>NW_010589530.1:375425-412470 GCF_000705375.1 Tinamus guttatus
CGCGGGCGCATGCGCGTCCACCCCCAAGGGAAGGATTCCACGTGCTTATTGCAGGGGGGAGTTAAAGCTGCTGCGTGCCCTGACTCCAGGGGAGAATTCAACGTGCACTAAGGGAGAGGGGTTCTCGGTTATAATGAAACGAACCTAAAATACCTCCGCGGGGCTGCATCACCGGGACAGATCTTCCTCAGCAGATCTCTCAGGACAGGAGCACTGGAGAGCTAACCCCAGGCTGCGGGGGCCTACACTGTTACACTCATCTTCTGTCCCAGGAGGGCAGGTTTTTGTAAATGCCTGTCAGACTTCATAGATGCCTGATGCTCACGCAGTGTCCTAGAACGAAACTGCTGCTCAGAGTGCACGAAGGGCAGGGGCAGGTTGGGCTCTGCGGCCCCGGTGCCTCATCAGCTGCTCTGATCTTGCACTGTGTGCGGTGAGCGCCTTTGTTTCACTCCATGTCAAGCGCAGAGATTGGTACCTCCTATTGTAGCTTGCAGTGTTTTCCCTCCAGAGAGTTTTACAGCTAAAATACACCATGCTTGTATAAAAACCTATGCAAGTGTTGTTTCTTTGTATGTGTATGTGTTTGTTGTTTGGTTTGGTTTGGTTTCTGGTCCTGGAATCAGTCAGTTGAGAATTTAGCTAATAAAAGCTAAATTTTGCTGTGAGGCACAACAGGATACATTCTCGCTAACTAAGCAGACAGAATGAAAGATTTCTTTACCCATGAAGAGATCCATTCCTCATAACAAGTAAGAGAATTTCAACTAAGCACCTATTTCATGGTTGAACTAGGCCATACCTATTAGAAAAGACTCATACTTTCAGACCTAAATGATCACATTTGTGGAATTTCTCACATTTATGAGATTTGTGCTGTCCTAAGTACGCAGGTAGCCAAGCAATTAACACACATGCGCCTTATTCCCTTTCTGAATTTTTCAAGCAAAGAGGAGAAGCAGAATGGGGGGGGGAAAAAAGAAATGAAAAACAGGGAAGTGAGGAAAGAATATATGAAAAAAAAGAAGACGGGGAAAGAAGTGAACAAACAGACCACATAGTGGAAAAGAATCGATCTTACAAATTTTTAAATCTAACACTCTTACTTTGTCTAAAGCCCTCCCCCATACAGTTTTCCCTAGCTCTTGGTTTCACCTGATTTTTCTTTTCCTGTTCCTGTGACTTGTCCTTCGATGCTGACTGCCGTGCCTTCGTCATCCATGTAGTCTTCAAGGACAAAAAAAAAAAGCCCCATTCACCTTTGAGGTCTAAGAGTTTGGGACTGGAGAAAAAATGAAAGAGGATAAGTTGGAGTCAGTTAGGTATTACTTGCAGTTAAGATATTTTCCCTTTGCTTAGTACTTTTCTATTACTCACTGCCTCACTTTTGTTATTCTTAGACATTATAGCTCTGGATATTATCAAAGATACTTAGACTTCTGAGTGTATAGGTTACATCATTTCTCTGGAGTGAACTAAACATTTTGTTAACAATGTTTTGTGTCTTCTACACCTCCTTCAGCATCCTTTGCCCACCATAGTACATACATACGAGTTCTATTCTGTTACAAATTTGTTGATGGATTCATACTGTCTGTAGGAGTTCACTCTAAAAAAGGTATCTTCATGTCTGTGTAGACGGTTGCAATGGCAAAACTACTAAATGTCCAAGGCAAGTAATTTAAATAAAGCTTGCTTATTCTCTTAAAAATAGCAAGATCTGGAAATGCATCTACAGCACATTAGCACATTAGTGTAGGCACAATAAGGGAAACGTAAGCAGGAGGCAAAAGCAGTAAAACAAGCATCTGCATAACGCAGTAATATTCACTCATGGAGAGAATTAGCAGTATTTTTCATTTATGAAAACATTTCATGTTTCTACCATGTTCCTGGATTTTGCTGTAGCTGAAAATCAAGCTGCTATAACTGCTAACAAATCTGGAAAAGGACAACTTTCATGAACACAAAAGTCAGCTCCACACAGCAGTACGTTTTCTTATCAGAGTTTATTGTTGCACTTCATAGATCATGCCACTATCAGAATAATATCTATTTTTATTTTAAAAAACTTCAAGAAAAATGTTTCCAGCAATTTTCATTCAATGTGAATGACAAGAATATTACATCTATAAACATCGAAATATCTATTTAATTTCTTCCTGAGGAAGTTTCACATTTTTAAGCAATGAAAAAGAATATTCTGTACAAGCTACTCTGCAAATCAGTGAAACTAATTATTTCTGCACAAGTAGAACTGGGAAAATATCACAGTATTTTCAGGAATGTTTGCTCAGATCATTAAGTGAATTCATATCAGGCTCTGTGTTTAGACCCCCTAGTGGTAACTTCCTGCTAATAGTCATACATTGATATTTACTGGCACAGTCCTTCATGTAAAGCAAGTTTCAGAATCATATTTATGAAAACAATTATGAAGCTCACATGAAGTATGTGTAAAGAAATTGCTTGTGCAGTTATCTACCAGGGGAACAGAAACTACAGCTATGTTACCAACCACAGTAAACACCTCACTTTGACTAGCAAATAGAGCTCCTTTGTGAAAATTCATTATTTGTTTTGAGTAGGTGTTAATACTTCTTAAAAGTATTAAATAGATAGTCTGTTTCTGCAGATCACACCTGGCTTGTAGGTAAGTTGTGAACAGAAGAGGTTAAACTTTGTCAGATAATACTGTATGTTGTACGACTTGCCTCCTTAGCCCTGCACACGTGTCCTAGCTGTGGAATAACATCACATCGAGCTGTTGTCTGCATGCTTTGTTTAGACTCTTCATCACCAAGTTTACTGTATATTAAAAGCCACTTCTACTTTTGTAAACTCCATATTAAATGTAAGAACATATTTAAAGAGAATAGTTATGGAGACAAAAAATGGCTTCCTACTATCTTTTTATAAGTAACTAATATCTGACATCTGAAATCAGAAGTGCAAAGAACCGGCCCAATTCACCATTGCTTCTCTATTGCTTTTGTGTGGGAGAAGAGCATTTCTAATGGACAAGCTGCTAACCCTGCAGCACCATTTCTAGAGATGCTGAAGTCTAGCAGCTGGATTTCAGTAGGAGCTTGGACTGGTGAAGATCATGCCCTTTGGGGACACACTTCGAGGGACAGGGGGTCAAAGTACTTTGTTCATAGTATGGACTCAGGTAAAGTTTCCACAGGAATCCAGTGAGAACTGCCCAAGTACTCAGGAAAGGGCAGAAGCCATAGGAGAGCCCCCGCTGCCTGCTCCTCATTGGTTTTCACTGCCATCCCAGCACTCGTTCCACAGGATGAGCCCTGCGTTTAGGCGCCAGACCTAGTCCGGCCAAGGCCAAGGCTGTGCATGCAAAGAGCTTATGCTCGGGGTGCTCCAGGCTGACAGCCCTTGAGCTGCTTTAGCTGTAAGGGATTCCTCACCAGACCTCAGTGAGGGCACCACAGAAGGCCGAAGCTCTGGGACGTGTCAGCTTTCCTGTTGTAAAATTCCAGGAAGGATGATGAGACTGATGTGCACATACACACCACCACTCTATCCAGCGTTGGTGGCCTGCTCATCAGTCTCATCTCGCTGAGGCCTTGATTTTGTAAAGAAGAGAGAAATGGCATTCTTGGAAAGAAAGACGCAACTGTGAGTGTACTGAAGCCTCCAACACGTAGGAGACAGTCAGTATGCAGAGAAGAAATTACCTCAGCACGAAAATCCCAGATGCTTGATAAAGCCTATTTTTGTCCTTTTTTTTTTTTGCTATTGTAAAATTGCTGCTCTAAAGAACATGGGCAGAGGCAGCAGAACACAGAACATGAGTTTCGTGCAATCCCTTCATTTTTTAAACATATTTGAGTGACGGTAAATTAGGTTATACCAAGGATAAAATCAGTCATGCCAGGATGAAAACCCCAAGTGTTTTGTCCCATTATTTAGTTCTGTTGTAATAAATCCATACAGACGCTTGAGCGGCACATGAGCTGTAAATTTTGCATTTACAGATATTCAGAATTTAGAGTGTTTCTTTTATCAAATTAGAAGTACATTATGACAAGACAGTTTTTTGACCTAACCCACGTGACAGTGAATAAAGTAGAATGAAAATTCTCCTCTAATAAATAATAAGGATGTTCATCTTAAAAGAACACGTGCTCTGGCAGGTCCTTGTCATGCATTCTCCTTTAGCAAAATGTGCTGCAAAAAGAACAATGTTATATACAGCGAATTTGTCTAGATTTTTTTCTTTACAGGGCTATTAGAACCAGATATTACATAGACAAAAATCAATAAATAATAAAGATTATCAGTTAGAGGTACAGTAAGGATCTCAACACGTGTTTTCTATTTAGGGAATAACAGACTCATTTTCATTCCATTACTTTGAAAGTTAACTTACACGATTACATAAATATTTTAAAACAGCAACAATTGAGACTCCGAAAATGTTTCCACCATTTGGTGCATGTTTTTAGCTATTAATCCTAAAACGAATTATGGCAATATTACAGGGTTACTGTAAAAAAAATTGCACTCAGAACCGTAATTGTCTTTCTCCTGGTATTTTTTCACACTTCTTCATGTGTTTTAGATACCCTCAGAGGCATGAAGAAGCATTAAGACAACATGTAGAAGAAATTTTCAGTGATCTCCTCTCTCAATTTTTAAGTACTTTTTATCAGACTATCTCAGGATAAACTGAGATGTATTGTGAGATGCACCACTGAAATTCCCAAAATTACATCAGTGTAAGGTTGGGTATTAGCCTTTTCCATGATTAGAGCCTAATTTTGTAAGTGTTACAGCTGTGTTCATTTTTTTTTTTTATAAAGCTTATTCCTAATATTTAATACTAAACTTCTAAAAAAATAACCAGACCCAGTGTTTACACTGTGAAATCAGAAGTTTGCAACTGACATAAATTGGAAGCATTGGAAAATGCTACAGTTTTGATCAGGTTGAAGGCAAATCAAGGAAAAAATAGTCATGCAAATTAAGGCAGTGTAAGTATGGATCTGTTCCTGCTCTTTACCAGTTTTTCCTTCATTTCAGGAAATTTTACTTCATTTTCATGGAGTCATTCCTGATTTTATAGCAATGTGGGTTCAGAATGAAGTATTAAGTCTGGCTATTTCAATTTGGTTCACAACAGCTAGAGTTTAATATTGCCCATAAAGGTTATATTGCAACTTTTGTGCTTCACATGTCCAATTAAATTTCTGCTCAGATACAGTCTACCTGCTGTATTTTGACATTTCAGTCAAAGAAAAATCAGTAATTACAGATAGAGGTTCTTATAGCACTGTAAGATTTTGCTTTTGCAGGCTATAATCACAGGTTGCATCCTTTTTTTGCTACACTGCTTTAGCCTGTGCATTCCAGATTTTGCTCCAGGAATTTTATGGCTGTGCCCGCCTAAGCTGTATGTGGTAATTATGCTCCTCAGCCTTGTTAGTATATGCTATCTTGTTATATATACTATGTATATATAGTATATACTTTGTTAGCATATTAGGATATATACTTTGGGTATTTGCCAAGCTGATTCCAAAGGCAGGAGTACACTTGGCATTTTCTGCTACATTAAATTTTCTGACTTTATGCAAGACACAATAACCAAATATTAAGAAAAATTGTCAGAGGCACAACAATGGGCTGCAAAACATACATGAGACACAATATAAAAGTGTAAATATTTACGGTGACATTGGATAGGTCATGTATCTTTGAAGTTTACACCAGCTGCAATTGACTTCCACACATGTGCACAGAAGTCCACAAGTCCACAGGCCCAGAAATGATTGTGAGAAAGACTGTGGCCCACCAAAGTTCTAAGAAACACACACATTTCACAATCCACATGCCAGCACATGGAAATAATTTTTTTCTTTTACTCTTTTTTGAAGAGGTATATTTTACAACACCTTCTGGTAGCTACTGGAGACTTTAGGCATGATGACTGAAGCGTGGAAGAGAGATTTTTTCAATGCTATCTTACTTTCTGCAGCTCTTGTCTCAGCCATGACGGTAGAGGTTGTCCCAGTTTGTGTAGGAGTTTTGACAGTTCCACATTGTGATCTCTGTAGTAGTTTGACAGAAAAGCCCTGCACTGATGGATTTAAAAACAGTTATTTTTACTTAATAAAATGCCTAAAGTAGCTATGAATTCTGGGTTCTGAAGTTTGTTTTACCTGTCAAAACTTTACTTTCGCTTAAGTAATTTATACTTTTTTACACTACCTAGTGCATACAACTTTCAGCTCTTCAGTCTGGAAGCTGAACTGCAAAAGTTAATTGCAGGAATAATTGCAGAATAAAGGATATTCAAAATGAGCATCAAAATCCAATCCAAGTTAAGAAGTGCTCTGAAACTGACACAACTACTTCGAATTTACCCTAGTGTGACTGAATGTCATAAAGAGCATCTAAAATCACTTTGTATTGAGGCATCTGCCAGTTTGTATCCCCAATATTCAGAGGTATTTAGAACTGAAAAGCATAACAAAAACTGTCTCTGGTCAAAAGCCTTCTCACACTCATGGATTTTATACCTGTTATAATTCTACTGAGCTTTGTAAAGTCATTTATGATTTATACAGATGTAAGAAGAAAAAAGGGCTTACATGCTGCATTAATACTCACTGTTGTTCAAAACTGTAAGCTTTCATTTGAATTTTAATCAGACTAAACGAAACATAAGCATAGGACGGACTAAACGTAAAATTTCTATCTGGAAAAGGAGAATGAACTGCCCCTAAGCGCAGGCTGCAACATTTGACCTGAGGGAAATTATTTAATTTTAACATTTGTCTGAGGAAGACATTTACAAAATATCATAGAAACAGAATTCAATTCCTCTTAAAAGCCGACTTTATGAGAGTCAACACTAATTGTCATGCCCTCACTACTCTCGGGGATGCAGAGCCAGACACAAACATACATACCTGATCATGACTGTGGAAAAGAAGGCACTGTGAAGCCTCTGCTGGTTAAGTCACCAGGAACCAGGTTTCAGGGAAATTCAGTGCTTCTAAGCTTACTTTTCTAAGGGGTGCCAGGTTTTAGAAGCTGTTAATTTTTTTTAATGACCTGAATATTATTCATTTGAAATAAAAGGGTGAAGTAGTCTATATACTTTGGCTATCTTAAATATAGTCAAATAACTAACGGGAAGTGAATTTTGTGTTATCTCCCTTTTTAATATTTTGCCTGTGCAGTATGCCACAGGTGGCAGCTAAATCCTTATTTAATGCCAAATAGAATAATGGTTTACCTCAGAATCCATAGGAGGGTATTTTCTACCTTTGCTCTTTCCAAGACACTTGGTTTTTCCTTCTTCCAGGAGCTGACACCAGAAACCTTTATGTGAATCGAACCTGAAACAAATACATTTTCAAATACAACAGATAACAGTGATGGTTTCAACTCAGAAACAAAATCAATGAAGTTCCCATATTCCAATAGTTTTTTGTTGTTGTTTTGTTTTTTCACCGTAAGTTGGCATTAACAGTAACTTGGGAAAAGAAGGAAAACAACGGAGTGAACAGAGGAGCTGAAGATTACTGTTGGGACTGAACAAAATATTGCAGCAGAGACACTGGTATATGCTGTTCGCCTTCAACAGATTAAATCAAATAATAATCAAAATAAACTATGCCACAGAATCTACCATACTTTCTGCCAGTAACCTGCACATTGTGTAAGCTTTACTACAGGCAGGAAGTAACACACCTAGCGACGAGCTGCTCTTGGTCAGAGCAGTTGATTTAATCTTCTCTCCTGCAGAACTTCTGCCAGCTAAACTATAAAGCACTTCTTTCAGCCGGACAGACTTTGCTTTTATCAAGACCAGCACAAAATTTTTCCATCCTAATTAGTTTTACCTACCTCTGTAATACATGTATGTTAAGATCAGTAGTCTATCCTTCACTTCCTACTGTTTCACAACCATTCTGTAAATTTGGTATGTTAGTATTTACTTACCTTGCATACCACTATAAACTCACAAGTTACAAAAAATGAATTATTTGAGAAAGGATACATAAATGCAAGCGCAATTTGTTTCATGTTACTGCATTGCGATCTTAGTTACAAGTAGTTACAAGAAAAAAATATTGTGTGCATCTTTGCCAAAAGAGATGACAGAATGAATACATTTAAAGACAAATACATTATTCATGTAACTATGCTGATGTCATTGGTCTCAGTGCGTTTTAGCAGAACAAGTTGCTTTGTTTCCATGAAGATTATTTGTGTTCAAGAGAAGACAAAAACGAAATAAATAATGTGTGCTACAAAACTAGATGCAAGTGGGATTAATTCACAGTATCCGCATCAAAGTCTTTGGGATTAAAAAAAAAAAAAACATAATTTCAATACACTTCACAGGTGAATCGGGCCCTTTATGTCCTTATGGTGCACCTGACTATCTCATTAAATATAAAAGTCTGTTTTGCTACAAAAATGAACAGGATACAACTGGATAAAAGCATTAAATATAGAAATACCTAGAAAATAAAAACATTATTTTCTGAGAACTTCTTATAAAGGCAGACAATAGACTTGCATTCAGAAGAGTAGCCTAAGGTTATCAATCTTATTTTTAGAGCAATCAAATCTCTGTCAGAATCCAAAGCACTTGTGTATGTGGGAGCTAATGACATGCAGAATGGATGTTACACTTGACACTGATATTGCTGAATCCTTTTTGCAACTGATCTTGAAAATAAAGAGAATTCTCTTTCCTTTCTGTTTATGCATATTAGTTCTTTTATTGATGGAAATAAAAATTATTTTTATTCATCCAGAGCTCATATATGGTTCTCACAAAGCAATACTTACTCTGTCCACTTGTCAGATTTTATTTCTGTTAACAGTCAAGCTCCACATTTAGTGACTCAGTGCATGATTCATAGAAAATATGACCCTGAATTGTGCTCTTTTGAGACATTGAAGAATACCTCCCAATCATGGCTCATGTGACAGAAAAGTATAAGAGGCTTTATTAAGGTTACTTATGGGCCACTGGTATTTTAAGAATATAGCAACATGAGGTTATGATGATAAAGTTAACTTACGTTAGGGCTTCAGAATAATTATAATGAGGAGAGACTCCCAGAAATTTCTGCACTTCATCCATCACAGTAGATGGGTCGGTTCTCAGCTGCTGTCCATCAATAATTAACAACTACAACAAATAAATAGATGTTTAATTTAAAATTATCATCTTGTGCTTCAAATGAAAACTTTCACCTCTGTCGAACTCATACACTACATGGAAAGAGCTGTCCCAGAAAATGATCATAAATTCCTGTTTTATTTATTTTTATTAATGATCTGCAAACTGGAGAAATGGCATGTTATTTAACTCTGAAATATTAATTTGGAAGATGTTGTGACAACGGAGAAATAACAGTTAAGGTTCTGGAAAGATTTGAAGTATTGGAAGGAAATTGAATAAGTTTTATCTAGCCAAGATAAAAGGTATTAACATCTGGATAAATAGCCTACAATTCTCATACATACAGACATACACATACATATGCTAGAGACTTATTGAAAAGCCAGTCACCAAAAATGACCAAAACAGAAAACAGTAGGTAAATGTTAGATGGAATGCTTTACTTTCAAAAATACACATTACTTTACAAGAATATTAATAAAGTTATATGTTAGAAAGTCTTTAAGGCAGGACAGTAGGTGGATATGGAATATGCAGCACATCTCTAAGAAAGCTGAGTACTGGTAGGCAATGTCTTTTTCTTTTTCAAGTGCTTGACCATCTACGTATTCACACTGGGCTACTTCAGATAGTGCCTTCTCTCTACTTGAAGGTGAATCTTCATGGAAACAGACTCTATGTGATGATTTTATCCATCACAAGATCATGCCTAAATGATACTGTGATGGCACAGTATGGTTGGGACTTTGTGACTGCTGGAAGAGAAATAAGCCCCAAGTGGCCTGGTCGAGTTTCATTTTATGTATTGGAAACTCCTCTGCTTTTTCCATTGTATGCAATGATGAAGAGGAGGTGCAAAATATATTTGCAGATAGTTTGAACAGTCTCATTCTGCAAGCAGTGCTGAAGCTGGTTTTTATGATTCTATGCAAGGAGAGAGGCTAAAACTGTATGACTTGCTTTAAGGTTTTGATGAAACTCATTAGATTCTGGAAACTACGACGTTTCATAGCATAACTAAAAGAGAGAAAATGTGTTTTCTTTTGCACATGCAATCTCTGGGACTACTCATACATAGCATGTGGTTTAAGAAATGTGGACGTGTGCAAGTATCATGCTAATCAGAAAGCAGTGACTCACCCTAGAAGTCTTTGCAGCAAGATACATTATGGTTGCCTGACTCGAAAAACAAACCTACTGCCTTCCTGAGAAGTAAACTTTCATAGCACAGAGGTCAAAAACATCTCAAATGGACAATAGTTTTCTTAATAATGGTTACTGCAACACTGCATTATTTCTAGTAAAGCTGGTGCATTAGTGTATCTTTTCGATCATGAAGGAGTTCACCATGACAGGTCCTCATTTTTTCTATAGTATTGCACTGAAGCAATGAATTACAGGTGCAGATTCATTTTACATGACCTTCCTGAACTTTTAGTGATTCATCCTGATGACCATCATACAGAATCAAACACCTGAAAAAAAATTGCAAGTACTCCAAAATTTGCAAATTAAAAGTACCACTTAAGAAGAGAGTGCTATCACTTTTACCTACCCTGACACTATTTCTATCACTAACTGTATGCCTACTGACTTTCCAACAGACATTACAATCACAGCTCAGCCACACAAGTAGATGCTCTACTATTTATACAGCAATAAAAATTACAAATAGCTTTAGATAGCCTGGGTAAGTGCTCCTTTTGATAGCTTAAAGCTCTCATTTTGTAGATAGGGCTATACTTCTAAGCTGATGTGATTTTAGCTTTGCCTTAATGTGATTTTAGCTTTGCCTTATATAACCTCTTTATTCTTCAGCAATTCCTTGAACTTGCTAAGAAGTTTGGATGTGGCCACCGTACTTCGTTGCTTTTGCAATGCAAGTCAATTCCTCATGTTTTTACACAGAAAACATAAGGCTACCAGTTCTTTGCTATCATTATGAGATGTAAAATCTGGCAAAAAATTCTTTGATGTTGCACATTGTTCAATACTTGGGAGATATTTTGGAGAAAAGCAAACAAAAACATGATGCAGAGAATTTCACATTAGTATCATGATATTACAATATTGTATAACTCATGGAGTTTCCAAGGCTGGCCATCACATTAGTATCATGATACTAATACATGAGTTATACAATATTGCATAACTCATGGAGTTTCCAAGGCTGGCCTGAAAGAGATTATGTGGAAAATAATATCTACTAGATGCATCAGAGCTTCCTTGGCACATTCTCAGAGAGCAGAAGGCAGAGACTCCAGCCAACTTCTCCCAGCTAAGCTAGTCCTGAATAAGCAGAAGGTTCAGCCTGCAGCCAACTAATCAGCCTCAGCTGAACTAATCTTTAAATGTTGGGTGGGAATTACTGCCAGGCATACTGTTAATGTCAGAAACATCCATTCCAGAAATAAATCTACCAAGGAGATGCAGATAATGTGCTATCATCTGTCCAGTCTTGTACACCAGAGGATGTTCAGGGTTTAGGATGCACATCTTTTGAGTTTGATCCTATGTAGGCCAGAAGGAGACTAATAATGTGTGTTATTTGCCAGCTGAAGCTTGCTGAGAAGATGCAGTTGCTTACGTACACTTGTACTGAAAACTACGGATCCCCAAACACATACCCTTTGCAACTCAAAGACACACAGAAAAACAGAGTTAAGGATTCAGAGTAAGTGACTAAGAGCACCAATGCACCAAATTGCTTAAGTGCGTGGACAAGCCGAATCCATTATCAGAAGCCCTCATATGTGGGTGCGTTGGTCTGGGCAGTTACATGTAAAAATTTCCCCAAAAATCTTTCCAAGGTGTGCAGGAGACACAGTGCTCTGACAGATAGAGAAGAGTTCTGTTAGGCAGACCATAAATACATCTAAAAACCTGGTGGTGCCCAAAATGGCAAACGCACCAGTGTTTATACATGCAAACTTTACTGATACTGTTAAATAAATCCAGTCAGTTGTTAGACAGCTCTCTGGTCCTGAGGCCAAGTGGTACGGCATGACTTATATCCATGTTATTAAACCCTCTCATCCCCCAAAACAGGCCAGAGAGTTTGGTTATTGTCCAGATTCCCTACTGGAAATGGTGGTTCTTATCTTTAGACCTGTACTCTGGAAGTTTTGGGGAAGATACTTTTTGTTATGGGCCAAAACTTTGCCAGAAATGTGCTAAAATCAAGCAGTAGGGACCAATGTATGAACTCATGTACATTTACTACTATAGTTGCAGCCTAAGAAGATGACACACTGGGAAATGACCACATGAAAGATCCAAGAAGTGGGAGAAGACACTGATGCAGTTAAAGCTGTGTTCCAGCTCCTCTAGATTCCACCCATTTCCATGGGGCAACCCCATTTTAAATAGGAAAGATGTTTTGGAAAGCGTGTTCAGACAGCAAGCCTCTTCTGAACAGGGAGGATAATAGCCTAGCTGACATTCCATGGTGTTAGTTAATTAATGCCTTGCCACCAGTCAGAATAGACAGAAATATTATTGAACATTCTTGTTAATTTCCATCATTTTTCCTTTTGGAAATACTAATAGATTATCTGGTACTAACGTGATCATGAAGCACTGCCTGCCTGCTCTGTTTTCTTCAACAGAACCATTAAAAAGACAGAAATAAAATAATGAAAGAATGAGCAAATGGAAAACAGCTCCCTATTAAAGGCAGCTGAGGGTAGAAGAGTGTTCAAGAAGCAGTAGTGAAGCTTCCTGAGTCTGCAGATTATTTGTTTAATTTGATCTGCAGAAGCTCCTACTTGTAAGGTGCTGGGTCATGGTATCTTTAGTAAGGTCAAGACAACCAATTAGAACATGGCTATGAGTAATCAATGTTTTGAAATATGGTCTAGGATATCTAGAATATCCCTGATGATCAGTTTTAAGTAATACTTTTACAAAAATAATCTTTTAAAATATTACATAGACATGAATAGGACATGCAGTTACAGTCTTAATCACCTGATAAGGTGGGAAGTAAGTTAGCCATCTTTCAATATGGGTAGCATACCATCCAGGTGCTAGGCATCTCTTCTGGAGAGCTCTAAGCTCGGAAGGGGCTCGAGGTCCAGCTGTGATCACCTGATAGAAGCTGAATTTTAGAGCTGCGGGGTCTTCATGTGACCGCTGATGCTGTAAAAGAGGTTGTAATGCTGGAACTTCACAGACCATGAAGTCACAGATATACAAAAAATGGCATGAACAGTCCTACCAAACAAACTTACCTTGAGTAACTATTTACACTAAAAGTTATTTAAGTTAAGAAGACCCCATCTGTATTCATTTGTTGAAAATGTTGAAATACAAATACTGTTTGCTATCAAAAGGAATCACAAGATAGACTGAAACTAGCAATAACTGAGCAGAATGCTAACAGAATAACAAAATAGATGTTTATTTTCAATGAGTGGTTTTTGTGCAAATCACTCTGGCATAACAAATATAAATACTAAGGAGTTCTGTTTCTTGTAGTTTCACTTTTTTTTTCTAGACTAGATTAATTCTCATCAACAATGAAAAACATGTCACAGGAAATCTAAGAGCTTTATTTTGTTTGTATTTGTAGTTTTACCCTGCTTTAATTATTTTATCTGTATTTTGCCAAATTCCAGGCGAAATCAGTAGACAAAAAGAAAGAAAATGTCTTATCTTAAATTAAAGCAATTAATTAGGATCAGGATTGGAAAAGCAGAAGTCCATCCTAAACAAACCTCACTATGTTTGCTTCAAATTTCCCATATGCTCTAGATATAGATCGAAGTATCTGGTACCAATCTAGCCTTTTAAAATAGATGTCAGTAAATGATCTTCCCTAATTCTTTGGAATTCACTGGGGATCCATGGATGTATTAACCTAACCTTCAATTATTCCTTTTAATATTAGCCACGTTCTTGTCATCCCTACTAAATATTTACTATTACTTTGTATAAATTTTACAAATTAAATCTGGGGAACATATTTATTTTTATGACATGCACAATTTTCATTTAGCATTAACATGGCTTTTCCCAATATAATAACAAAAATGAATTACAGCGCTATAGTACTAATGGAACATTAAAATAAAACATTGCGGTAATGTTTTCCAAAAAATACTCAGTGCTCACGGTGCATTTAAGCTAGAAGTTTTATCTTTCATTTTTTAAATTTTTTTTGCTTCCATTTGTTTTTTAATTTGGTGTTTGCAAAAGAACAGGTACCAGAGCATATACGAATCTTCTGTTTTGGGCATGAACTGGCCAACTGGCTCTATAAACTATTTTTTTAAAGAGATGATTACATACATAATTGAGCAATCGTTTTCACATGCTTACATTAGAGGCAGTTTTGAAAATTTATTTGCTGCTATTTTAAGCTTTAAAAGATTTACATAATTACACTGACAGATACTTCATCCCATGGAAGATCATATGTGGCACACTGACAGACCAGTAAAAGTTTATATTGTAGAAACCCTTTATATACATCTATGCTGAGAGGATGCATGGACAGGATTCAAGGTGAAAACCTGGCATGTCTTTATTCGACTTGTGTCCTTCTATTTTCTTCCAAGTGCCTACCTGATACCAGGAGTACGCCCGATCTGATGGATCAATGAGGATGGTGATGATCTTGGCCTTGGGGATGAGGGAAGCAGCTCTTCTCGGCGCTTCCTCCGAATGGAAATAGTTGGCGCTTTTCTCGAAGAGGAAGTCAGTGGTGACATTGGAAGGAGTGGGGAAGAAATCCATATACCTACCAAAGCAACATCATTATCAAAACTACTCAAAAATCACAGCGAGGTCGGTGAATCTGATAAATATATTGTGTTCTAGAATAATCAATTGAAATAAGAGACAGTGTAATGCAAATAAAATCATATAGATGTTGCATTATATTTTTGATCATATTTTACTTGCTCTCAACTTCCTTCTTTTTGCTACATATAAGTAAGTATTGAAGCTGTTTTTGGTAAATGGAACAAAATGTTACAATATTCATACATCTTAAAATTAGTGAGTTCTCAGTTTTCAGTCAGAACAAATTCTTGTCAATGTCAACCCTAAAAAATGAGTTTTGTGAACAAGGTCCTTTGCTGACATCAATTACAGTGCAACACCATAAGAAGAAATATTTAGGTTGAGAATCACTCTTACTAAAAGCAGAAAAGAATTTGTTAATATGTGGAAGATGCAACAAAAAAACAAAATCCACAGCTTCATCAGATAAAAATCACCCAATAAATGACGATATCTTTTATTATGGTTCTATTGTTCTATGAATGAGCTTTTTGCGGAAATGTGTTATATGCCTTTTCCCTTCACTGTGAATTTTCCTCATGAAAGTAATTCCCAACAATCCCCTATGTCACGCAAACTTCTTTACCCATAGCCTTCAGACCACCATTCATTATTGGTGGGGAACAGAAGAAACGACAGATGTTATTTTTTTGATTTTTTAATTAAACTTTGCACTGATAAGAAAAATGCTATTTATAGCAAGCTCTTCTGAAGATCATGCTTAAGGACTGATTTTTTTTCCAGAGCTCAGAAATAACAATTATTACTGTTCTAACTTCAAAGGTATGTGTAACAAGAAACAAAAAGTCAGAGAAATGTTTATAAGAAATATTCAGAAGAATGTTTAGAATGTTTTTACCTGTAAAGAATCAAGAAAATTAAGAAATACATGTTTTGTTATTTTCTTATTTTCATCTTGGAATATATTAATATTTGAATATTTACAAGAAAGTCTTAGACCAGTTAGTGCATTTATGATATGCTGTAGTGAGATTGTTATTCCCTTGCACCAATTTATCATTTTAAGAGGCTGACTGCCTCTAAATAAACAGTTAACATTACTAACAGTACTAACAGTCATTTTTGTATTGTGCAGAGTATATAAACTTTTATATTTATACTAATAACCCATCTTACCAATCAATCCCCCTGTGGTAGTTATTTCTATTAAAGAACTGTACCTCCTCAAAGGTTTTTGGGCTGGGGGAGTTACTAATGATGGAAGGATGCATGATCAGGAACAAATACAAAGCTGTGGTACCTGCAACAGGATAAAAGTCCAAGATTAAAAAAAATAATAAAAAATAAAAGAAATACCCATACGCACCCTTTTTAGGTCATATCCTCAGATGGACCAAACTTGTCACTTCAATGAAGGTATGCTCTTTTATACCACCTAAAATCTGCTTTTAAATCAGACATTTAAAGCACTGTAAATATGGATATTTACATATTGGATATTCTGTTAACAGAATATAAAGTGCCAATGTTGATTTTTTTTCCCCCACACAAAAGTATTCTAAGAATAATTATTGTTTTTTTTCAGGACTATCACAAAAATGATGGAAAATCTTGCCCTCAGTAACTATAGGTTAACGGGAGAAATGACAGGAAGCAGATATATGCATTATTTGATTGTGGTGAAGGAAATAAATTATGAACTTTATTGTAAACTACCACAACCTTGCAATTCAAACTGTCCATTAGGAACTTGTTGACACAAACTAAGTGCTATGAAATAATGAGTTTTCTTAAACTAGAAGGTTTACTTGCAGGACAGACAAAAACATATAGTTAACAAACAATGCATGACTTGAAAAATAACTCCATTCCTTTCTCACCTCTGACAAGATCTTGTCAACCTGGTTGATCTCTTTGTGAATGTGTTACTCATTTTGAGCTATGCCGAAGAAAAAGTGGCACACTCTGGAAAACTGCATTTTCAAAATGTGTAAGGTCTGTTGATTTAACTTACATTAAATCTGGATGATGTGTGAAAATTAAAAGTGCTACCAGATGATAAGGATCTCTACAGAGCATTCTGAGTAAAGACTAATTGTCTGGTATAATTACCTGAACTTACATATAATCCTATCTTGCTGAAATACAATAAACTCTCACCAGTTTTCTGGGGTCCTACAACCAAGAATTTCGGTAACCGATCACAGGTTTTTTCTTTAGACCAAATATCTCTGTGACGTTTGTCATCACAGGGATTCTAAAAAGGGAAAAAAGCAAAAACTAAGAATTTTATTGGTAATGATACCTATTATGATTCTTAAATTCTGATTATACTTTTTACCCATTTTCCAATGAACACATTCTTGTTAGAAAGTACTATTTATTAAAGTATGCTTTCAGTAATTCATAAAGGTATTTGCAATGTTACAAGACAACAAACTTTCTGCGGATTTTTGTGGGAACACATTCAAACAAGTGTGCTGCAGAAATGTGGTTTTCATTTTGATCTGCTTCTACATATATAGCTGTCCCAGCTCCTCAGCAGACACTTGGTCAAGGTCATTTCTGTTGAAACATCATTATGTTCACTGAAATTATGCCAAAGACAAATTTGATCCAAAATACTTAAGATATTCGAAATCTGACATTTGACCAATTACACAGAAATAAGAAACCCTTAATTTGCTAATGAGTTCTCCAACTCCAGTTCTTTCTTTTATACTGCTGCAACAGTTTTCACGATGTATATGCACTCTTTTTTTTTAATGAAACAGCAAAAAAATTACAATTTAAGGACACTGTATCTCTAATTTTCATTCACATATATGTATTCTGAGCCTCTAGTCCAAATCAATAAATTACACTGAATCCAAAGACATTCATGATTTAACAGATTTTTCTTGTGCTGCCTTACATCTGTACTAGTTTAAATTCAGGTTTTACCAATAGCAGCGATTTTTAACTTTTTTTTTTTGGCAGTACTTAGCTGACATGAAGAGAATTACCAACCTGCTAGGCTAAAAAAAGACCATTTATATAGAAATTTATGTGAAGACAAAGGACACAGCTTTCACTGTATGCTGATGAATGTTACTTATAAATTTATAAACTTTAAGTGTTCAGGTCATTTGGGTTAATTCCCATTTTTGAAAAATCCATTCTTCTTAATATGTTATGCAAAATTTCTGACATTTTGCCTGACCTGGTTCAATGCTTTATACAGAAATGATGTGAATTTCAAGTTGTGTACTTAAGTTCAAATTTTTGATCTGGTACTCACAGTTAAGTGGCAAATCAATATCCAAAACATCTGAGTGAGCAAGTTTAAATATGTTTTTACTTTGATTTAATAAAGCTCAAAAGGGAAATATCATAGTGAAAGTTAAGGTAGTTAACCAGATCAGATAAATGCACTAAGTTTTCCTAGGATATTTGGGCCACTGTTCACACAGGAATATGTTATATCAATAGTATTCAAACTGAATTCCACTGAAATGACTGAACTGTCACAGAAAGTGTACAAAAGAAAGAACATAGTGTTCACTAGCTCCTGCATGGGTTTCTCTTTAGGGACTGTCCTCATCTTCTTTTAGTTGGCTAGTCAATTTTAGTATTTGATCTTAGTCCCTTTTTTTGCTTTGTTGGATGCTCTCATACTCTTGGGGAAAAAAAAGTCATTTCATTAATGATAAGTTGCTAAATTATACAGAGACACTTCTTTACTTCTTTAGAAATTCTTAATTCCTGTCAATTCCAGAAGGAGAAGACAAAAGAAATAACATGACACATCTTTTCCCATTCATAAAGCGTAAAGCCACAAATAAAATGAATGAAAGACCACTTTAAATATGCATATTAATACCTATTAATTTATCTGTATCTTTATGGCAATTAAAGTGACAGAGAAAACAATTCCCTTTCTTGAAGCTTCAATAAACTGTTTTATGGAACCAGCTAGTAAATATGACCATTTTTCTTTACAAAAAACTGTAGCAAATACTTCAACGATGACAACAACAACAACAAAAAGACATAGCAAAACTATCTTTTCCCCGATCTCTGCATCAGCAAGCTTGCATACCTGCCAGAGAGGATCTTTTTGCTCAGGGAATAGTTCAAAGTACTTGTGAGCCAGCTGAATGGGAGGAAGAGTTTGCAGTTTCAGGTTTGTCCAGGTATGAACAAAGTTGGCCAGGTTCACAAAGGTGTATAATCCCAGGCGGTCATTCCCATAGTTAGACAAGTGTGTCATGAAGATGCTAATCTTCAAAAAACAAAATAAGCAAAGCATACATTGATTCTTTGTGTCACTAGATGGCAGAATAACCGTAGATAAAACAAATCTAATTTGTATTAGAGCTGCAAGACTTTGATTACGTTGATGTAGATTTTACTACCTGTGCTCTTCATTAAATTAAATCCTCCTTTTCAAGTCAGCTCAACGCAATCAATGAAATAAACTGTAGAATAGGCACTACGAATCCTTAGTGAAGTAGGATAGGCAATCCTGACCTGGGGTTGTATAATATTTACATAACCTTTATGTAAATTCACTTAATAGAGAACACAACAAAAATAGTACCAACAATTTCATTTGACATCAAATACATATATAACAAGGAATAAAAACAAACATTAAAAATGTAAATTATGTTTTATCAGAGGAGAAAATTAGTCATAAGACAGGAAGATATCTGATCTCTATTATGATGATTCACATCTTGTTGTTCCAGCTGTAAGTTTTATAGCATAAGTAACTCAACTCCCAAAACGCTGAGAAATAATCTAGACAGTAATAATATCATATAGACACAGGGGTGTGACAGGCAACCTTCTAAATAATAGACTAATTCAAAGGGCAATACATCAAAATCCTGTAGCATTAAAATCTTTTACAAAATTATTCTACAAGAACTGGGAAGACGGTCAAGCTATAGGCAGAAACAGAAAAAAAGGAACTAAAGGAACTGCACCTTGTACTTAAAATGTACACCTCCCCTTGCCAAAAAAAAAAAAAAAAAAAAAAAGCTCAATATCCCAATAGTTTCTTACCAGAACTAAGAATATTTGGGTGCACATAAAACATGCACATAAAACATATTGATGAGAGGAGATGGAATACACTGACCTTAAGAATTCCGGGATTGACTAAGGGCTGAAGACAGAGATCTCTGTTTTGCTAAATGATGTTTTGAAGTAATTTTTTACTGATGAAATAATGAGTTCTTTTACCAAAACCTGCAGGCTCTTGCCTATTTGTAAGTGATTTCCTCCTCAAGTTAGTTTTTCTTTAATATAAAAAATATGGAAATGAATTTGGGGAAATATGGCTCTGAAAACGAATTTCCATTATAAAAAAAAAAGCAAAAAAACCAAACATACAAAAAAAAGGAAACAGAAACATGACCCTTTTTATAAATCTGCCAATGCCATCAATAGGCAACTCCTATTTCAAGTGAAACTTGCAGTAAGTTATCTTAAGGTAAAAAGGTTTATCACAACCATAGTTCTGAAATCAGTTCAGGAACTAAAGTCATCCTTTCATAAAGAAATTCCACCTTTAGTTTAAAAAAGAAAAAAGCAAGAAAAATTATGTATAATTGTATCCTTTTATGTTTTTTTTTCAGAGCATTTAAAGCACTGGCTGCCTACAATATAGAGGCTCAAGAGCTACGAAAGCTTTATTTTCACTACCTAACTGTAACATCACACAGTATTTGCAGTGAGTAAACATTTTATCAGGAAGTGTCTTCTGGTGATACCTCTTGGATTCCAAAGTAAGGTGAGGACTTCATTTTGCCTGGCTCATGTAAAACGCCTTTTTTTTTTTTTTTAAATACTCCCTTTAGGCTATTACTAATTAAAAAAAAATGTTTGCCAAATATAGAACCTTTTCAAGTCTGCTTTTTCATTTTGCTTCTCAACACATGAGCAGCCAGCAATGGGACTAATTTTTCTCAAAGACACAACTGCAGCATTTCCACAAAAATTTAACTTGCTTTCTTGACAATTTCTCTCTTTCTTACATCTGGGTTGACCTCTGATATTTCAGCCTATTCACCTCCTGGCAATCCCTTACCTGACAGCAACTTTAGCACTACAGTGCAAGAAAAAGGAAGAGAATTTAAAATTAAATTAAATACAGAGAAAAGTATTATTATTCTTTCGCTAATGGGAATATCACTGTAAGTTTTGAGGATATTATAATTAGAGGCTAAAAAAATTGAATGGATGCATCGTCATATATCGTTTCTAGCATATGAAACTATGTCAGTAAAGGGAAAAATATCAGAAACTTCATTCTCTTTATAAAGTTCTTTTTATGCATCGAATACTTTATGGGTAATCGTTTACAACATAAAGATCATCAAATGCTAATTGAAAACACAAATGACAATCTTGTAAAGAAGTCATATTTAGTTATATCAAACGGACAACCTTATATATAATTTTATAGGGCTGAAATTGTCTCCACTACTACTCTATAAAACATCAAAAATATTACAGATCAGTTGGGACTACCTTTCAGGAATACTTGTACAATAAATTTTCCTCTCATGCTGATTCTGTATGAACAAACTCCTAGTAAATTTGCATAATATTAGCAAACAACAATTTAATCTTGCATTTCACAGAAAAAGAAGCATTGCTGACCTAGGGTATATTTAAGCAGGTCTGATGCCTGGCACCAGATGCCTGGCAACAGTGACTTTTTCCTCCATGCTTTGGCCTCAGTGGGTCAGACCCCTACATAGGCTAGGGTAGCCTGAAAACTACTGCCCCTTGTTTTCAGTTGCAGAAGGTTTTTATAACAGACCTGAGCAATAACTAGCTGGAATATGAAGCTATATACGGCCATGGTGATGGCCATATTTACCTTTATCTTCTAATGGCCCTGGAACACTTCCTGCACCAGGGACTCCTACGTGTGGCATCTTAGAGCCTGCAATGCCAGTGTGCGGGGCAGTTGCCTGCAGAGAAGTTGTGCAGGCAGCTTTGTGCCCATGGAGTGACATGTAAGCTGAGCACCCATGTCCCTGCCTACAAGGCAAAAATGAGGTGCATCTGCCACGTTGATGGCTTTCCCTTTGGTGCTGCCTGAAACGCAGGCGATGGTGGCAAGCTACTTCTTTCCCACTAGCCTGCACAGAAGAGTATCTATTGATTTGTACAGCAATGTAAGTAAGGGTGGAAACGCCTCTTATCTTTGCATTTCCATCCACGGGTGTGCAGTCTCGCACCTAGAAAAACTAATACTAAAAGCAAAATTACTGTTTTTGGTTTTTGTTCTCTAATTACCATATTCCACATTTTATGTAAACAAGTCACATTTAATAGGAACGACTATTTTCCCCAATGCCAGCTAATAATTACCATCCTTGCTCTTAGATATTTGTTCTCTTAAAACCGCAGATCAGGAGATACAAAATGAATTCTTTGTGGGCATCTCAGAAGACTAAATCTAGTAAATCACACTATTTGTTCAATAAACTTCCACTTCTGGTCCATGCCATGTGATATAGAGCTTCATACTTTTTTTTTTTTTAATCTCTCCCCCTAAAAGGAAACAGCTGTGAATAGATTTATGTTTATTTAGCAAACATTTTAGCTTGCGTCTTTCAGTTAAAAAGCACTCATTTGACTTTATTATTTCAAGCTTTCTTTCAAAAACAATTCCAAGCTTTTCTTTCAGGGCATCTTTGCATTTCCTCTATCTCAGTACAATAGAATCACCCTTTTTAGCTCTTCTCCATACAAAATATCATCCTGGTTACATTTCAGTGCACACTCTCCACAGAATTTAATATCTTTCATGAAGGGACTGAAACGGAATGCAGACAATTTTTAAAATGATGCTTTGAGACTAAACCTGGCCTCTGGGCAGCAGCATCTGTCTTGCTCCGACCCTTCTTCAGGTTGGAGGAGCAATGGTGCTTTCCTCTGCTCCTCTGCTGGTGCTTTCCCACAGTCTTCTAGGCAGCTGCGCAATCAGCTCCGTTCAAGCTTCTTCTCTGCCTCTCTGTAGTCCTTCTTCCCCCAAATGAAAGGGCAAAGGGCTATTTCTGTTCTGCTCTCCTTCCCAGTCCTGGATTATATTTGGGATTCTGACTAGTACTGAAGTGACACAGGAGAACAAGGGCAAGCATTCAAGAGAAACAGCTTTTTTCTTTTGAATGCTGTGTTGTGCATTTCCCTGCTACACAAACGCTTCCCCATTAGAAGCAATAGCTTTTAGGTCAATTAATCACACTAAAAACCAAAACCGAGTTGCTGCTATTAAGTCACACATGAAATCAGGAAAAGATGATCTGGCATGATCTAACTTACGTGTCAAGAACAGAGAAACCAAAACATACTCGACAAACAATTTACATGAAAAAAATGCAGCAAATTACTCAGCTTCTAGTGATGGATACTATTGGGTAAGGGCCAGCATTTTAATAAATACTGATCACTTTTTGATTTTGTTTTAGCTGATAAAGCAGTAATAGTAATTAGCAAAAAGTAATAATAAACACTGTCAAGGCTTAATGGTAAGCTATTAACACAAGAGGTTAGACAGCAGAGAGAAGACTCCTTTTTCAGAGGGTTTCTGGAGCCTCTTTGAAAAGCATCAAGAAGGTCAAGGAGAGCTGAGACTTGGTAACAAAAATAAGTGTAATAAAAATAATTATATAAAAATAAAGTCAATTTCTTATGGACTAGGCACAGTTCATTTCACTACCATATATAAACCTAATACAGGCAAACCGACTTGAACTAGCTTACATTTTTGTATTATTAAACCAATAATTATGGCACTTTGTCATGAACACAGTGTCACCATCAAATCTGTGCAACATTGCAAGGCAGCACTGAAGCCTTCCAACACAAAGGAGTTAAGCACAGCACTTCAAAGTAAAATTATGACTGACAACCAACTAGGTGATCTCTAGTAGGCGTTAGGAGCAGATGCATTACCAATTTACTATATTACTGTTATTTTAGCTACTGAACAAATGTTTACAGACTACAAGAGTATATCTCACTCTCAGACCACCTATATTCCAATTAATTAGGCAGAGGCAGAACTGTTTGCAGATCTGATATTGTCTCCATATTATTCAGAAGAGTTTTGTGTCAGGTATTCAGAGATCCCATAGCGGCTGCTTTGCTCCATCTGACTGACAAAGTGGCAGAATAACCGATTGGGTTGCAGCCTCTGCTTGACTACATGTTTTTAACAGGTTGAGATATATTCCTTTTAGACCTGCATGCTGCTAGGGACCAATGTTCAACTTCACAACACACAGGTTCCAACTTGTACCTCATCTTTTGGTTTTGTTAGGCTGCACTGCTAGTTTCATAGGTGCCATGGGTCTGTCCACTTGAAAAGACAGCAAGGCAACTAGCTACATTTGATTTACATAGCACTCTCTGCACTACAGATACACTGGAGACAGGGAAAATCTATAAAATCAAACAAAATGACATATTTGGTGCAGTGTGGAATTATTAATCTAACAATTGGGAAATTGGAGTTGATTTTCAGCTTTGGCACACATTTTTTTTGGGACTCTTCACAAATTGCTTATCATCCTTGTGACTCCATTTCCTAGTCAGCAATGGTGAATTTAAAACTTATTTACAGGCCTGTACAAGAAAAATTATTGACTGAAAAAGCCCTGTAAAAAAAAAAAAAAGTGGCAAAGTTTTCTGACTGCCTATAACTGTGCTTATTGTACTTGTGTTCTAAGGAATCATCTCTAGACAGCTAATTCAGGCTCTTCCTCAGCCTTTCTTTGCTGCCTGCTCATTTAATTTTTCTAAATTTTGTCTGTTCCATCCACAGAATACTTGATTCCATCTGCTTTTTATAGGAAGGCTTTGAAGAACAGCTAGAAATGCAAGGAATACTTGCCTTCTGCAGTCAGTCAAAATGCCAGGCAAAATTGTTTTGTTCTTTCCCCGACTTCATGGAAACTCCCCAAACTACTGCTTTGGTTCCCAAGAATTCCTAAAGTGGGTATGAAGGGATGGGGAAGAGATGAAATTTGCCTTTCTCACTGACCCCTGGAGTGGGTGAAGCCTGTCAAAGGGAGCAGTTTTCATGAGAGCTCAGGCTGTGCTCCCTAAGGAGCTACTTGCAGTACAGCTGCAAGGACCCCAGCACATCAGTATTCTTTTCAACACCTTTGTTATCTTTGTGGTC
Organism: Tinamus guttatus; assembly: GCF_000705375.1. The sequence goes on from NW_010589530.1 coordinate 400,538, forward strand.
TCTCATCACCAGAGAGACATCTCATCACTAAATATGACAGACAGAAAAGGAAAAATTGGGCCTGAACGCCTTCGATTTTTCTCTGCAGTTCCAAAGCCTGACTGCACATCTTGTTCAGGGAACCATGTTGAGATACAGTAGGTTCTGCTGATACTCATATAAATTCTCTCATTTTTAGTGCTAAAGGAGATAATTTCTCCCTTGCTACAAGTCAATTACCTTAATAACAGTTCTACTTACTGTATCTGGGGAGCGGTGAAAATTAGAGGAAAATAATAATTAGAACAATGCATATAAAGATTGCAATTATTTTCAGATCAATCAGAAACAAAGCCCAAACTGTTAACAGTCTTCCCTCTTGATCAGGACTGCTGTAACCATATGTAGAACACACAGCTGGCTACGCATTAGTTACATTGTTGGGCTGTCAACCATCTCAAGGCTTTCCCGACCTCCTCTCCACAGGGCATTTTCCCTTTTCTTTAGATCTACAGACCCACTGCAGCTTGTAAGGAAGTGCATATAAGTGCGCATAATACTATTATTGTGTTTTGTTCTGTTTGTCTTTCTTGCAGGTAGAAAAGGTATGGAAAATTTTCATGAACTTTTCTTTTTGGGTTTTATACATTCATCTAAAAGTGGATTATGAACACCTTCAGCAAAGGTGAACTGAGACAGCTCAACCTTTACTGGTGTCAGTGGGAAAAGAGAGGCATAAATTTTGTCCCTCATTAAATTTGCATTTTTATACAAAGAAGAGTGATTACTAGATTACCTGGACTTTGAAGAATTTAAAGAACTGGTATAAAGTGAGCAGGATTGACCCCATTTAATATTGTGGGTTTGCTTCATAAATATGATTTTTTTGTTGTTGAAACTTAGCATTTAAAAAAAAGAGTAAGCTTTTGCATACAAAAAAACCCTTCATATAAATAGGAATATAGCAAGTCTGTTCTGAATTTAGCCTGTTCTTCTAGGGTAGCATGATGTCTACGGAAACAGATGGCATCAAATGTTTAAGAGACAAGCACAGGAAACTCTGCAGCTGGGAGATGTGTGAAAAATAATCCTCTATGAAAGCCTCCCCTCTTCTTAAGGGTTACAAAGAGTATATGAATTTAAACTAAATCCATGTTTTATCAACGGCTACGGACATGAATATTCAACTAAGTTTGAATCTCTAGTTCAAATCTTGATAAATTATTGATTTTGACTATCTGGGAGTAAGATTCTGACACCATTTAAAATTTTTAGCTTCATTTATTGGCTGTCCTCTGGTCTTCTTTTTCAAGACAGATAACAAAAGTTCCTCTTCTATGTTCTTCATGCAGTTTCATAGTTGTTTCCCATTTTCATCTCTTTTCAAAGCTTGATCATTCTGATTTCTCTTCAGAACAGACTTTTTGCTTATTTCTTTAAGGTTACTTACAGCTTACACTATACAGTTCCTAGTCAGTTTCCTAGCTGACTTGTTAGTCAATTGCTTCCAGTTTTACACATAAGCTTGAGACTGCACGGTGTTCTAGATGAGCTTGTACAATGGATGTACACAACTTTATTATACACCGCTCTGTGTTATTATCCACTCCATTCCTTTCACCGTCTCTTAATGCACTGAAGGATAAAACGCATACATTTGTATTCCATATTCATAACTCACACTATGCCACTATAGGACAGTGCGATATCAGTGAGAAATTCCCACTGACCTTACTGTGCAAAGTGTGCAGATCCTCAAGTTTTGGTTATTGATTAGTATCCAAACACACAAAGCCACAGATGTAAATACTTCTCTTTCATTCCTGGGACATATCATGCTGTCTGTAATAATGCTAATGAATTTAGCTTAATTAAAAAGCAAATTACTTCAAAGAACAGTGAACTCATTTTCCTACTGTCTGCATAGCATGGAAGCTGAAGTACCATTCTGGTGTCCATGCGGGTTGCTGGCCACTTGGCCTCGAGTCGAACAGGGGGTGTTCAACACCTTTGCCTCTTGCTCTGCAGGCTCCATCAGCCTTGCGGGACAAGAGCGTAATCCTTTACTTTTCTGAGCTCTCTGTGAATTTCAATGTTCATCTGACAATAGCGGCTCTAACACTTAATCTTGAATAGTTGGGAGCACACACACATCATGGCAGAAAGTGCTGAAATACGCAGTACTTCTCTAACCAGACTCCTATTCCAGTCACAACTGATATTTTTCTTGGAATGATGAAGTTTGTATAGGCTTTTTGTTTATGTATTATCTTAAAATGTAAAGCTACTCGCCAAGACATTAGTCACAGTTGCCACGTGCATGTTAATGAGTTCTGCAGCTTATGTTTCTCTTTTTGGCTTTGCTTTAGACTTCCTTGGCTGAATTTGTGCAAGTCACAGAGCCCCTCTGCAACTTAATTATCCAACCGATAATGTACTAATAACACAGGCCTGCTGTAAGGTTTGATGAGGTTTCTTTTTGTGTGCATGTGCAAGTTCCTAATATGGTACAATCTTGCCTAAGGGTGGGCATAGCTGCTAACATCAGTTTACAGCCACTAACCACCAGTGTGGGAATATAAATGCACTCCAAATAAAAACAGAGGTATCTTGACCACAAGACTAGCCACTCCAGCACACCAACTCTTACTTCCCATATAAATTACAGCTATCTGAAATGGTTCACAGAGCAGCATTTCCTGTGCAGCGCAACACTTCTTTTACCTGCAGGACCTCTGACTAGAGGATGCCCTGGGAAAACAGCAATAACGCCGGTTCTCATGTTAAAAGCTCACAGATTCACACGCCGTTCTTTGTTTTTCTGTGGTTTATTCCACAGCTTGTGGTTGATCTGACAACTATGGGAAGCAGAGCCCCTCTAGCAAAAAGCTATCGTTATGCAACCAGACCACATAGAAAAGCTGGGCTATATTCTGATGGCTGTTCAATTCAGTGTGGGGTACTCGTCCCCTACAGCTTTAGTCTAATAACTTACAGACCAGAAATTACATTCACTTACTGCTACTGATCCAGGCTCAATCAACACATGTAAGAAAGACCTCTGTTAGGATTTAGATTTAATTTGCATCCATGTTTTCCAGTTTGAGGAACTACATATTTTTCTTCGAGAATATTATATAACTGATACTATAATGAATCCTAGGTAATATTTCCTCCTCCTAAGTTTTGCATCAGTGGTAAGTGATGTTTTACAGAGTCCGTAAGCGAAAATCTGAAAGGCAGCTTCCTCTGAAAGGCAGCAAATATCGAGTAATTTTTCCGAATTCCAGCAATTTTAATGAACACACTGGAAAGCTCATGAAATACATTATGCCACTTTGCAATTAGACAAATGCCCAACACCACTTAGCTTTCATTTTTAATGTCACTCTATGCCTAAATCTGACTTTTAATTTATGGTGTGAATACATGTAATACTATAAAAAATACATATGGTGCACTGCATCTTTAAACACACAGCATGCTAGGATAACACATGTTTAGAAACTGTTTACTGGCAAATATTTGCCAGTATCCAATGCATCATCTTTTCAAAGGCACTCATTAAAAGAATTACAACATTCTGTCCTGGGCAGTTTACGCCTGATATTCGTTTGCAGCAGACAGACAGAAAGAAAGGAAAAAAACACCCTTATTTAGTTTCTTTTACCTTGTATTGTATTTGGGATATCATATTTCTCAGAACTACATAACTGTACAATCTTAATTGTAATGCATAAATCCAAGATCACGTAATAATATATAAAAAGATACTCCTCATATTGAAGGATGTTAGGCTGGTATGCTGAAATTTCTATTACTTTAATCAATAATCATGATTTTCTCTGCTTGTTTCTCTTCCTTTCTCTTCACTGTCTTAATCTGAAAGGCTTATGCCTAAGGCAACCATATTTAGTCTTGCTGTTTCACTGTTCTCGTGAGGTAGTAAAGTAGTTTTTGGCTAAGGGGTGGCTGTGTTTCCAGTAGGGAATACATTTTATGTCCTGACTCAAAATATTGCTATTACATATTTTCCCCCCAGCCTAATCTGTTACGCTGTAAACTGTTAGCTAAGATCCATACATTGCCAAAGCATTAGCATTGTACCAACACCCTCTAGCTAAAGAGTTCTTCAGATCTCACTTCTGTTAATGCACCTTGACTGACATAATATGTACCACCAAAGTTAGGACTGAGACTACTGCTGTCTAGTGTGCTGAGGAAGCAAAGTTTTTATTTCCTAAATTTGCTATGTCTAGTCTGTGAGAACAAAGAAAAATAAAACATAGCAGCTGCTATCTTAAATACATTAACTGAAAAAGTAGAAAAGCTCATTCTGTGACTGATCAGTACTGGAAGACCTAACTGAATTGCCTTGAAGCATTCAGTAAATCACCCTGTTTCAAAATTACTAAGTAGTACTTACTGGATTGAGAACTACTGTGAAGAACAACTCTCCTCCTTGGATACTTTTGTCTAGTTCCTTTGGGCCTCCAGGATATTCCTTATAGAAAATTGTGTGGGTGAATAAGCCACAAGTTTGCCTTGGAAGCACCTGGGGTTTAAAAATGGAGGGGGGAGCGTTGAAGAGAAAATTGCATAACAAAAAATGTCCATACTTACAATGAGATAACAAATTCCAGGTAAATAACACATAAATGGTCATATTCCCTTATTGCTGTGTAGATTAGCCATTACAACTTCACTAAAAGTTAATAAGGGCCTAGCAAAATTAATATACCAGCAGATCAATAAATAGTGCCTATTGAAAGAAACAAGATTTTTATTAGCAATGAACCCATAATGTCCAAAAATTCATCACATTTTGTTTGAAATTGGAAAACCTAATATCATCTTTTGCGACCTGGTCATCAAAACTTTCTGAATTTTTGAAGGATTTGAAAAGTGACCTGAAATATCATTGGTATGTTTGTATTTATATATTCCACTTTTTATTTTAAAAATATCTTTACTGTAATTTAACCTGGAATTTGAAAGTCTTTATTTTGGTTTGGCATCACCACCAATAATAACTGTATGTTGAGAAGTGATGATTTTTGCTAATGATGTTCACATCATAGGAGACACTGGGTTGTTCTCATTCAGCTCTGCTAGTTTTGTCATACGGCTGCAACAGAAAGTAGCACTTTCTAAAACATACATTTTTAAATATTTGGTAAGCACAAGTCCTCTGAATAAGAATAAATGCAATTAGGTATTTTCTATTAATTTCAAAAAAATAATTCACTGCAGAGGGCATCACTTTAATTATGTCTGTACTTTTCACCACAAAATGATGTCAAGCAATACACACAGCAATACATGCTTCTCTCAGTGTGAACTTTTAGGATATTGCAGTTTTCCGCTTAAAAATATATCATTCATAAAATGTTAGAGCAGTTGTAATACAAACATCCTAAATACAACTCACCATGATATTTTTGTGGATGAAGCCCCGCCTGTACCTCGCAGGCTTCAAATGTGGGTATTCTTCTGTGCTGGTAACTCGGATATTCCAGACCTTCTTCCAGGCATCGTAAAGCTGAACATGTACTGGATAGACTCCAGAGTGGTGCGGAGCCACTGCATAGCCCATGTCAGTTGGAATACCATGCTCCTAAAGCATAAACAGAAGACTGCTTTAGAAAATTTAAAAAGCTTCATGTTTCAGCATCTCAGGAGAGATCAAGAACAGTATTTAAACGCAGGTTAAACAGGTTAAACCTGTTTAACAAATATTTTTATGAGTACATATGTAAGAGTGATATCAATATTTTAGCTGGTTTCTTCAATCAATACTTAAGGAAAGTTGCACCTTTTCAAGATCCTGAGAAGACTTTGTTCACAGCCTAAGAATTTATAGAGAAAGTCACTCGCATTTATTCAACATAAAGACTAACATTGGCAGCTGGAGTCACAAAAAAGTAATTTCCCCTAGATGCACCAACATAAGTACTTGGGTTCTTATTTGAAAATCACTGCATTTCCCCTCAAGTCCAGTAGCTGCATAAAAACATGTTCAAAAAGCAGTTTAACCATTTTACAGAATCATTTTTAAAAAAAGAAAAACTAACCACTTGTAAAATGCTGAGGATAATATGCAGATGTTATAAAACATTTTGTATTTCTTATTTTTGCAGACCTCTATTATCCATCTTGCTTATATATTGACCCTGCTGATATAACTTTCTCGTGACATTCAATATATTTCCTTTCCAGTTTCTAGTTTCTGTGAAGTGTTTTTATGAATTTTGACACCTTTTCTCCTTCATTTCAGGTTACTTTTCAAAAAAACAGTATACTGCAAATCTTTCCGTGATGTCTGATTAGCAAAATACACTCTTTGCCTGCAAGACGTTATGTTCACATAATGTGAATCCTTTCATTGCATTGAGATGATTTAGGCAGATTGCCTTTGCACAACCTTTGAACACCGTTTACAAGTTCTTCATATTGTTTGCATTTGTATAGTCATCTTCATCATATTTGCTAATTATACTTCATGTGCGAAGATGAGAGGCGGTTCATACACTGAGTCTCTTCCTTCGAACAAGCTAGTTAGCAAGGAACATCAAAAAGCCAGAAAGTTGTATCTCAAAGAACAAACAGGGGCATGACATTGGTAAAATCCTCTTTCTTCATATTTTCTAGAATTTAACATACTGGACTTTATTAGGCTGATCAAGAGAGCAATGACAAGGATAATAGGATAGACTCTTTGAAAAGTGGTATGCTGCAAAATATGGGACTTTTCTCAGATCTTACATAAGAGGTTTCTCATAAAGAGAGCTGAGGGAGGAATGAAAAATCTTTCTGACCAGTAGGAAAAACTGAGCAGGAAGTTAGCTCTGTAGGAGGTGCTAAAGACGCACTGTGAGGACACTGAACCGAACCCACACACTAGTCAGAGTGTGGAAGAAAACCCACACTGCCACTCGGTGATTTATTTGCTAATAACCTGAAGGTAGGACCAGTTCTGGAAGTAAAATGCTCACTTGATTTCTGTAATAATGCACTCTGGCTCAGCTCTGGCTGAGATTGATACAAAGATCTGCAGAGCCTCATGCACCAGGAGGGGACCTGCACTCTCACCCACTCAGGCCACAATTAGCTATGTTACAGTAACTGGTTTGGGCTGCTGCTAAGTCCTCTCAGATTCAAATTTTGATACGACAGTGAAAGGCTTGCTATTATTCTGAGTCCTCTAATTCTCCAGAAACAAAAATACAAATACACTCTTTGCAGAATTCACATAGAAGCAATATGGCCATATTGCTGCTATGTGAATTCTGCAAAGAGTGTATTTGTATTTTTGTTTCTGGAGAATTAGAGGACTCAGAATAATAGCAAGCCTTTCACTGTCGTATCAAAATTTGAATCTGAGAGGACTTAGCAGCAGCCCAAACCAGTTACTGTAACATAGCTAATTGTGGTCTGAGTGGGTGAGAGTGCAGGTCCCCTCCTGGTGCATGAGGCTCTGCAGATCTTTGTATCAATCTCAGAGCCAGAGTGCATTATTACAGAAATCAAGTGAGCATTTTACTTCCAGAACTGGTCCTACCTTCAGGTTATTAGCAAATAAATCACCGAGTGGCAGTGTGGGTTTTCTTCTAATAGTGGGCCATGCTTTGCTCTCTAGAATAGAGTGATTCTCTTGATTTTTTCTGTAGATTTCATTCCAGAAATCCTACTTTTTAAAAGAAAACATCTTCAACCTAAACTAAGCCACTACATCTTCCTTACTGCAGTATTTCATCCCCCTCGTGCCACAAGAACCATTAGGTGCATAGAGGGTGAAAATTGCATGTTTTTGTATCCATACGTGGGCAAGTATCACATATGCACCGATGAGGATACAACAGGGGATCCTTGATTTATGTCATTTGCTATATGCTTAAATAAGCAAGATTCAATATTAGACATTATTTATAAACAACCTGACAACTTTACTAACAACTCAGAACAAAGAAAGCTTACAAAAAGCAGCATTTGCTTCTGCACTGGAAGAACACAAGGAATAGGATGCCATAGATGTGAAGTGCGCAATGAAAGAAAGCCCCCACACCATTTAAGGGCTACTCTGAACCTGAATGCAGTGGAGTGTGTAACAGACAGCCATGGTTTAATCTCATTTAACAATTGCAATTTTTAACAAATTTACAACACAAGTGAGATTATATTTTCCTTGACAATTTATGACACCCTTGGAATATATAACGGGGCATAAGATTTTATCATCCTGCTTTTGGTGTAGCCTTTGGAGTTCTCAGAATGCCTTATTGCTCTCTGATAAGACCCATATACTCCATCATTCATTATGGTCTATCTGTAAAATAGGTAACCTGCTCGTTTGCAGCTGGCTGTGCTGCAGTGTAAGGTGCCAAAGTTGGAAGGAGTGAAGTCTGGCCCATTGGTTTTAGTGTAGGTGGAGATAAAGAATGGATGCGCCATCAGTTACACAGTTTTAGACTGTTTAATTCTGTTACGGATATTTCAGCTCCTTTTATCTTAATCATCTCTACTTCACTCGAGCCTGCATAAACATCAGAAAGAATAACCTTTCCAGAACATGTAAGAAGTCCCATATTATCTTTTCATTGATTTCTAAACAAATGTCTGAATTCTATGTTTCTCCCCAAGTTTTAGGAAAATCAGTATGAAAAGTTTGATGTAATTAAATCCTTCTTTCTAATTATTAGTCTATCATCTTCCATGTATTAGTGTCTCTTCATAGTCTCTAATTCTCAGGTTGAGCATTTCACAGACATTGTGTACACATTTAGGTTGATAACACCTCTGCAAAATCAGTCTCTTAAAAAAAAAAAAAAAAAAGCAGGATATTTATCTTTCTTATTGCTCTAAACTCTTTAAGCAAATGAAATAAAATGAAGAGCATGATTTTATACACAGCCTCAGACATTAAAAATGTTTATTATAATGTATCTTAGAGAGATAGTGAGATACAAGGTATCTTAGAATTTAGAGCAGTGAAGAAAATAGGAATTACCTAGAAAAAGGTGGAACATAAGTTACTCTAATAACATTTTAATGATTATTCAGTGTAGACTGATTTCAGGGAATGTTTTAGGTCTTTTTTCCTCACATGAGAATTCCAAGAACTAATTTTTCATTGAAAATTGCGACAATACGTAGAATCACTGAACTGAAGGAGGTTTGAACAGAGGATTTCTAAATTTTAACGGTTCTAACTTTGACTGGAATGTTTTCTTTCATGGAAAAAAAAAAGTTGAGCTGGTCTATATTCAGTACAATTAGGGTTTACAAGACATTCAGTAAATTCTTTGGTAGGGAAAAGCACTGTTCAAAAACACTTATTCAAAGCACTGTTTTCAACAGAAAATGTATTTATTCTATATTCTAGGTCTATACTTTCCTCTCACACTTGCTGAGACATGACCATTAGCAGCAATGCACTGATTTTTGTCAAACCCCTCACTGATAAAAACTCAGAACACATACTTTAATCATAAAGTTTCCACCAAAGTTTGCTCATTTAAAAGACAGTTAAGAAAAATTTGTAACAGCAAACTCTGGAGCACGGGCTTTGTACCACCCTCTACTTTGCCTTCCAGATCCCTGTGGGTGGTTTACATAGCTCTGGTGCTATCACATTCGAAACCCAGCAAGCTTTAACTATTCTGCCTTGCTTCTCTACAAGTGCATTAGGTCAAGTTTAGTGGGGTGGTCTACGTACTTGGCTGGTTGAGGGGATGGAGAGAGTAAGGCCATATTCATGCTCAGATGCCCCTCAATTTTGCCAGTTGTTAGCAAGTAGATTACAGTTATAATCTGCAGTAGATTACAATTATAGTTTAAAATTAGCATAATTAATTTCTTCAAACAAGTAGCATAATGCAATATGTATGACATTTGTGGGTAGGTTTCATTGTACAGAATTAGGTGTCAAAGAATGAGTAAGCCTGTTTCCCTAGTATCCTCAGACTTAAATATCTGTTCTTATTTTATTCTTACAGTCTCATTCACACATCTTTTCAGAGCTTTGCTGTGAATATATAATTATTAAAGGCAATGTTTTCCAGAAGTCAATTTAAAGGAAATATATGAGGTACTGCTGGGTACCAATGCGGAGAAGTATCCTTGAAAAAATGGCACAGTTTATTAATCCCAACATGCAGTGTTTACACACTCATTTGAAAGTTATGATGCAATATTTATTCTTTCATAAAAAAAATCAAATCCAAATAATCCGAGGATTATTTCAACAAAATTTCATCTAGAAAAATATTGGAAAAGAAGATTTTAAAATTATTTTGAAATATGGTCATTCTTTACTACGAAAGATTTTTTTCCCTTCAATAGTTTTTATAAAATAATTTGAAAAAAGCTTTAACTAAGCAGGAAATTTAAACTGCACAGAAGCAGAATTTTCATAGCACAAGGCAGAACGACTGAAAAAAAAACCCCACTTTTTTCATTTGCTTATTCAAAAATAAATTCTGCAAGCATTGATTTTTTTTTAACAAAATAAAAATTTTGCCCTCTGAATATCTATACTCAGAATAAAATGAAAAAATATTACTCACTAAGGCAAATTTTTTGTTGAGGATCATCTGCTCCACCAGTGACGACTCATTGTGGAAGAGGTGAGGCTGCATGTGACTCCACATATGGGGAAACCACCAAAACTCATCTACTGACCTCAGCAACAGGTCATCACCTTCATCTTCCTCCTCAATGCCTGAAAACAAAACAAAAACAAACAAAACAAACTGAAGCACAGCACTTTCATTATATTGTTACAAATGTCTGAACCTATAAGCAGGCAATCCTGATAAAATAAATAAAGCTTGATAAAGCTTGACTGATTAGAATACTAAGATTTTAAAGGTTTCCAAGTACATATTCCTTTCACTTAAGTGATTAGAGGCAGGTAAAGGACTGTGAGCCTCATGTGCATGGCACCTTGAATGTGTGGAACTGCACTTTCCTCTCATTCTTGTACTATACTAGTAGCATTAGCAGCTAAGAGAGACAATAAGAGAAATTACATACAAGACAGTTTAGTAAAAAGGTAAATGAGAACATTGATAATTCTCTTTTGTTATTCCTTACCCAAATTCAATTCAAGCAAAGCTCCTCTCATGTTACCTGCAGATTATGGAAATATTCATTCCCTAGCCTTTTCAAAATACCATGCATAATACACTTACTTTCTCCTCCTTGCTAATTTTTACCATTCAGAGTATGACTTATTCAGCAGTTGTCAAAACCTACGCTTCTGAAGATACTTAACGGCTGGCTGGAGCTCACTGGCTTATTGCTCAGACCTCAGGCCTGTCTTTTCAGGTACTTTTCTGTCTGTTCCTAATGATGTGGTGCCCCAGAACAGACCCTGCAGCAATTTCTAACTGCGATGTTGATTTATTAATAGAAATTGCCCAGAGAGCAGTGTTAGAGCTGCACTGTTCTTCTAGATCTCTCACGCTACAACTACACCAGTAAATAAGGCAGTGACAGGGTCTGCTCTCTGACTTCAAGCCAGCTGGCCACTTCCAAGCTCATACATTCGCCCCACCAGCAAGAGAAGAGAGTTGTAGCCTGCCCACTTATTGGGAAGAGCCCCTTGCCCACTTGGAACCACTTGGAACCTCTCTGTGCTTTTTTAGCTCACCTGGGCCAAGAGCACTTCACAGACTATTCGCATAATTCAACAGCAATGACAGTGCTCAGATCTACATCTCAGCCTGTATAATCCAATAAGAGAGATGTAGGCTGTGTACCTGGGAGCACCTGGGAACACTTTGGAGAAAGGAAGTGCCAGGGTCTAATTAGCTGGCAGGGCAGACCCCAGCCAGAGCCTTGACAATTACCCTGTCCATAGTCCTACAAAAGAAACTCTTTTCTCTACACAGATCCTCAGTCCATATCATTTCATTTAACAACATAAAGATATATAATCTCTATCATTCCTA
>NW_010589532.1:0-21789 GCF_000705375.1 Tinamus guttatus
TTCAAACCAAGCTGCCATTCTGCATGCGAAAACAACTAGGCGACAAATGCAAGCAAAAGTAAAGCAAAAAGCCTAAAGAAGTAAATCTCCCAAACAAACCAACCCTTAAGTAAGATATAAGTAGTCTCTCCTTCCCTACATATTTGTCATACATCACAGCAAACACGTTTCAGCGAAAGGAAAGGGCTGAGCGCAGATTACACATAATATGCACTTCTAGAGAGGAATGCAAAAAACTGTATTTGGGGTGAAAAAAGAGAAAAAAAAGAAAAACAGAAAAAAAATAATAAAAGAGTTTAACAAGACACAAACCATTCCTTGCCATGGTGGTGGTGGTCCCATGTTGTGGAATTCCCTCACGTAATCATTATAGGACTGAAATGAAAGACAGTAATATTAATCTACGTGAGGAGTGTTCTTTGGAAGTGCTGAAAATTGAATATGAAAAAGTCCCTAAAGGCAGCATGCACTAACTTACCCCATTTAAAAATACATCTCGGCGAACTCCTGAAAATCGTCTGTTGGGGATAAAAAATTTGCAGAACTAAATCCAAGTTATCCATACAGCAAGCTACCAGTGCATAAAATAAATAGCATGAACACACCTTACCTGTCTACTTCGGGATACCTGGGGTCCTTTATATACCCTGTTCAAACACCAAAAAGTATTAACATCAAATTTTCTATCTCATGAAAACAGTCTTTGTAAAAATACTCATTAGAATCTGTATTACATTTTGCATCATGACACCAAGTGTTATCTACCTGCCACTAACTTCATTTTCAAAAGAACTTTCCAACCTTCTCAATTGCTTTCTTTGTTATACACAGTACAGAAACAGAGCAAACAGTTCATAAAACACATGTGAAAAGGTCCCACAGGCCAACAAATTATTTAAAACATAGTAAATTGTTGGAAATAAACCTCAAAGTTCAGCAAAATGATGAAAAATATTAAGCATGCCTCTGGCACTAAAAAACAATGCTCTTGACTTGTTATTTTTAAAATTGTGTCCTGTCCTCTGAACAGCGGTCTTGCCATGTAGCAGCAACAAAATCCTTTTTGTGTCAGAGAACACAGGCCTCACTGTCAAGCAGGAGGCAGGTATGGTGAAATCTTAGGAAAGAATTAGAAATCTACTATGGAAGTAAGTAAGACTCAGTGGATTACGACCAATCACTTCTCATCTCTTGCTTTTGGAAAAAGGATTAAAAAAAAAAAAAAACACAACCCTGCAATATTACCCCTGTGGTTGTTGCATTACTGTCACAATGATTTACTTCTGGAATAAATCACAGAACTCCTCTTCCAAACTCATCATTAGACCTTCCTTGAAAAGTACAACGAGAACTCCCTCCTCCCTTACTTTATGTCAACCCCTTAAAAGCTACTTTTAAGGCACAACCAAATGTCTACCATCACCTCTAACTGTGTAGCAAGCCACATTTAATCACAGCTGAAATTCTGATTAAAAATTTCCTCTTTGAAGATTAGTGTGTTGACAGTACATCAAGCCAATTCTAGCAACCACAGGCATTAACTACCTGTATTAACAAAGTGCTCAAGGGGATCCATAGTAGCGAATGGCTGTAAAACTTACATAACTTCTCTCAAATTTTACTTTTTACGTTCACCAGTACGTGCTGGATAAAAAGCAAACACTTGTGAAGTGGTGCACATAAATCTTCATAGTAAGATATTAACCTGGTCTTTGGTGAAATTCAGGGGGATAGTCAATCCTTGGTTTCTTTCTGCTGTTATGAATATCATAATCCTCTGGTCGACGCCTACACAAATTAGATATCAGAGATTAAACAAAGTTGCTTGAAGCATTCGTCGCAGCACAATATCTCAACAGGAATAGTTTGAGCTGCCCAGGATCTGCATTTAATCGTTAAAAGCTTCACCTGTTTCAAAACATTCTACAGCTTTTAAATTTAAACTCAAATAATCAGAAACAATAGTCAGATTAAGTATCTTTAACTTACTTTCTTGCTACAGATGCTTTTATAGTTAAGAAGGAAATCTACCCAAGCATACCTTAATACCAAAAAAAAAAAGTGCCTAAAATAAACTTGGACTTATGCTTTAACATCATTCTTTGTGCATTACATTTTGAGACAATCTATTAGACAAAAAAAATACAGAACTAAATACAGACTGTAAAATGTAACATTATAGTCAGCAGGCATGAACATTGCTAAATTTGCTAGCTGGTGGCAAAAAAATATCTATAAACTACTTTCGGAACACTTATAAATAAAACCATGCATGCTTTGCAGACTTGCTTCTATCACTACAGCCTAACTTGGTAGAACAATAACTTAACTTCTCATGATTTCTATTTTAAGGAAATTATCAGTAATGCATTAGTGCTTTTTACGAAAAAAAGTGTAGAAACACTTAGGCTTCTTAAAGTAATTAGGGCTCCTTTTCATAGCAGATCAGCTCTCTTTCAGAGTGGGCAGTATCTTTAAAAACCTCATTCTCAGAGAAGTTTGCTTATTAAAACAGTTCCATTTCAGGTGCTGTTATGTCTTAGGGAGAACTAGCAGCTGGCTGCTAATCTCACTCCATCAAGACACATAAACATTAATGGGAAGCTCGAATGCTAACAAAGTATTTTTAAACATTCAGCTACAAAATCACTTTTATCCCCCCATCAGCAAGTATAATTCCTTAGGACAAAAACATAAAATCAACACTTTCATAAATCACTTAATTGCTGTACAACTTGCTCAAAGATTAACAAGCTCATGTAGCTTTGCTTTCAGTTTTATAAAGCCATTTCTCCACCCCCTTCCCCACTTCCATTTTTAAAGCCCACCATACCCAGTTACTAAAGCTTTTCAAATTAAAGATTCTTTACTCTGAGCAAAAAGCAGTTGCATCTACAGCAAAATCAGTTCAAGAAAAACAAAAGCTGGTGTAAAGAATGAACATACCGCTTTCTTGTAGTTTTGAGAGTGCATTTACGACCGGTATAAAATATGATAGTAACAGTTCATATAGTAGTCCAACTACTGACTTTTAGCTGTAAGCCACACACATAAATGGAGGCCCTGGCAGGCTTGAGAAGGTGTGGTGGTGTTATATGTATAGTTTGCAGTCCATTGCAAAACCTTCACTCGTATATACTTTATTGCACTGGAAACCTCTTAGCTTAACTTCAAAAGCCATCTCGGTGTTCAGTCCTTTAAAGCCAAAAATAAGGGGGTGCTGCCAGGTTTCCTCCTACCTACTCGTTACAGTGTCCTTTTTTTAAGCTCAAGGAAAGGGGAACTCTTGTTGGGTATCTGTACCTACCACAGGACGTTTCCACAAAGAGGAAACTTAACCAAAGGTTTCAGCCCAAACCATACATCAGTCTGTATGCAAAGTGGCTACACAGGGAAAAGGTGTTTGGCAGATGGGCTAATATCAGTTCTTTGCAAAGACTTCTCCAATTCTGTAACAAGTTATACCCCTTTTTTTCTGGACAATGAAGTTAAGTTCATATAGCAGTGATCAATAACCATGTCGATCCTCTAAAAATACTTTAAAAGTCCACAGGTACTGCCAGCATCTGGAAAGGTTGTATATACAGACACAGCAACAGCCATTCTTTTTGGTTTGTTGCCGGGTCTCCAAGGGCCACTCGATCCCTTTTGGAAAGGGCCTACTGTTTGCAGAAGCTCAGCAAGATGTGTGAATTCAGTGGTTACATGTTAGAGAATATTTGGCAATGGGGTTAACACATCACGGTGACACAATTTGAAACAGTCCCAATAATGCTCCTCTTGAATATCAACATAACTTAAATATTTTATCCTCAAAATGAGGCGGCATCTTCTGCAAAATTTTAAGTGATCCTTATAAAAGTCCCATATTTGATAAGGCTTATCCAGAGACACACCTGAAAGAAAAGGCTTTTACAAGATATTAACACATTTTTGGCATATAAAGACTTCCTTCTCTTCATCTAACCTGCTCATTATAAATCCAAGCTTACCTACAGCTAACATTACACATTGCATTATCTCAATCAAGGATCTAGTCTAAACTAGACAGCACTTTAACAGCTTCTTTTCTGCAAAAGGAAAAGATCTCCATTTTCCTCTTGAAAATAAAGAAAAAAAAGAAAAAAAAGGAAAAAGAAAGAAAAAGACAGATCGGGGAATCATGTGAAATCCTCAATGAAGCCACAAACTTGTCCATGCAGCTTGATTTGAGGATTTTCTCTCTTCTTTATCGCAGGGAAAGCTTGGACGAATCACATTCCTCCATCACGTTATTCTGATATATGTGCCTATTATCAGTCCAAAGAACGTTTCTAACCTTCCCACGTCCCGAACGGGGTCTCGACGGGATGGGCGTCCTCTTGATCGGGGCTGTGAGTGCATTCTTCTCTTGTGCCTCATTTTATGAATGACTTGATACAAGTCAATACTTTCATCGGGAGGGAACAGAAGACAAAGCTGGGTTCCACATTCCGGCTCAATTTCCTAGAATTAGTTAGAAGTTCAGTAGTGGTTTATAAACCAAAAAGTCTCCCCAATTACTGTGACAACATACACATATATGTATAATGGACACTTTGAAGAGCTTTCAGCATCACTAAAAACAGAGTAAAATACACTTACGTTACCTTTCACTCTTTATGGACTACTTAGTATTTTTCATAAAATAATCCAACACTTGGGACAATCATATCTTCCCATAAGACATACAGGCCACATCAGTGCTTTGCTATAAAATCAGAGGACTGTTTTTAACCACAAAGAAAATGATCACTTCTTACAGAGAGAAAAGCAACACATGCAGGGAGAAAAATCCGTTCTAGCTTCATATATAATGCCATAGCCTGATGAAGATGACCATTATCACTCGGAAATCAACTCCAAGTATGACAGACCCATGAAAACACAAGCTCCAAGCTTGACAGAAGTCAAAAAAGGCAAATCAAACATTTGGATTATGAGAAGAGCAGAATGAGCAAATCACTATATACCACTTTGAAAGTCCACGTTTCACCCACACATTGACTACCAGGTGCAGCTATAACCCCTTCTTCTCTCTCTCTCTCTCTCAAAAAAAGAGGGGAGTGGGCAGCAAGGCCAGCTAAGCATTTAGAACAATTCCTACAAGAATGACTGAGCAGGCTGGACCTCTTCAGCCTAGAAAAGAAAGGAGTCCACAGCGTACGGAGCAGAAAAGGGTCACAAAAGGAAGCCAGTAATTGCCAGATGCAAAACAATTCGAAGAGTTGCTTTTTTGGTGTCTGAGAAACATCTTACAAGGAGAAGCTCCCATGAGTTCCAGGGAGACTGAATGAGCTGTCCCCAGAAGAGAGGCCCACTGGGATTTACATGAAATGTAAGTGGGCAAACCACAACTGCTTTTGAGAAATAACCCGGACTCAGTAGCTGGAAGCTGAGAGAACAAGCATCACACAATGCAATGCTTACCCTGTTCCCAACAGGACCACAGTTTTATGAAAAAAACAAACACACTGGAACTCAAGTTAGGTGGACAAAACATTTAAACATCTTTCCTCTACCATTCGACAGAAATTAAGTTGGCCAAAATCCCTTTTTGTATCACACTGAATTTGAACGAGAGAGAAAATTCATCTGCTATCCAACACAGTGCAAGTGACTATGTGTTAAACAACTCAATGGCTCTACATTTTCCATACACTATGGGCTTTATGCAACTCCCATTTTGCCTTAGGAAAGTGGAGCCTATTAAGTTATTTTAATCAAAACTAGGTTACTTCAGATGACAGCAGCAATGTAATTGTACTCTGGCATTTCTGACAAGACAAAGAGCCAACTCACTTAAAATGTATAGGTGTATTCCTTTCAACAGTAGATCCCATGCCCTAAAAAATACAGAAACTAAAAGCCACAGTACAGAAGACAGTTGAGAACACCAAAATTAATTTTTAAAAAACAATACTGTGATTTGGATGTGGTAGTCACATTATAATATCTTGGGACTCAAACATTATACAACTTTGCAGCATCAAATAAAATTCACTGAAAAGACGACAACAAACCTGGCGCCATATTAACAAAGTGCCCTTGTCATTGGACTGTTCTAAAAGATTCCCAATCTTCTCCATTCACAAAGCTGTAAACAAACACTACAAGTGAGAAAAAAAGAAAAAAAGAACAAACCTGTCCATCGCGTCCAATCTTTACTGGCTTATGTTCATTCCAAGGATTGGTCAGGTGAGCAGATTTAGTGAAGGGCAATTCACGCCTAAATATGCAAGTGGCATCATTTACAGTTTTGTCGCCATTCTTTGTACAAAGTGCACACAGCAGGATATTGCACACAGAATAACCTTGATAGCCTTTGCACTGACAGCACCCCAAATTAATAGCTTATACATCAGTAAGAGAAGATTGCATTTTGACTAATTCCAATATTAACTATCAAAGGCCATACTATGAACTCTTATCTTAGAGGAAACAGACTTTGCACAGTATCAAGATTGTGCCTACTCATTATTGCACAATGCTAAATCTTAATATACTCACGAGTTTCCACGAGGCGATAGCTGCAACATCCTTGAAGTATGACCCTGTGTAACCTGATTTAACTTTTCTGAAGCCAGCCCTGCTTTGAGCTATAAGCTGGAATCTGCAACTTGCATAGGTCCTTCCTAACCTAGATTTTTGTCAGCTTGGGTAACCACATGCTGAATACAGAGGATTGACATAGCTTGTTTTCTTATGAAGGTTTAATACCTTAAGATATACTCAGTTAAATCAATGTTGTTATTGTTCACATCCATTCTTTTAAACAACTACTCACAATATTTCATAAATTATTTTAGAAGAGTAGCATTTTACTTGTTCAGCCAGATTCTGAGGTCTGACTAAAGACAGAATTGCCCTTCAAATTCTTTGTTGCTCTCCACAACCGCCTGTCCAAGCAAGCAGCTGATTTTACTCAGAGTTCAGAATAGTTTTCTCATTTCAATACAGCAGGCCAGTGAAGGAAGAGTGAAATACTGAAAATCTAAGTGACTTTAATTGTCTACACAAAAAACATTTACTATACCACATCTACATGTATAGGAAGGACTAAGCCCAAAACTCAGTAACGTGGGGGTAGAGATCTGAGAAGAACAATGGGCAGCTCTCTAGTTCAGCTGAGTTTGAAAGGAGAGTAATACATAGAAAATAGATTATACTGCCTCATTAGTAAATAGCAATAGTGATTAAATATTCTTTACCTGCAAATCCAATCAATTTTGAAGACACCTCCCAACATTTTTGCATTCATTCCTGCAGGCAGCACCCAATGTATAGGTGATCCTCCATGATGGGACTCTGAAGACAACCTTGCAAATCCTAAAGGATTTCATATGAATTGTAACAAAGCTGCATCAGAAAAGCTACTGTACATAAAAGATCATTTTCACTTACCCTGATAAAAGCTCAGTCACACTTACCTTGGAATTTGCCACTCTCTCTTACAGAAAATATCAAAATAACACTCCTCGCTGATCTAAATGCAGCATTAAGCTTCTTTTCATTGACTGGAAGTGTCGACCATACTCCCTAAAACAAAACAGCCCACCCCACAGCAAAACACAGGAGTTAATCCCAATGGATTTCACTAACAAGATTTCAAGCGGGAAAAAACAAGATTAAGAGTGTTCTGAGACAAAACACCACAGGTAAGTGAAACAGAGATACGTATTACTAAACTTGTTTCTTTCAAAAAACAATTCTTAGCCTGACCATGATACAATTAGTTTAAAAAAAAAATGCTTTTGATCTTTCTGAACACTGCAGATACAAATAAAACCTTAAGGTGATCTAAGTGTAATTATGACAGAAAAAAATAGGAAAACCTTGACCTTTTGTATTTTTATGTTGCGTGACTTTGGGAGTTGATCATTACACAAAAACAAACACAAAGCTGCAAAACAGATGCATCTGTACAAGAGGACAGGCAGGCAGTAAACAACCCTGCCAATATGACAGGTTAATAGAGGGCTTGCAAACTTTCTAACTCTTTCAGGGAACGGACAGAAGCATGAACGACACCAGAGCAACATTTTAAGTTGTCAAGACAGCTCCAAGAAATTTAATTTCCAGCCTCTCCAACTCCATTTGCCAGTTCACACCTTTTCCCTTTTGACAGACATTTGTACAGTTGTGCACAAAACAAAATTTAACCAGAGGTGGAGGTATCAATCTGGCTACAGAACAACCAGTTTGTTGGCACTACTTTTCAGCAACATCAGCTCCACAGTCCATTTCCCCAGGTGAACCACGAGGAGGAGTTTAAACTTCACCCTCAGAGCATGACCTGGCAGCTAGCTGCTACCAAAGAAGGCCACACTTCCCCACCTCCCTTCCCTTAAGAAATCCTTCACATTCCAAGCTGTGGCCAGGATGGTGCTTGCCCGACCCTTTGAAAACCCAATTCACTGGAGTCGAGTCAGAGAACTAGAAGTTACACTTTAAGGATTTTACTGTTACTCTACTTTAAAATCCTTTCCTTAACAGAATCTTCTGCTCCATGTATACTGTGTAACAGTATATTATTTTTTCCTCCACAGACTCTGCAAACACTCAGCATGCAAATACAAAATGAAAGGGCCCAGGGTGATTCCTCAGCAGCTGAAGTCCAGTGCACTGAAATTCCTTTCAAGTAATTCTCTTGTACTAGTAGGGCCATGTACTCACTTCCACAGTAAGGACTTGGATTTTGGAAAAAACTGAAATAAATATTTTTACAATGTTAGATCTTTGCCATATCTACCTTTTGGACCTGCTCGCAGCACAGGGAGATGAAGACAGGTGCCAACAAAAGGGAGAAAAACACAACCATGTCATACCCAAGGTAAATCTGTTCAGGATGCTATTAATTGACCTTGAAGGAGGCAGGGGGAAGATGGCCCAAGTAACTAAGAACTGCCTTCCAGCTGGTATATCCATAGCAAACAGTTGGGGATGCAGCACCCTTCCTACCTTTGATGATATGATACAGATGACTGAGGTTAAATAATTCTGCACCCTTTTGAGTTGACTTCCATAGGATGAGTGAACTCAGGCACCACAGAGGAGATAGTGACAGAACAACACTTCTCATATCAAGTTGCTGAAATTTAACCAAAGAAGTCCAAAGAAACAAACTCCCTGCTCCAATAAGGCATATATACATATATGGTCTCACAGGTTTTGTTACTTAGAGGAGCAGTGACCATGAAAATACACCACCCTTCCGAGTAGTGCTCCTGCCAGAGGCATCTAACCAATGCTGTGGCCTAGGCAAAGTTCATGAGAAGTCAATCAATTTGCTACACTTGAGCCAATTCAATGACTCAGCGTCACCAAGTGGAGGTGATCCCACATTGCTTCCCATGCTCTCCTTTTCTTCTATCAGTTATGGCATTCATCTGACTAGGGAGCAAGATTTAACACTAAAGTGCAAAATATAAAGCAAAACAACCAGGACACTGAAACACGAAGTTCCCCCAACTCAACAGAACAAGTAAATTTATATGCTGAATGTCTACAAAACTACTGCTTGCCATAAGCCACATTTTGGTAGTAGATTTCTCACAGTAACTTGTGACAAGTTGTAAAACCTTTTATTTAAAAAAGGTACAAAATCATATTTTAGAATTTCTGAATAAACACGTAAATTGTTTCTTTATTAGCCTATTATATTCCCCCCTTCAAAAATTACAACTCATTCTTGCCTAAAACAAGAACAACATTGCATACATTCACTGTATTTTGAAACTGCTTCTGGATACATCTTTATGTGATGAGATTTATGAAAAAAATGAGTCATATTCTGAAGCAAGCATCAAGATAAGCCCCTCAGAAATTCCACAGGCAGAGAAAGAAAAATCACTTTGAAATAGCATTAAGTTACTTGAATCAGCTCTGATGCTACCCATGGCCAACTGTTCCCTCAAGAGTTTCAGTGGCAGATTAAACTCGTCTTAGCTCCCTCACAGCTTAAACTCTCTTTTTAACCATGACCTGCCAAGATAAAGGGCTGATGGTCTAGATTATAACGGAAGTCAAGTAGCCAGTGTTGAAGAATTAGGAGCAGAAATTATTTCATAGTTGCCTCTGCCAAGATCTAAGTGATGGAGAAAAGACTGCATACATCAGTACACAAACAGCTCTGCTTGAAAATAAAGGCAAGCAGTTTGAAGAAAATTTAACATACCTTAGCTTTAGCAAGTGACACATTTTCATGGTTATTACTCTTGATGAGAAAGAACCTTGCATCTTGGAGAATATATTTAAGTTTACTTGTTTGGTCTGGAAAGAAAAAAATAAAGAGATTAATGAGCTAAAATGTTAATATTTACATTTTTTAAAACTTCACTGTGAGTGCAGATTGTTATTTTCTTTAAAATATACCATATCCCACCCAGTTCCTACCTATATAGCAAGACAGCCAACCACCCAAGAACTTGAAATCTAACTTGTAGAGCACAAAATGCCAAGCTTTAAAGCAGTAAGGGAAAACAAGTCAAAACTAAAACCTCAGTATTTAAGAGGGAAAAAATATATATATATATATGTGTATTCAGTGATGTTCCGATATACAGGAATTGTATCCTTAAGAATCTTTGGATAAGCACTGGGAAACATTTCTAAAAAACAAGAGTCCAATACAATATTCTGAGTCATTTCTTTTTTTTATGTGCGAGCATCTTATTTTTTTGCTTTGTTGCTTTGACAAGGAGCAAAACACTGTGGAACTTTCTGCATGTTTTAAGAGTGAGATGCATAAATTGTTATGTTATACTCATAACAGTAACATGCTCAAGCTGAACTATATCGGAACATTACTACTTAGACATAATGTAATGAACAGAGACAATGGCTTGTTATGGGGCATGCATTAAAAATTCAAATTTAAATGATACCTTTTTGGACAGCACGAACGGAAGATGATAATTTCTCATGCTTCTTTTCTGAACCTGTGTTTAGCCAAAGCACATTTGTTCAGACTGAGCCTTAATAGAGATAATATACAATTTCTACAGCCTTGTCACATACAATTTTCATTCATGACAAATTATGCTTTCTGGCGCGCACCCACACACACAAAAAATACTGTTCAATGTGCACGAGTGTATTGCTTTATTTTTCATTTTGGGTAGTTTGGTTTGAGTTTTTTTTTTTAATAGTATTTGAACAGTTTCCTACTCAGAAAACTAGTCACTGAATCATCATCTTCCAAGTTTAAAACAAAAAATGTGAAAATTCCACTTAAGCCACAGAATAGCATAAAAGTAATAAGAAAGCCTACTTCCCCCCCCAAAGGTATCCACACACAACATGCCAGAAGTCAATACCAAAATATATCAAGCTACATAACCCATAAATTTCTACAGCCAGTTACATTAATTTTAGTTTACATAGTAAAATTTGATGCAAATCAGGACAACAAACAGTAAAAGGAAAGAATACCTGCATATGATTCTGATGCAGAACTTCCACTTCTGTCAAAAACAATTGGGGAGATGCCTCTGGCTCGTTTCCTCTCCTTCTTTTTCTCATCTAAACCCACCCCAAAAAACAAGTAACAGCAGTAATGTAAAGATCAAGTGGCAGACGAAATTTAGGTAAGTACTAAGACAGCTGAATAATATCTCTAAAATATCTCTAATGATGAAGTTAGCATTTGGCTTGCACACGAAAATCCTGGTTGCTCTCCATAATGCCCCTCCCAAAACACAATACACAAAAGAAGAAAATACTAATTATCTACTTTATTATCTAATCTACTTTTATTATCTAATTACTAAATATCACACATCTAAACTCCATGCAGAGTTTAGGGACAGAATTCATTTACAAGGTGCTTTGAGTATAGGCATTTTCATTCTTCTCTCCAGCCCTTAGCCAAATTTGCAGAACACCATCACCGGTGTTGAGATAGTGCCAGTGCCTCTTGTTTCCCCAAAGTTCAATGAAGTGGCAAGAGGCAGGAAAAAAAGCACTGTGGCACACAGGGCACTATTTCCACTCTCAAAAGAGTTAATTAATCTAAAAAGCTCTGCAGTGTAATGTATTACATCTTTGGCTGTCTTAAATGACACCTTCCCATTCTCTATTTGCAGATAGCACAGCTTAATCAAAAGACTGGAGTCCTAACTAAAAATGTTGTGGAGGTTTGACACGAATCTGAAATTTTATGGACAATGCAGTTTAACTATGTTAACATTTCATTTCTGTAAATCAGGACCAATTGTAATAAATGTTTCTTGTTTCTGTTTAATGCATTTTTCTTCTTTTAAGCTTGTCTTCAAAGGCAATCATTTCAAACTAGATCTTGAGTTCTGATGATGAAAGGCAGCCAGGATTTAAGGCTCAGTTATTTAACCTAATCCCTTCTTCGGGGAGCTAGTGCTTTCTATTGCCCCACTCTGCATAGGAAACTTGGCCATGAAATATTATGAGGAAATATTAATACTAACATTTTAAAGCATTAAAGAGCAAAGTTGAAGCAATCAAGCACTATAAATCTTTAGCACGGAAGTACTGAAGTCCACACATCTTGGTGTAAAAAGGATATCATTTCCCAGCAAAGTTTTTCCTCTGGCGATTGCTACATTTTAGATCTTACTTGTGCTCCAAAGCATCAGCTTTGACATTGGCCTTGAATTTGTAAAAGCAACGTCACTTTTAGTGACAAGGTATTTCAAATTAGCACACTCAAAGTTATTACTTACCTGATGCCTCGGAACCGGAACCAGATCTGACTGACCCATCTGTGAAAGAAGCGGATTCAGAATCAGAATCACTGGCTTCACTTCGTGTGTCATAGTCATTTCCTTCCTTCTGATCTCGCTCATCCTGTTCATATTCTTCTTCGTCCTCCTCCCCATCTTCTTCCACCTCTTCATCCTCCTCCCCTTCATCATCTTCCTCTTCCTCCATTCCTTCCTCCTCATTCTCTGTATTGCCTTGTTCAGAGGAGCCGCTACTGCCAGTCTCATGATCTGAGCAATATTCTTCAGAATTCAGCTCTTCTTTGGAAGAATGGCTGGATCTGCTTGGTCGTCTATCCATATCATGCCTGATTCTCTGATGTTTAAAGAAAAAGTGAATCAGCAGTCATATAACACTGTCAGGATGCACACACAGTCCTAAGAAAACGTGCCTTATAAAAGTCTCATAGAACTGTTTCATTTATAAGGCAGCAAGAACATTTACTACCTCTGAACCATCTGGTGTGGAAGACTTTGCCCTTCTCTCAAGATCCCTCTTCCTCATGCACGTTTTTTCTGGTTGTCCTTTATAGGGATCCCTGGCACTGCTTGACATGCGCATCTTTCGCTCGCCATCTGGACGCTTGTTTCTATCCAATCTCTGATATTCATCATTCTTGTACTCTGACACAGGTTTTCCTTTCGTACTCACTATTCTCTTGTTACTGCTAACTGATGAACTAGGTGGCTTTGGCACTATTTGCCTTGAAGAATGTATAGAAGGTTTTTGTCTTTTGCTTTCAGCATTTTCCATTCTGTCACTTTTTCTTTTTGATCCTTAAAAAAAGAGATAAAAAAAATACCAAGTTCAATGTTATTTTGTATATCAAACTGGAATCTGCAGAAATGCCAACTTTCTCTACATTTGGATAGTTCCCCCAGAGTCAAATGCAGCATCTTCCAGTTCTAAGCTTCACTTTAGTGTGCTTTTTTTGCGCTGACACCCAAAATTGCTCCTTATGAACAGCTGACATTCTGAAGTGAATGTGATTTTAAAATAGCAACCAATTTTTTAGGCTCTGATAGTCTTTAATACTTTCCAGATTTAATATATGCAAATATTAATTCCAAAGCTTAAGAGATTAGCCTAAAGCAAAATTACTAACTGAGCTAGAACCAAACTTTGAAACCCTCTTGCTCCCTGTTTTACTTCACTGAATCAAGAAGTACACCGATTTTTTTTTTAACCGCAAGTATATTCACAAAAACCAAACTCAGCAACTCTTTCTGGGACAAAAGTAAAGCAAATTAATTTTTTGTGCAGAAAGTCACGTGAAAAAGGTGATGCTCAGGAAAAACATTTTCTCAACTCTTTTCCTTTGTGATTCAGGCTCTAAGAGCTGTTACTTCTAGGACTTTAATCTTGTTAATAGAGACATTTTTACTACCTGCTTTCCTGTAGGACCTTCACTACCAAAGTCACCTACCCTTTTTCTCACTTTTATCTTGCTCACTATCAGGGTTATACAACTCATCATCTTGGTCAGGAGCATCAGTCAAAATGTCATCCAGCACGTTCAGTTCACCATCTGAAAACAGAATACTTAAGTTAAAAAACAAAAACACTATAGTCTGAAAATGCAAACAACAGTAAAATTAGTATTTACAAACTGCAAAATTTCCTTTATCAATCTGTCATATTACAAAAATTAGTATCTTCCTGCTTCCACCGTCAGAAGGATGAAAGCCAATAGAACTGGTAAAATGTTACAGGATACCCTTAGGCCTCTACAAAATGTTCGAGCTCTGCATGTCCCTTTTTTTTTTTTTTTTTTTTTTTTTAGAAAAGTTGACCTACAAATGAATGGCTTAAAAAAAGCCTCTAAAAATCAGAGAAAAAGAAAAATGGGAGATAGCTTGAATGCTATAAATAGAGAAGAGGGACCTCTGTCTTCAAAATCCTGATAAAAAAAACTTGTGCTTCAAATTCTTTCCCCTCCTCCCCTCACTATTTTTGTGGTATTAAAAGAGGGGATTTTGTGGTTCACCTACAAGGAGAGAAAACCCAATAGGGCAAAGCAAGGTAACAGCAAAATCATAAGCCATGGCGCTCCACTTAAGAGGTGGAAAGTGGCACCTATTTACTGCATACTTAATTCCAAACTGCTCTGAAGAAACTTATGCCTGACCAATAAGCATTAAAAGTTTAAAGACATTAATGCTCAGAGAAGATAAATAATTTTTAAACTTGTCCCTGTTTCCAATTGTGCTTTGCTTCAATTGAAACCCATGGGAATATGTAGCAATTTTGGTAGATGAGGATTTCACCAGACAAAAGACTCTATACATATTCCAGGCACTTTCAGAATGAGAGTGGGCATAACACGCCTAGTATTCTCCTAAACTCTGGAATTCTTAAATGTGTTTTACTATCAGCTATTTTAATTTCTGCATTTACTCCTTTCAAGCAGAGGGAACCCTAAGGATAGATGACATCCGTAAAAGATGCACTGTGCAACATTTTGAAGCAGCATGTAAGGACTTATGTGCTGAATGAAATCAGGGGTCAGGCGGTAAGCTTGGAAGGAAAAAAAAAAAAAAAAAAAAAGGTTTGCCAATCTATCTCAAAATCCTGAACAGAAATTTTATACTGTGCTATTAAAAAAAGACAGAATCCACTCATTTTAGGAAAAAAAGAGTTTATAATATGATTTTGTTTTTGCAATACAGGCTTGAATAAGAGTCCAAGAGCGGGCTGGCTTCCCTGCTGGCATTTCTCCACATCCTCTGTAGCAACCGCACAGTTGCTGCACCTAACGCAAAGGAAGCGATGCAGAGAGGTGGACTGAGCCTTTCGCTGGCAGCCTGCCATCATAGGACATATTTATATGACATGAAGCTGCATCATCATTCCCTCGGGAGCAGATATTTACATTTGCTAATATCCCCAGCAAATATCTGTATTGTTATTGGTGAGAGATGTGACAAACGGATTTCTGGTGTGCAAGTGTCAAGTATCTGCTGCAACCCCATGGCTTGAATTGAGCTTCCCCATAGAAGACCAGGCAAATTCACATAAAATACTTTGTTAGCAGAGACCATGAAAAACAGGTGTACTAGAATCAGATTATTCAATGTATTACCCAGATCAGACCACAAACATTGAACCTCAGGCATGTTCCATTCCTGGTGAGGCAACAGCTTACTTGAGCAAGCTACATTTACTTCAGCTACTGCAGTGGCATTCAGAGGTGTTAGAAGATTGAGCTAATCCAGAAATAAATGAGAAGTAATGGAAATGTAGCAGAGGAACCTAGTTTGACACAGGCTCTCTGAAGAATCTCTTTATGAATAGTTGGGTCTGATTTATAACTGGAACTTTAAACAAGTATTCAAGGGATTCAAAGGCAGAAAGGATCCCCCCATCCGCCCTGCAAAAATGTACACATATGATCCGTAAGAAATTGCCAGACAGCCTTCTGACATTAAAAAAAAAAAAGTCTGACCACACAGTCCACTTCTCAACTAACTTCTGTGAGGAATTGCACCAACTGAACTGCTGCTGTTGGTGCTCAACCTGATTAACAAGATAAATTGGCTCAGAGAGGGCATAAGCATCGAGAAAAGCACTAAAAAGAAGCAAGGGGTAGATGGATTTCTCACAGTTCATGACTACTACAGGGGAAAGGTCCAGATAAGCATCTCTTCCACTTCACTACAGACATTCCCAACTGTGCCCTTCTGCAACACATCTTGTGTTGACTGCAGGGTGTGTTGGACTCTTCCATGAACAATTTTAACTCACCTGAAACAGCAAAAAAGTAACCCAGGGAAGGTTTTTTTCTCTGCTGGCCATGAGAGTTAAATCTGCTCAAGGAAGGGTCCAAACATGCATCTGAGTTGGCAAAAGAGAGGGTATAAGATCAGGAAATTTAAAGCAGAAATAACAAGCAAGATTTATTTCCAGTTTTCCAAAGTAGTGAAATAGCATTCCTCTTCTGGAAAGAGCAAAGAAACAACATCACATTTACAGTAGACAAATTCAGGTACATATGAAAGTGCATTAACAGCTGTTAATGAGTAATCATCAGACCCCCTATGGGGTAGAAAATGAAAAGCAAATTAAAACATTAAAGAGTTTCTCAGTTGCTACCCTTGTCTTGGTCATTATCACCGATAAAAATAAAAGAAAAATAAAAGAAAACAAAACAAAGTAGCCTGAATAAATCGTAATATGAAAGCCAATTTACAGAAAATAATATTTCGATTTCACTGCTCTTCTCCAATGAAAGCCCAAGCCTACGTGAATATAACTTAGACATAACACAGCATTATTATCATAAGAAATGTGGGTTAAGAATCAGAAATTTTATTTATTAAAGGTAACACAATAAACTGGGACTTTGTAGCATAATTTAATAGACGTTATCTTAATTTCACAATGAATATTAGATGTAGCAATTTTTCAGCACTCTGAACACAAGACATTTCATGGTATCAATCCTACAAAATGTGCTCCATGAAATGAACCCTATGAAAATCTTTTTCAGTTTAAGCACACCATCAGAGTGATCAATGTTACCCTCATTCTGTATTACATTGCTATTATTAACTAGTTATAACTAATGGCCCAAATAAGATCTTCCATAAAACTACATTTTAAGAGATTAAAATTTTGATTTAGAGAAGACCAATATATGGAAGCAATTTTCTCTCAAAAAACCCACGCATCATGTCGGCTTCTACGCACTGCGATGATTAGGAGCGATCTGAATATGTGTTACCCTAGAAATGTTTAATCCTCTTATTTCAAGCATATTTACCCACAGTGCCCAATGAGCATGACTTGGTCTGGACAAAACAGTAAAAAGGAGCAGAAAAATACCACAAAACGCTGCATTGCAAGCTTCCGATTGCAAAATTATAGGCCACATTCCTTCAGAGGAAATCCTATATTAAAAGGAAAATCGGATGGCCAGCCACCCAAAAAGATAATGAAGAGAAGCCGATGCTTTCTGTTAAGAGATATCCGGTAGGAAACGACCACCAAAGCTGGAAAATCTCCCTATCCGGGCGCTAATCCGCAGTCCCCGCCGCTGGAGTCACCTTGCCCTCAGCACGCTGCCGCCCCCACGCTTCGGCCTGTCCCTAGGCGGACGGAACGGGGCGGATTTCCCCACAGGCAGCACCCCACGGGGCGCCCCGGGACCCCAGCAACATGCAGCCCGCGGCGGGCGCCTCCCACCCCCGCTGCGCTCTCCTCACGGAAAGTCCCCCCTCTCAGGGCGAAGGCCCCGCAGGCCGCAGGGACGGGGCAGGGGGCCTGGGCGAGGGGCTGCCTCCCGCAACGGGAGCCGGCTGCCCTCCGCCCGGCCGCCGGGTGTCTTTCCCCCCCCGGGCTGTCGCCCGCCATGCCGCCGCCACGACGCGCCGAGCGCCTAAGATGGAGGCCGGCTCTTCCTGCGCGGAACGGGTTCCCCCTTCCCACAAGGCACCGCTTTGTTTACGCTCCGCGCGTCACAGCGCGAAGGCCCACGGGGCCTGCGGGGGCGGAGCGCGCGGAACGCTCGCCCGACGGCGCGTGCGCACGAGGGGCGGGGAGGAGCGGAGGCTTGCGCGCATGCGCGCCCCCTGAGGCGGGAAAAGCTGGCAGCGGCGCTTGAGGTGTCCGCCATTTTGTTGAGGGGGTAGCTGTGAGGGCGGCGGGCGGCCCGCCGAGCGGTCTCGTCTGTCTGGAAGGGAGCAGGGCAGGGTTCCTCCTGTGCTTGCAGTGGCTGTTCTGCAGGTTTCTCGATACTGCCTCCGTGGCTGTTTCCCACTGTGTCTGTAGTGATTTTGTTTCTGGGTGATTTTTTTCCTCCCCTCAAGCAGAGTTGTTTTTTCTCGCTCTAAGCAAGTTGCTGCTGTGCCATCTTAGTAAACTCTGGGGGAGTTTGTGAAGAGGTCTGCAGCCTGAGTGTCCTGCAGTAGGTTGTTGGGCCTGTGTGCAATTTAAAATGATCCAATAGGAGCTTCCTTTGCGCACTGTGATGTTTAAAATTCTGTTAAGTAGAATGTTACAGGTGTTCCACCTACTGTTTTTGATCTAGAGAAGATGCATAGCAGGGGACCTGATGCTGTTGACTAAATGATAAATTAGTGTTTAAGAGCTGCAGGTGTATGGTAGTCTGGTGGATGCTGAGTCAGTCCCTCAACTTGCTCCCTTCCAAACAAAGTGAATCTAGTAACCTGTCACTCAGACTGCTTGACTGCTCTGTAGAGTGGACACGTTGGTGAAAATGTTGGCAGAGAACAATTAGAGCTCGAAAATAAGATAAAAACATCTGGAGAAACAAAATACTTCTGCAAAAAGGTCTTAGAACGGGATGAATTGAAGTCTCAGTCATGGTGAAGTGCTTACTGACAGAGATAGCAATGCACACGTTCTTTGCTTTTATAGTGGTTGCTAGATGTGAATCAAGGGTAATATTACACATTTGGGACCCTGACAACACGGGCCCGTCGTGTGGGTCCCAGTGTTCTCTGGAACTGCATTTTGTGAAACAAGAAGCACTCATAGATTTGCTGACATTTCCGTTACGGAGCTGCAGTAAAAGTCTGAAACAAATTGTATCTGCGTATAAGCCACTAGATGGTACTGTTGACATGAGTTTCCCAGAAGGGCATCTAGTCAGAAGGAAGTGCAGCTTAAGTCAGATAGCATATTCCTTTTTGAATCTGTATGCAAATGCAACAAGGCAGTTTTGGATAAAAAGAAAAAAACAAGCTACATTTTTGAAGTGTAGCACAGCTGTTCTGGTGGGTTTCAGCAAAATCAAATATGGCATGAAGTGGCAGTTCAAATAATGGCGGTGTGAATCCAACACTTTGAGAAGCAAAAGAGAAGCCTGCAACTGAGGTTAGTTGCCAAAGAGTTTTTTTCCAAAGGCAGAGCAGCTGTAGCTGACTCTTCATAAACCAGATGATGCTTCAAACAGGGCAGTTGGACTAGGAACATCCCTAAAGGCCCCTTCTAAGATCAGCAGTTCTGTGATTCTGTTACTGATGGGCTCTTGCTTAAGCTTTGTGTGGTATGGGAGACCTTTGCTTGCAGTGTCTTCGTAGCATCTCAATCCTAGCTCCTTTTTTGGTGTTTTTATGCAAGCAGCTGCTAATGGGCTCTCCCTGAAGGCCCTAGATTGGAGATGAGCACTGCTGAGGAATGGCCAGGCTGAGTATAATTGTGTCTTAGCTCAAAGACAAGATTTCTGTGGAACACCAATGTATTTGCTGAGCTAATGTAACTTAACAGGCTGAGCAGAAGTGACTAAAGTGTTTCCATTGCCTCTTGTCCAGGCTATTAATATCCGGTCATATCCAGGGGATGGCTTCTCATTCTGATAAATATGTGTTGTGTTACCATGTGTAGTGCTTTTTTAAAGCCTACTTCCTTTGTGATTGCATGCACACTAGACCTTGTTATGTGCCCTGCAGCCTTGCAATAGCAAGATACAGATTTACCAAAAATCTCCCATATCTTGTCTGACTCTGGTAATGCATAAAAGCTGGTACTTTTCTAAAGCTGGTACTTGGGCTCTGTCAGTCTATTGAAGATGTTACCAGTGAGAAAAAAGGAATTTTAGTTAGGCATAAGGTATTTGTATGCAGCTTTATTTCTGATTTGTGTCTTAAATAGGCTGCAGGAGGTGCTAGTGGAGAAGCTCCTGTGTCTGCACCTGCAGCAGCCTGGGTGCCCGGGCAGCAGTGTGCGCTTCCTGTTTACAGCGTAATTACTGTATTCTGGCCCGACTGTAGGTCAGGGGCAAGGACTTCAGGCCACTACATTAATTGGATCGGTGTATTATTAATGTGTAAACGGGAAACACCCCAAAAGTGTTATACAAAATATGTATTTTTATTTTAGTTAGTGACAGAAAGTGCAAAAATACTTTAAAGGAAACTAAAGAATTACTTGGAAGACAAGAAGTTTTTGCCCATCTCCCAAAACATCTGCATTTGGCTGCTTTTCCCCATTGTGCTTGATTTTGTTTGCACCCTGTTCAGTGCTGTTTTTCTTCCCCTGAGGCTTCCTCCTCGTCTTCCTTCCTGGATACTATTCTGTTTGTGCGCACTGAGTTTTGAGGGGGCTGAAGTTTACTGAATAAAAACCTCCAAGAAAGGCTTTTGAAAGTGCTTGTTGTGGTATGTTCCATTGACATTTTCCTTATGGAGTTTCTGAAGAATTTGCAGATGGCAGTCATCAGTGAGATTTATCCTTTGTTTTAGTACACACACTGTAAAAAGTTGACTATTTGTCTATCACTTGCCTTCTTCCATTTCTTAAAGTAAGATTAGACAGTAAGGTTGAGGCAACTGAGAGTTTTCCTGCTGCAGGATAGGGTAAACCTCTCCTCTGTTCCTCCCTCCCCTCGCTTTCAGTTGTACTGCCCCCACTTCTCATTGACCCTCGATTCAAATGGCATTCAAAAATTTTCAAATTTTGAAAGAAAAAATTGCAATTTTCTTTCCTGGATGACTTTTCTACAACTTGAGTAAGTCATATTGACAAGAGGAGCTTGGGGAAAAGAGGGCTACCCCACTTTGACAGTGGGAGCTTTTGGATAGATTCAGTGCAGCTGGACCTTACCGCAACTTGGCCGTATATCTAGATCAATTCGTTATTGAACAGGAGGTGGCAGCATGTCACACCTGGTGCCTGTTTTGATCCCAAACTGATGTGAACTATTGTCTTTTGTTGCAGGAATTCCAGTGGAAAGCAGTGGTTATGTTTAGAAGAAAGGAAATGCAGGGCCCATGCTGGATCATGGACATGAAAGTGCTGCTTTGCCTATTGTGGTCATGTCTGGAGATGGCAAGATTTGTTCCGGTATGTATTTGAAGTGATAGTTTTGCTCCTTGTGCTGCCTATTTTCCTGCAAAGTGGCAGGCTGTAAAGCGACATAAGGTCATCCCTGAAATATTTTTTCAGATCTGATTATGACACTTGCATTTGCTTGGCCTGAATTCAGCAGGGCATTTAGAGAACTGTTAAAGCTCCTAATGGGGTCCTGTGGAAGACAGGAGGTCCTCATCAGATATTTGAAGTCAAGCATGG
>NW_010589532.1:21801-101060 GCF_000705375.1 Tinamus guttatus
AATCATGTTACAGTTAGCTTTTTATTTCTAAAGTAGTCTCTTTGGAGCTCAATTTGTATGCTGCCTTGTACTAAAGAGGTGAGGGATGTGTTTGCTGTTTCCCTACTCCCTCTCCCATCTGCCATGATTTACGGTTGCTGAAAAGTGCAGTTCTCTTCTTAGTTGTCACCTCACTAGAAATATATGAACAATTAGTCTGTGTGATACAGACTGTCTAGGCCAGTCAGGCTGGGGGTTAAAGAACAGGCTTGACAAGACTAGGTGTCTACATGGTACGGTGATAGACCCTATCATTAGCTAGCCCTACCTTAATGTAGCCTGAAATAGATGAATAGCACCTGACACTAACCAAGGAATTCTTTTTGGTCATAAAAATTAGTGTTCAGAACTCCACACATCCTAAGTATTCATTGGCAGCAGTGCAATTTAAGGCTATCCATGACTGACTGACAGATGTCTGTTGATAAGATATAATTTCCAGCTCTGCGGTACTGTTCAGTATCTGAAGTCTGGTTTGAAACTTAATATTATCATGTGTTGTTCTGTGGATGGGAAGTCTTCAGAGAAAGAAGGCATCATATGTTTGGCAATTTTGCTGGGTTTCTCTATTATAAGTAGTTACCTGAGAATAAGTAGTTACCTGAGGTTTCTGGTGAAAGTGAAACTCAATTTTATTTCTTTTGGGATCTAATGAAGCGTGGGCATATTGCCTCTCTCTCTATCAACAGGAGAGGTTGCTACTTTTCTTGCAATCCCCTTCATGAAACTTTTAAGACTTAAAGGATGTTTACTGGCAGATGATGTCGGCAGAAATATTGCTTTTTAGTAAAATGTCGATTATTGAACAGTTCTTGCCATTCTCCATTCATGTAAACATAGATAAGAGACAAGGTGAGACCTACATCCCTGTTCCACTCAGGCGGGAAATTCTGTTTTTCCCAATTTTCTTCCTTCTGGGCATTGTGATGTCACTACGGTCAAACTGCCAGTTGTGAAGGTGCATTTGTACATTTATATCACCAAAGCTATGCTGATTTATGCTGACCTAATATCTGTCCTTTTTTGTGCAGCCACGGCGCAAGAATTCACTTGCCAGTGCCTCCAAAGTGTATCACTATCAGTAAATTTACTGCTAAGAGTCACTTTTGTTTCTGGTGTTTTTTTGCTACTGTGAGAGACATCTTTTCCTATGTTTTGTTCCCATGGAATCCAAGTTGCCCTGTTCTTCACCTTTCATACCAGCACCAAAGGAGCTGTTAGGACCTTGATGCTCTGTCCTCATTTCAGTGCAGGTTCTGGCTTGTCTATTGCTTTTGTATTCAGCTTGTCTTCCAGGTGAATCACTGCTGTTATCTGGAATCACACCCTATTTTAAAACTGCAGGGCTTTTCTGTTTCTAGGGCTACTGAAATGCTTGTACTTCATTAGATTGGAGTTTAAATTGACTCCTCCTTTGTGCCCCATTTCAATTGTTACGTTTTGGGGGCGAGACGACTGCTAGGTTTGCTTGTTCATCAAACACTGATCAATGCTTCATTGCCGGATGCTCAGAAACTTGAGTCATCTTGCAAAATTAAGAGATATCATAGATGAACACTAGTGCAATAGAAACTAGGTCTGAAAGGGTGTTGACAGATCATTTAATTCCTTTCCCACCTCAGGGATGATCAATTACAAGTGCCCCAGTGGTGGCTTATTGGCAGAGGTTTTAGGATTTTTGTCGCTGAAGATTCAAGGGACAGGTTGGACAGTTATTTTAAGTGTGTATATATCATAATAGTGTTTTTATTGCCTTCCAGTTTTAGTGATTTGCTACACTGTAAATGTTAAAAAAACTGAAAACTAAAATTCCTGGGAAGTAACTTGTCTAGAGGAAAACATCAAACTCTGTATCAGTGATGTGAATAAGCGTCTACAGGCCTGTGCCTGTTTGAAGCCTTAAGTTTGAAATAAGACTAGCAGCTTTGTTTTAGTATAGAATAGAGAAGTTGTAGTTTTAAGATATGGTTTTATTTTAGCCATGTCAGTGAATTATAATCAAGAAAGGTGTCTCATTTCAGGCAGCACTTTAATCTGTGTGTATGTCCCTCTAAAATCAATTCAACTAATATATTCTAAAGTAAACATGTGCTGCAGTGCTTTTCCACACTTGGACCCTTTAGGGCTTCCTATAAATATGCATGATCTCCCTCCTTCTTCCCAGCCCCAAATTTAAAGAAAAGAAACGAAGCCAGAAAATGAATCACGCTCAATAGTGATTTGCAGGGGGTATTTCAGAGGTAGCAGCAGGGTCTTTATATAGCTACTGGTCCTCTCATTGCTTTTGTCCAGAGAGGAGTGATTGTTGAACCAGGTAGCAGAACAGAACAAGTGAGAAGTGATTAGAAATGCAGGCAACAGCAGTTTGCTTCACAAAAGCATTAAGAACATGTCTCAGCTTCTCAGAATGGTTTGCTGAGAAAATAAACTCTTGAACCTTCTTCATACAGCTCTCTTCTAATGCATTTCTTCTTTAGTTTGGTTCTTTAACCTCCTCTTGTTGCACTTGTGTGCCTCTGCAGCCCATGGCAAGTTGTACTGCGATCGGCAGTTTGTCCTCTGTGTCTCCTTCTGCTCTTCCCCTGCCACCTGCCTCTCGCTGCAAGACGCTGACACGCTGTGCTGAAAAGCGAGTCAGCTAAGTACAGCTCACCTCCCCTGACCCAGGTGCAGAAATTCTTGCATGCTGAGGTGTGTTCTTATTTTTTTTTTCTTTTGGCACAGCATGCTGAACAATTATTCTGATGAGTCATTTATAATATATAGATCTAATTTGATCTGCAGGATTTTTGTGGTTTCTCAGTTTGTCAGTACTGCTGAGTCAGAACTTCCTCCTCTCTCATTTCTGATGCCAGATTTACTGTTTCAGTTCAGGACAATTCTGCAGGCCTCAGACCCACCCATTGTGTTGAGGGCTAACAGACCCATGTGAACATGATTTGTTTCAGTCCTTAAAGTTCTGTCTCCTTTCTTCAGAAGGACCTTGTGTTTTCCTTAAAATAACCCAAGCCCAAATGCCTTCTACATCTCATGTTGTGAAAGCTGGTACAAAAATCTGTAGTATTGCTTCACTGTCCTTATCGGTTTTCTCATTGCTGTCCTAGTTCAGAAACCCTTCAGCTAACTTGCTTCTGATGCAATGACAACTGTTTTTGTCCTCTTATTCACTCTTGAAATTTCCATCTATTTCAAATTTTCAGTTTACCTTTTTGTTTGTTTGTTTTGTATTGTTTCGTTTTTTCCCCAGTGCTGTGCTTCAGTATAAATTTCCTTTTTACATTTCTCTGACTTTAAAGGCTGGTTACCAGCTTCTTGGTTTGTGTGTGTGGGTAACTTCTGTTATATAGTGATTGTCTGCACAATGGGTTAAACTGTTCTAATTGCCTCTTATTTTATTTTATGGCCTTTTAACTACTCTCTTGAAAGCACTCTTTAAACCTGCATCATGTAACATCATGTTAGTTTTGTGTTCCTGCTTGGAGAAATGAAGTAGGTATATACATGTGGTAGGCTAATTATCTTAATTATGAATTGCTTAGTACTTTAAATAGAGTGGCTTCTGCCTCTCCTCCTTCTGTTTAAGGAAAGGCTATATCCAGTTCTGTGCACAGTTTTACCCTAGTTGCTTCTCATATTGATATATTAGATGATTTTGAAAATCTGTTTCTTAGTCACTTGCCAGTGAAAGAGAATTTGCAAAAATAAATAGAGGGAATTTGGTTTTGCTTGAGGTCATTCTGACAAAGCTGGATTAATTAAGTTTTCAAGGCTTCTACATTTTAAGCTGACTTTTTTTTTTTCTCCAAACTCTTCTTAAAGGCAGAAGCATGCCAAAAAAACTTCATTTTAAGCATCTGAGCTGTTCAGTTTGAGCTTATCCATGGCATTTTTTTTCCATTATCTCTGTAACTTTTGAGTTACAGTGACAGGATATTTTGCTATATTTGAGTTTCTGAGGATTGGGGAGCAGATGGCCAGACCTCTGATATGATGGAAAGAGTAACTTCACTGAGGACTACAAGAGGTTTTACAGAGTCGCAACAATATGGAAGCCGCTAAGGTATCCAGAACAAAACCTGGAAGAGGAAAGGCCTCTCCTTGGGGAGAGCTGTTCATAAATCCAGTTTATTCCTGTTGTGTTTCATATAGCTGGTTTGAATATGCTGTTTAAAAAAGTAACTTCTTATAAAACCTATCTCTTTGAGTTTAAAAGTCTTTTGGATCTGTGGGGAGCTCAGTATGTAAGAGAGGTCTGGACAGATACATCTAGGGAGGTTGCCCTGTCAGGTCAGACCTATTTCTGGATGGTGGGAGACAGGATGGAGGTACTTCACACTACCAGGTAGCCTGGTGCATGGATATCTTGGCCTCTAGACTACCTGCTGGCAAAGGATCATGCACTGTGATGGCTCTCCCTTCTGCTGTTTTAGAGGAGAGTGTGGTTTAGCTTTCATCCTAATTAAAAGCTAGGTGCTGGTAGTGGATTAAGAAACCAGAGGCTTTGTTTAATTATTGGATCTAAGTCTTTAGCCAGTACACAACACCTTGCCTGCTATCCTTCTCCTCACTCCTGAAGTCTATGCATCTAGAGGGCTAGCCCTGTTTGGAGAGCCCAGGTCAGGGTTTTTCTCTGCTTTCTCAAAACACCAGTGGCGTGCAAACACAGTGAGGAAGTTGAGTTCCTCTGCATCTTTGGCTTTGGTTTCTAAACACATGAGGTTTGGTCAAAGCCGTAGGCTCTGCCATTGATGCGTTGTCATGAGGGCCCTCTGGTGACCTCATGGAGTCTGTACTACAGCCTTTCTCTAAGTGG
The DNA here is from genome assembly GCF_000705375.1 of Tinamus guttatus. The sequence goes on from NW_010589532.1 coordinate 26,654, forward strand.
GGATGTAAATGTGATCTCCCTCTCCTTCCTGCCTGTCTTTTGCCTTCTATTCCCTGCTGATTTGTTTAGCATCATACATTGTGCTCCAGCTGTGGCGGATACAGGCAGAGGAAGTACAATTGCGTAAGACTCCTTTCCCTAAGGATCCAGGCTGGGATTTTTTTCCCCACCCTGAATAGGATAGTACAATATCTATCTGATAAAGATTTGAAACCAGAACCACTCCCTCCCTTGTAGTTCAAAAGGAATATGAGAGTGCTAGGTGTGGATATGATCTAATAGTCCAGTCATTCCTAGAGTAAGGCTGTATGAGAAAATGTGGGTGTATTTGCTTGTTATTCACTTTTCCCCCCAGAGCTTTGTCGTACAGTCTACTGAGTGAAAATCTGGTGGAAAAGAAATGTTGCACCTTATTAAGCATGAAAAAAATACTTTTTATACCTCTTCATGCTTAATGCTGGCTGTGTAGGTAGCTGTCATTCCTTGGTAGAGCCTTGTTTTTATGACCCACCTGCTGATCACTTTGGAACTGCGAGCTTCTGAAGCATAATCACAGCTTGTAAGACAAAGTTTCTCCAGGCACAAATGGGATGATGTCAGCTCTGCAGTGGCCTATTATTTAAAGCTGGATAGTCAGCTGTCTTACTTTTTCTTAAATATTGCAAAGCTGTTAGCCACGTTCAAAGCTGTTAGCCACATTCGTATCCTGCAGCAAGATGGTAATTGTATGAAGTGTAAAAATCCACTCTTGACTCATTACCTGTAATTTCACTAAAAGCCTGTAGCACTTGCATAGTCTGACAGTGCCCCAAGTTCTGGAATTTAAACCGCTTCTCTAGGTGACTAGTTAAGGCCTCTTTCTTGGTTGTGGAGACAAAAGAGCGTGTATTGTGCTTGGGATAAAAGTACTTGAAATCTCCTGTTGTAAACCTTTATAGTAAAGTGCTTGTTTTCCAGTTTTGGAGGTGATGTATTTCCATGGAGGGGAACACGATCTAAATGGTTTGTCCATTTAAAGCCAGAGAGTGATTTTGTCATGTTGTAGCTCTGGAACACCCCTCTAGGAAGATTAAAAGACACTAAAGAACACGTCATTTTTATATCTCTTTCTACACTGCTGGGGTTATAGTCAACGTTGGTATTGGCTCTGTTCATTTTGTGACACAAGAGTTGAAAGTAGAAATGATAATAATGTCCAAAGGCTTGTTCTTAGCTCTTCTAACTCTCACTAGGAGTGAGATTCTTGTTTTGACTTTTCTCTGATCAACAACAGTGCTTAAGAATACTTGGAAATCCCAAACATGAGCTGTGATGCTTCTAGTTGTTGTGCACTTGAAGAATAGAAGATGGAAAGGATGGATGTTGTGAAGTCTGGTCTAAAAGAGGGAAATTTCCAACCTGCTGGATGTTCCCGTCGCATATCTCCAGTGTGAAACCTCTGTCTGTGTGATCATGCTGCCATCCTAAGGTGAAGAACCTGAGAGACAGCCTTTTTTCTTCTTGAGAGAGGAGAGGAGTGAAGTCCAGCTTATTCTTACTACAAGTGTTCAGAAATGTTGACTGTTACCCAAAAATACCAACTGATTGAAATTATCCTCTCCTGTGGTTGTTACCATATGGCACAGCTGATCTGTAGATAAGGTATCTGCTTAATTTGCCAACTACCTTGCATGTAAAGTAGCATCTTGAGAACAAAAGTTAATTTTGAATCTATTTTTTCCTTCTAGCTGTTTGAACAACCCTCACGCTTCAGGAGAAACTTGAAGCTACAGTTCTGCAGGTTCCCTCTGAAGGAGTTCTTCCTCAAGTCTAAGGTGAATGTTATCTGACTAGCAATCATTAATGAGAAAAAAGTGAATAAGACCTTGTACAACAGTGTTATCTGTTCTGCTAGCACATGGCTTGGGACAAAAATATCAGAGGATCTATTTCAAAAGACAGTTTTCAGAGTAGGAACTTCCCCAGGCCGACATGAGGAACTTCCTAAGTGTTTTGCTCCTCATGCACCTGCTGTGAGTGCTCCTTTAATAGTCTGGTTGTTTGTCCATCCTATGGACTTTTTATTCTGACACGCTGAAAGAGAATTTATTAGTCATTTTATTCCGTGAACAAATCATTCATATGAACTTTATCTAACCCTTCCTTTATCTAAGCCATCCCTTGCAGAGGGATGGATAGATTTGCCACCAGCATTGTCCTTATTTCACTTCCTCCTTGTTTCCTTCCTTGCAGGGAAAGGCTTTGGATAGTAGAGGAATCCTTGCTAGGAAAAGAAAACTAAACTGCAAGATTTGGCTTAGCCCTATTTGCTTCATTAGGGTGCGGAGGGAGTTCCTGGTGGTAGCCCCTTGGCAAGACAGGAGTCATTCTTGCAGGAAGCAGGAGGAGCACTGCTGGTGTGGTGGCATGTGAGAATTTAAGCAAGGAAGCTGCCAAATATCTATTACGTTGAGGAGAGAAAAAAAATCATACCTTCATTTTGGTGCAGATGAGTGATGATATACCTGTTTGAGACTTTTTTTTTTTTTTTCCTCTCTCTCTCTCTCTTCTGGAAGCATCTGTCTGATACACGGCACAATCAGACCAAGGATCAAAAATAAGTCTTTTCCTTCCTGCTCTAGAGTACTGATGGGCAATGTTTTAGGTGTGAGCCGCATCAGCAGCAGATGTGGCCCCCAGTGAAGCTGTTCAGTATGCTCAGGGCTTAAGTACTCAGCTTGAATGTTTGGGAACTTGCATAAGCACAGGTGGAAGCCACAGAAAAAAAACGAAACATGGCTATGTTCCCATGCTCGTCCTCCAGATTCCTGAGTCGTGTGGTGCTTTGGGGAGAGGTAGATCATTAAAAATACATGTGGTGGAATCAAGACTGCAGGGTGCTGAGAGGCAGATGGGTCTTGGTCTTGCAGGCGTTCACTCTTCTGGTCCCATCCTGCAGGCTAAGAAGTCTTTGGCTAAATTTTGCCACGTACTTAAGAATGACAGAAGTGTGTAAAGCTTGCAGGACAGCGCAGTGTGAGCATAGCAGCAGAGTACGCACTAGATCTGCAGGAGAACATATAAACATGAGAAGAAACACATTTAAAAATCTGAGTGTATGCATAGAATCTAATGGCTGAATGCAAAACACTCTGCTGATGGCAGAAAACAAATATATAAACTTCAGAGAGATCATCTCATTAAAGTCTTCGGTGCCAGTGTCCAGGACTACAGGGAGATGTGATCAGAGCCATATCCAGTTGGGGAGCACTTTGTGCTTTAGGGTTGTGCTCTCCTAGCAGTGAGCTCTGATGCTTTCCCAACTGGAGCCAAGGGATATCCTGCTAGTGACAAATCTGCATTGCTTGGCTTGGCTTTCTTAAAAAGGAATGAGAACTGAAAAGACACGCCCTTATTTATTTTTTTTTTAAAGTATGTACTTATGTATATGCCATGCTTCATTGCAAACAACAAAGTAATGCTCGTTTGCTTTTGGTGAAGTACTTTTCAACCAAAGCTTATTTTTGAAGTTATTTGACTTTGGCTTGACCTGTGTCTTAAACGTATGTCCACGCGGTACCAGTTAGCACTTTGTCAGCCATGGAGAAATGTATACTGAGTGTAGCTGGTAAGCAAGTTGTTGATTTAAGACCTTTATTTGGAGTATAAATCATATATGAGTGCTATTCTAGTCATGGGTTATGATTAAAACAAAACAAAATGCTTTTCTTGCCTACTAAGGGAGTTGAATAAAAGCAAGTCAGATTATTTCAGAAAAAAAATAGATCTTCTTTCTTCACACAATTAGGTTTTCCATTTTATTGGCAATAAACCTGATAATAGCTAGGTTTTTGTCAGGCCTTGGTAGGGCATGTGGGAGACTTCCCTGAACCTCTTCCCCTTTTTTTTTTTTTTTTTTTTTGGATGTGTTAGGTTTTTATCTCAAATCTTGTGGCTAGCGATTGAGTGTCTTTTGCTGTTAAGAAGGACTCCACCTCTTTCCAACATCAATTAGGAGAGGTTACATGCACTTTAAGTAAACTAGTCCTGAGGCTATTTGTGAAGACAACCACAAAGATAAAGGATCTGAAGGGGAAAGGAAAAGAAGAAAAAGTACATAAGAAACAGGCCTTTTAGGACATAGCCTGATTTTTTTCTTTTTTAATGTATTTTCTTTCAGGATAGGGTAAAGGGACGGGATTGAAATTTTGGTAATGCTGCAAAGGTGTCACACCCCAGTGTTACAGGAAGGATTGTTTGAGATGCTGGGAGAAGTGGCGACCTTTGGATTGCTTTTGTTCAGCATGGGATAGCTCAGCTGAGTCATGTTGTCTCTATTCCATTGCACCACAAAGCAAAATTATATTAGCTTAACATGCTATTACAAATAGCTGGAAGTGAGCTCAGGTTATCCTGCAATTGAGAGTTGACTAGTTAATACAGCTCAGCTGCTAATTGGTAACTAGCTAATGTGCAGTGACTTGACTGCTTGCAGTCATCTCTCCTGAGCTTCAGTTCTTTAGGGGGCTTGTCTCTCTTTATCCTAACTGACAGCTTATGGGGCAAAGATGGGACTTTTGAAGGTGGTTGCCACAGACCTGGTTGTCACTTTCAAAATCCTTTCAAATTGGACGTATATGGAAACATGTATTTAATGCAAAAGTAAAACTGGAAAACTTTTTAGCAGAGTGCCCCAGATAAGATGCTTTTAGTGTAAGGATCATAGACTATTTAAGATATAAACAGCATTTTTTTAAAAATGTAAGCATCGTAGATTATTTAAGATATAAACAGCATTTTCATAAATGCTGATTCCTGAGAATGAACTTTTCCTGTAGCTGTGCTAAGGTTTCTGGGACAATACTTGAAATGTATTATACTGCCACTGTTATGGAAATCTCCATCCCTGTACTGGAATAAGCAGTGTCCCTTGGTGTTGGATTTGGTTGTCCTCATATGGCTGTCTAATGCTGTTTCAGACACCTTGGAGTATCGGTGATGTCCCCTGGGTCTGGCAGGTATGTCCTTCCCCAGCAGCCAGAGGAGCTGTAAGTTCCCAATTCAGAGTTCCATTTTTTCCATTTCAGAAAGTTAGAATTCACTCTGGTCTTGCTAGGGGGCAGAGGATGTCTTTGAAAAGTGTCTATCTTTCGTTGCAAACTTTATTTGCCCTCAAGATAGTAAGAAAGCAGACTGATGGCCTTCATCGGAAAGGAAAGAAAGGTTTTCCGTAGTTGCCCCTGCTAAAAATAGTTAGTGGAAGAAAGGTTTTTTACAAGCCTTGAATTGCCAAGTAGTTTGTGTGTCTGTTCTCATGTTGAATGCAGCAGGGTCTGCATGTTTGGTTTAATATAAATCACCAACTGATGGAAGATGATGAGATCCCCATTCTGGAATTAACCTCTCCTGAAAGCTCCCTCATTCCTCAAATTGCTGAGTGCTTCTCTCCGTAGCCCAGCAATCAAACTGCGGGATGCGCTGAAAGGAGCTTTGGTGGCAGGATTTCTTCTAGCCCCGTAGCTGCAGGCTGTCAGGTCAGTGCTGAAATCTGCCTAACTGAAATAGTGGGTTTCCTTAGAACTTCATATATCCTTTTCTGCTCCCTTCCAAATGGAGTTATCTCCTCAGTAATAGGAGTAGTTGATAAGGAGCTATCTAGGGATGTGTTACCCTCTGCGAGCATCAGTAAGGTAGTCTTCCTCCTCTAATCCCCCTGAAATCAAGACAGTTTCTTACTTGCTGTTGGAGACTTGTTTTTTCAGAATCTGATTAGCAACACGCAAGAGTATTTTATGAATGTCATAAGCAAAACAATTGCATCAGATGCAATATCTGTTACAGTAAAGGGTGTTTCCAGGAAGACTACGTGGCGATCGATATATGCTATAGCTATAATTCCCATGGAAAGTTTGGCTAATATTGAAATGTGCTGGAGGGGTGTATAAACCAAGTAAGAAGGTGAATCTTTTCTCATTACATGAGGTGAGAAGGGACCTAATTAGTCACTGGGTTTAGTCCTTGGCGATTCCACACACTACGTCATCTTATACCGGGTATTCCTATTCATTCAAATTGCTTTTGGGCTACTCTTCCTAACCTAAAGATGCCCATGTGCAGATGAAGCTTACCTGTTGCAAGTCCATGTTCTGGAGTTTAAAAATCTTATCCTCAAGATTTTTGATTAAATTCTCTCCAATTCTTTCATCTTCTTGTAAGAATAGCTTTCCATGGCTTGTGGTTTTTGGCAGCCCTTTTCTGTGTTTGTTCTAGGCATAGTTTGTCTGCGGGCAGTAGTTCGATTTGTACGTGGTACTCAAGAGAAAGTCTCTGCTGTGAGGCATACTAATTCTTTGTTCTTTGATAAAAACAGACTTGTTTTTAGGCTTGCATTTTGCTTTTTCATGGCTAAATCACACTTTCTGGCTCCAAACCACTTCTGGCTTTCCTACAGCATATTTAATTCAGCTGTGTATTTTTTCTTTTAAGTAGATGAACTTTCAGATTTTGCTGGAAATTCTTACTTAGTCAATGAATGTTTGATTTTATGCTTCATCTCATTGCATTTTATTTGTTATCCTGTATTTGAATTAAATCTGTATTTGTCTCCATATACCTAGGTCCTGTTCAGTCTTAGCTCTCCCCTGTTATATTGTGACATCTTTTCAAGTTGTTCTTTTCTCCCCTGGCTCCTTGTCATCTGCGTAGCATGTGATGTGACAGCTTGCTGCCTGCCATTGTATCTCAGTCCTGTTTTATGTGGCCTCCTGCTCTGGACCACCCTTTGGAGCAGGCCTGGGCAAGGTGCCATGTTGTGGAGGTGAATGCTGAGTGGTCTATGGGGCCTGGGTTACTGCTTCTCCTTGCCACGCTGGCAACATAGACGTGGCTGCTGTCACTTCTCTGCATCCTGGGTGTCTATTTAGCTGTTGCAAGGGATTCCTTGAGTCTTACAGCCAAGGTCACCATGGGGATTAACCCACAGGGGGTCTGAGTGCCACCCTACTATGTCACTAAGGCCTGTGCCTCATATGGCCATTTTTAAAAACAATTGTTTCATTCTGGGCGTAGATACCCAGGTGAGAATAAGCTTGTTCATGAGGGCCCCTTAAATCTACTAAAACTCTTCCCTTGCCTTATTTGTGTTAAACTGGAGTAGCTACTGCCCAGGGAACAACTCCATGTTGACAAAATGGGATTTGCACACCTGGCCCTGATAGGAATTTGGTCAGTATGTAGCTTCACACGCTGGGCTGCTGCTACCTACTCTGCTAGTCATTAACTCCTTGCCAGGTTCTTCCGCAAGTGTTTTTACTACAGATCCTAACTTCACCTCAAAACTCCAAAATAGATTTTTGCTGGCTCGTGTCTGCAAGGGTGCAGGGCAAGCACTGGCTGCTCTCTGCCTCCTCAGCTTCTCCTCTCTCCCTGAGCCTCTCTCCCTGAGCTTACACTGCCCAGCAGCGTCTGTGCATGGTGGATGTGCCTCGGCAGGGATGGATGTTCACTCCACCCAAGTGTCTGAGTAAGGGAGGTACCCAGAAAGCTTGCAGAACACTGACACGGCGTAAGGAACTTGGATGTTACCGTGCTGTCTGGTCCTGCCTTTCCACCCAGATGCACTGTAAGCCTTGCTCCCCGCACCAGACTTCTCTTTTTTTAGCAATGCAGTTCAGGGACTGACCCACCCAGTGACAACAAGCAGAAGGTGTGGAATGTGCTGAGAGCATTTGCATCACCTGCCTAGCACAAAGGAAGCTTTTCTGTGTGTTCCTCGCAGCCCTGTTGTACGTAGCCCTGTACATGCATACATCTCTTTCGCTGTACACATGTGAAACAGCCTAATGCACATGGGGATGAGAAGCAGGACTTAAGATGTTGTGCTGCAAAACAAGTCCTTGGAAAAGAGAAGCTTAAAACAGCCAAAAAACCTTTAAGCAGTGTGACTAAAAATCGTAAAAATGCCTGCAGTGGAAGATAGCTGGTTACAGGAAGAATTGTCGTCCACCACTGTGTTTTCTACCTGTCTGTAATGCTGAGTGTTATTCCCTAAGCATGGTCTATACCGTTCTGTGTTTTCCACAGGTGGTGAGGCTTGATGCTTACTGGGGAAAGGCACCTACAGCTGCTGGTCTTCCCTGCTGGGACGTTTCATGTGCAGTGATGAAATACAGTGTAATTCTGGTGGCATCGCTGGTGTCCTGGTAGCTGCTTTCATGGTCTTTTTGGTCTGTAATGGCCATGATTGGTATCTCTATCATGTGATGTTCCTTTATTGCTATAGCCTCAATTTCATATGACTTCTTTTTGAAGCTAAAATCAGGAATGGGATTGAAACCTACTTCTTCTCAACTTTTCTTCCTTTAGAAGTTTAGACAACCTAGAAATACTTTTGTCCCGAGAAGAATTCTTTTTCTATTTCATGCTTTACTATAGAAACAAGTTACTTTTTTCTTAATTTTAATATTAGCGATGTAGTGCATTTGGGTTAAATAGAAGACATCAATATAAAATTACTGTTCTCTTTGGAGTCTTTTCCATCCACTAGAGATAGATAAATGATAAGTGAAGATAGCTTTTATTACTATTATTTTATTCTTTACCATCCCTGTTCCTCTCCTCCATTTTTCATTTGATTACTTTGCCTTTTGCAAGACTTTAACCTTACTTGTACTTGTACCTTGCCCTTCCAGGCACATATTTCACCTCAGCTACTTGAATAGCCCTGCTTGAAATCAGGAGGAAATCTTCAGCTGAGGGGTGTCAGGGCTCAATCCCAGGTAACCGGGTGACTTCATTAGCTGTTCTTGCTTATCAGTTTCTGATTCTGCCCTACTTTCTTCATGGACGACTCACTGTACAACTGATCGTTCTTGCTTCTCTGCAGTTAGAGAAGAAGCTGCTCCAGGAGAGGTTAAATACTATGGTGTCAGCACTTTCTGTAGGCATTTTTCTCGTTTAAAGAAGAAAAATGAGAGCAGTCGCAGTAAGCACGGTGTCACTGAAGTCATTCCAGTGGCACGTTGGTGCAGCCAGGTCTTGCTAATGGCATGGTGTTCAAGACAATTCCTCAGCTTTCTGCAAGTTGGGGCAGTTCTGCGTAATGGGCATTTCTTAATTATGGAAGAGAGTGACAAGACAGCAGGAGACTCCAATGGGAAGATTTCTTCACTGTAGTTCAACAAGGAGGAGTTTTGTTAGGATTGCCCTCAGAGAGTGCCTAAGTAAACACTGCTTGACTCAGTCACAGTTGAAACTGTACAATCTGCTTTTAGGAGAGTAGGAAGCAAAGCAAGTTGGTGTTTTAAGAAGAAAGAAAGAAAAAATGAGGTGCATCAATCATTTTTAAAAAATGAGTTTCATTTGCCCTGTTTTGGATGGCTAATCTCGCTTCACTGCCAGGTGCTTCTCTGGACAAGTTTTAAAGCAATTCTCTGAGGGCTTTCTGTAGAACTCTTGTTCATTTCTTTCTGAGGTAGATCCTCAAGTGATTTGGAGGGGATGAGGGGAAAGAGGTGAACCAAGTCGTTGTTGTTTTGGGATTTTTTTTTGCTTTTCTCTCTGAAAGATCCATCAGTTCAATCTGCTAGTGCAGCTGTTCTCCATGCAATTCTCAGCTTGTATATGGGCTGTTCAGAATGACTTCTGCTGAACAGAGTCCTGCATATTCTGCAACTTCTGCTGCTAGGCTTATGGCAGTACAACCTAATCCTACTACTCTGCAATTACTAACAAATCAAAGCACTATGCTAAAAGGAAGGAGTGAACAGCAAATGCCTTTCCAAAGGCTGAAATCATGGTTGCCTTTGTTCCCTTAGGAATTTTTTTTTACTGTTTCCCATACGCAAAGAACGAGATTGGAGTTACCTGGGTGACAGTAAAGGACCTTTGTGCTTCAGGGGAGGATGCTGAGCTCTGTCTTGGGTTTTCAACTGTCTCTGCACACTGTGTAGGAAACTTGAGTGATTGAGGAAGGAAGATGTTTCCACCTAAGAGCTGCAGTTGTGAATCTGCCCCATATAGCTTCGTGTCAAGGTGTTTTTTATCTTATTTCTTCCAGCTTCAGTTACTTGAGTTCCTCTGCCAAAGTGTTAAGAGTCTCATGCACAGGTTTTACCTTTGTTTTATGGGCTTGGTACAGGCAAGATGATTCAGTTTCTTCATACTAGGTAAACAAAGTGTGAGGCTAGAGCAGGCTGCAAATTTGGAGACACCAAGTTTCGAGCATGTTTTGGCTTGAATCAAGCAAACAATTAATGAAAATCTAGTGGCAAATATGCTGGCAGCCTTAATCAAGCACAGCCCTGCAATGGTCTTCAATTGCCACAGCACTAGCAAGGACAGAAGCAAAAAACAGATGAAGGTTCTTGTACATTGAAAGCTTCTCTTTTTCTGAAGTTTAGCAGTTGACCTAATAAAAGATACTCTCTCAAGAAATTCAGGAAAAAAAAAGGGAGGATTTAGTGGCTATTGTCTGCCAGTGGTTTTGTGGGTCTAATATAGGATATTAGTATCTTGGAAACTGACTTGATGGTTTGGAGTTTTCAGGCTTTCTAAAACTGGACAAGATTTAGGAGCTGATGATAGGTCTGTGCTGTGAGAGTTCAGCAAAGGCATTGGACCCACATGGCCCAAACCATAGCAAGGACAGAAGGACATGAGTGCTGCTCGGTACGTGACGCCTCAAGAATGTTGTGTTCCTGGCTATCATTTAGCTTATACTGAGGTTTGTCTACCTGGAAGCCAACCATGAGCATTCCACATATTTAAAAATGGCCTGCTCTTAGATACCTAGTTTTTAAGAACTGTGGTCTAGAAGCATGGATTAGAATTAAGAAATCTTGGGCTCGCATGAGTAGGCAGGTTTTTCTGTACAGAAACTTGTACAGAGAAGAGCCAAGATAAGCTTGGTGTGCAGCCTAATAACTGATGGTTGGTGGTAAAGGCAAGTGAATTTGACTGAAATCCAGTGTTGATGGATTCATGTGAGAAATCTGTGTTCTCAGAAAAGAGCACTCAAACTTGGATACAAGTCAAGTTATAATGGACTTATGCTACCCTTGCTTCTTCCTCATGCACCAGCTTGAATATGCTTTCCCTTAATATTTGGAAAGAAACTGTTTACAACTGTTATAATGTTAAATATTTCAAATATTGTTAATATATAGGAAGACACCTGTATGTGACTATGAGTAAAATCATGTGCTGTCATCTTTGGAGCTGCATCTGTAGCCAGGAATAAATGCCTGCTGCAAAACATGAGCTTCCCCTGCAACCCAAGCCAAATGAGCAGTGGACTGCTGAGAAAGGTGGTATCTTGGCTCTTCTGATGTGATGACTGCCTTGCCTGTCTCAATACCAAAAAGACCAATGTATCCTTCCTGTGGCTAGTGAGCTAGCTAGGCAGGTCAGACCACGTTTTGTTCGGGAGACAGGTGGGGAGAAACACTGATCTTAAGCTGGAAGTTGTTACCTCACAGGACTAGCAAGGCTTCATTATTAAGAAAGAATTCCTGGCAGCCAGATGAACAGGGAGTCACGGAGCAGTCAATAGAGGGTACCTAGGAAAATTCTGTAGAGATTTTTCTTCCACTGTGTTCCCTGATATAATTCACCATTTTTAAACTGTAGAACGTGAAGGAGTCCCTGTTTACTATATGGCAGAGTATTTTCTTAGTCATGTTTTAAACCTTCAATCAACCTGTATGCAGAAGCTGTTCTGTTCCTTTGATTAGCTGTGTCATCTTTTTCAGGACCTTTTATAATACAATCCCTTTGTATTTCTTTTGAGGTAGAGGAATGGGGGACCAGAGCTTCCTGCAGTATTTAGGACACAGATATGTTCTATCCTAAATAGGATACATTTTGTGACATGAGTTTGTTTTCTATTTTTTTGCTATTCTGTTTTCAAGTGTTTGCTCTTGTTCTTTACTGCTATTGAACTGATATTCTTGTAGGATGCTTTGCCTCAATCTTATTCCTGAAGAGAATAACTAGGCCTATTGCTTTGTGAGGTTAGGACTCCTTTTCTGTATGGGTGACACTTCACACCTTCCTTTTCCTGAGTTCATCTGTTTCATCATACATTCCCTCGATATTGTAAGGAATTTCTGCAGCTTGCTGTGCTTAGTTTTCCATTTTACTGCTATGAGTAGAAAACCATCATCTCACTACTTACTTTACCTTTTTAGACCATTTATGAATAAACTGAGTAGCAGAGAAATACTATCAAATGCATTATCGTTTATTTTTTCTCTCCAGTTGCTCTCTTTTAATCAGTTTCCCATCTTAATCTTTTTTTTTATCCAGTGGCAGCTCAGTTCCTTTAAGAGGCTTCCATGAGAAGCATTACTGGCTGTTGTGACTTTGGGTCTCCCTGTAAAAATGTTCTTGTAGTTGAGGTAATTGGCAATAATATCATAAATCTATCCTACATGCTTGTCAGGACTGAGACAAGAGTTACTTCCCATCTGTGGGTTCCCTGACTACCACTTCCTGAATCAGTCACTAACAGTGTGTAGAAATCTAGTTTATCTCAGTACTCAATATCAAGTTTTCACATGTTACCTGACAGCAATTGAAATAATTGGAAATAATTGTTCCCTGAGATTTCAGCATTCCACTGAGTTTCCTTTACGCCTATTGTGTCCATGTCCTTGTTTAAGTTAAGCCTTTTGGGTGTGCACCGCCATATTTCTTAAGTCAGTTCTGTAAAACATGAGAACTGCTGCTTTGGCTTTGTTTCTCTCCTGTTTACACAGGGGCTCGTTTCTAACTTCAGTTTCCTATTTGATGTTTGCCGTCTTCTGCATTGCTCCATAATAGAGGATGTGGCATCTGCCGTAGGAGCCAGAACAATTCATCCTTTGAGCCAATTTGTTTTCTTCTACTTTTTCAATTTAAAGTTCTGTATGGTCTTCCTGATGTGATGTGCAGATACTGTTTCCCTCTCAGTTCAGGTGAAACCTGACTATCTCTTGTTAGGGTCTTGCTACCCCAGAAATTTTAGCAGTCCCTGCTCAATCCGGACCTCTCTCACTCATACAGTTGCTTTAGTCACACCTTGAAACTTTGCCTCCCTACCAGCTTCAGCCCATGCCATGATGGGGTCCCGGTGAACCTACATTCTGCCTTCAGAATCTCTCCTTCCCTAACCTTTATCTGTTGGTCTCTCAGCAGTGCTTCCCAACTTGTCCAGCCTCCTTGCAAGGTTCGTTAGTGTTAGACCAGAAGGCACATAATACACAAGCCAAACCAGTTAGGTCCCTGGTAACTGAATCACCAAAGACTATTGCCTGTCTCTTCCTTCCAGCTGGGGTTTCTGCCCCAGGGAAGTATTGGCAGCAAAAGAACATGTGTAGTCACTTTCTATAAAGAGGGACCTGTGACCTTGATTATTACATCCTTGGACAGTTTGATGCCTTTCTTTCACAAAACCAGGTCTGGGACAGCTTTTCTGTGCCCCTAAAAAACTCATCAGTTACCCTCTGTACTTCAGCAGCCCAGGGTTGTTTTGCCTGCAGGCGAGACTGCTCAGTGATTCCCATGAGAGCTCTCTGTCATGGTGCATTTTCCACCTGGTGTATGATAAAGTCAAGAGCATGGGCTCTGTCTCAGAGGCCTGTGGGCTGCCTGGAATGAACGAGTATCCACACCACCTACACGCTGGCCAGCTAATTGTATGACACTTGCTGCATTACCCTCCAAAATTCTCACCCTCTAGCCAAGGCTTCTACCTGTGTTTCTCTTACGCATCTGGCCTGACTCAATAGAAATGTGCCTTTATGGGAGGGCAATGTAGCTTCCAGTTAAAGCATTGAGAAGCAATTACCTAATATGTGTAGTGGCAACTCTATGCAGAGTGTTTCAGAAAAGGTTATCCTGAGACCCCGACTGAACCCAAACAATTAGAAGCTGAGGCTCATTTTTGGCATGTGTTGCATTCAAAAAAACCTGCCTTTCCCAGAAAGACGGTGTTCCTATTAGTTGGGTATGGCCTGAACACGGCCTGGGGGGAAGAGATCCAGCAACTTAAGATGTAATAGAAGCAGAATGTTTCTGAGCTGGCAAGCCCTGGGCTTGAAGAGGACAATTCGGGATGGAGAGGAAAAATCTCTAGGTGTTAGAAGCTTCACTGCAATAAGGCAAGGGAAATATATCACACACACATCTCCAATATTCTTCACTCCTTATTTACATTTCACAACAAATGTCTCTATCGGTTTCAGTTTCATAAACTTACTCTAAAATTTGAGGGGGAAAAAAAGTTGCCAACAAGAAAAGCCTGAGAAGTGCTACCTTAGGCTCAAGTTTGTGCTTGGGTTAACTGACTTGCCAGCAAGGAAAACTTGCCACAGGAAACTAGTACAGACAGAAATGCTAAACTAGATGACCTGTGACTATTCTTGTATAACAAAAACCTAGAAGAATCTTTCATGGATAGAATTATCTGCAGCTAGTTGGCCACAATCAAAACTGACTTTCAGGGAGTTAAAGGAGGATCATAAACTTGCACGTGCCTGCTGTTACAGAGATAAACTTTTGTCTGGCCAAACTGCACAGTTAATGAAGTTTAAGGGAGACCTGATGCTACATTGACAGGTCTATATTTGACCTGGGACTGAACATGGTCTCTTCAGTCTATGCAAATTTTCTACATTGGTCCTGCCCCTAACTTCTAATTTGCTTTTAATTGTACTAAAGAAGGAAATAAACTTGTCCTTGCAAAATTGTCATGGCTCTTCTGATTTGGGGTGTTGCAGGGTGTAGTTAATACTTTGAAAAGGCTTTGGGATTCCTGGATGAAAGGTAAGATGAAAGAAGTGTACTGTTATTATTGTTTTAGGGGAGGAATCATGCTACTGGGTAAGCCTTTGTCACTGAGACTTGCTTGACTCGTTTGTTCTGACTTGCCTGTGACTCCTTGCTTTCCTAATTTGGACGATAAAGTCTCAAGTCTGCCGAGATGCTGCACATTGTGTCGTGGCACTCGGGACAGCACATCTCTCGGAGAAGGACTGACTTCTTGCTGGTGCCCAGAGGTAAGCGCAACGGAGCCATCCAACTTGATACTTGGCAGCTTGGGTGGTATGGCTGTGTAACGCGTGGGTTTGTAGGGAGGTTCTGGGCTTTGAGTGAGAAGCGAGTAGGATGGCACTAACTCAGACTTTGCCTGTGATTTGAGCTGCCTTCTGGAAATGACTGATCCTTCTGACACTTCCTTCTTCTCACCCAAAGCACATTTGCTCTTCAAGACCTCCCTGTGCTCTTCCACAACAGGGTGTTGTGACAAATCCAGGTGGGCTCTGCATCCCGAGCTTGAAATCAGGAGGCAAGTGAGGGTCCTCCTGCTGCCTACTAACTCAGACGTGCCCTATGCCGCCCCATTTAGGGCATACTTCAGGGAAGACAGCTGAGAACACAGCGTGATGCATTAGGTGAGCGGGGTAAAGTAGCAAAAGTAGTTGCTGCTCGTGTGGATTTTTATTTCAGTGGGGCTTTGCATGCAGTCAGTGAAGTGTTAATCTGCGCGGGATCTGTCTGGATTCGTACCAAACCTGGCACCAGAGCATTTCACCCACCCTGCCTTGGAATGAAAGTCAGACTGAAGAAGCCAGATGGATTTTAGCTGGTGGTCTAGTATCTCACTTCTGGAGTAGATTTCAGCCTGTCAGTTTTTTTCCAAACTGCTGCGTTTTTGACCTGTTGAACTAACAGAATAAGGCACCAATCTATGATGAGGCCACCAGGAAGTGAAAGCTTGAGGAGCAGAAGAGGAGGCAGTAGTCGTAAAACCTTACCCTAAACTGTAGCAATCAGTGGTCAAATACTTAATATTTCCCGTAAACTCAGCCTCATTTCCTGTAAATGCCCACCTTTGTGCAGGTTGTAGTGTCCTTCTGTGGTGAGCAGCCCTTCTGCTTCTTCTAAAGCTTGTAGAACAGGGGATTCTTTTTGAGATATTGGCTGGGCTATACATTGTAGAAAGATTGTTCTTTAAACAAGGTTTATATAGTTGTTGACTTTATAGCACAGGTTCTTGATTTAGAATAAGATGCCCGCTCTGTCCCAGTGATCAACCTCCATAAAAAGCTCTATGCAAAACAGACTGTCAAGGAGTGAGAAGGGCTTTATTCTGTTTGCAAAGGTGGTCATATAATCAAGGACAGCTGCACGAAGCAGCATTTTGGCAGTGTGGAAATCTAGTTACCCACGAGGGCTGGGTTAATAGGCTGAACACCGCCCTTGAATCTTGCTGCAAGTCACAGGAACAGAATTGGGAGCTGTCAGCTTTGGACAGCTAAAGTAAGCTCCTGGGAAGCAGGAAGGCCTCCGAGTTGGGCTGGTAAGGGGAGGAGCTCGGTTTGTGAGTGGCAAATGCCTTAGTGATATATTATCTCGCTGCGGAGGGGTGTCTTTGGGATGTTTAAGGGTGTGGGGAGATGGAGTTGATTCAGGATGACACATAGGGGAACATGCGCATTGTTGTCCTCGCAGATCCCTTCGGCGTTCACGGCTTTTGTCTTGTCAGAATTGCTTTGGGAGACGTCAACAGCTGCGTGACTGAGCCTCGTATCTAACTGACCTGTCCAAAGGAAGGTCTTGCCATGTTTCCACAAACCAGCACCCAAAGAAGCAGAGGAGAGTTGTCTCGTTTGTAGGGGGCCAGCAGTGGATGTGCTGGCAGAGCAGAGGAGAAGTGTCGGGTTGGTGGGAATGCTTGTAATGCTTGTGACAGCGATGGGAGGCAAAGCTGTGTCTTGCTCGTGCAACCCTGTGTTTTTGCTCTGGGACTCCCGAGGTTAGCCAGATTACTGCCATTCCCAGCCACCCTGCCTGCATTGGTAGCTTCAGGGACATAGTCTGCATTTTCAAATTGTCAACCTAGCAGATTATTTACTTGTCTCACGAATAGGTCTCCTTCTTAGGAAGAGTATTTGTAAAGATATGCCTGAATTGATGTTAGGATAGGAAATGGAACATGACTTGGAGCCTGAAGAACCCTGTGCGGAGCTTAGCAAAACGCTTCCAGCAGATAGTTGGTGCCAAAAAACACAGTTTTTCTAAAAGTGCTAGCAAGTCTAGGTCAGAGTTTCTATAAGGTTTAACTTAAAAAGTCAAAGAGTAAGGGCAGATTTGTGAAATTGAACAAGGTGATGGTTTGTGGTGTATGCAGTTATTAGCCCTCTTTTCCAGGGCACAGATGATGTAGTTTCACTTCTCCCCTGTCTGTACAGCCATTTCAGAAACATATCTGTTTCCTGGTACAGTCGTCATTGAGCCTTTTGGCATTGTGCAGTAGAAAAGCCCAACTAAGGGAAGTGGGAAGAAGTTCAATGTAGTGAATCAAATCCTGTCCAACAGTGGTGGGAGCTGTGCTTGAAGGGCTCACATTGGGAAGGACGATGAAGGACTGTTGGGAAGGACTTTAGGGAGTTTGGTACAGGGTGAGAGAGGAAGAGCCACTTACCCGCCGTGTGTTCTGCTGATCTTTTTGACTGGGGGTAAACCTTCTGCATGGAAGGAACAGAGTTTGCTTTGGCTTGATCAGAAACCCAATTTGAGAGTCTTTCAGAATCCGTTTTGGTTTCACAAAGAAACCCAGACAACTCTTTCTGTATTCAAATTTCAATGTGAATTTTCTCCCTAGTGCACCAATAAGTATTAACCCTGCTTTCTTGCTGTATTTCACTTATTTTTGAGATTTCCTGCATAAGTGAAAATTGTCAATAATGTGTGGGGTTTTTTGTTTTTGTTTTTGTGTTTTTTTTCGACATGGAATAACTTTGGTGATCAGGGACCAGTTTTGCATCCAAGTAAAACTTTTCTCGAAGCTTTTGCTCACTCATTGCAGCTTGACAGCCTCCAGGCACCAACTGGGAAGAGGTCATTTTCTGAGCAGAGCAGACTCAGTCTTCAAAGTCTCCTGCTGCAGAGTGGCTTCTGGTGGCTTGTTAAGGCTTTTGAGGAATGAAGGCTTGTCTCCTCCTCTTCCTCCAAGGAGTGTCATGCTGGAGGATGGATGCATTGACATTGCCTGAATTTGTCTGCCCCACTGAAAGTGCATTGGCAGCTTACTGGAGTCAGCTCTCATGCTCTGTTTAAAAAAGCCAAAGTGTGCAGTATAGGGAACCAAGGAATGAAGCTGTACAAAGTACCCAAATCTGGAAGGCATCTGTAGGCAAATTGGGTGTTTGGGTCTACCGGGGAAAAATGCTTCTCTGTTAAACAGTGCCCATTTGCCCTGAGGAGAAAGAAGGGATGCATCTCTCCACGCCAAGGAGAGTCTCATGCTCTCTGCTTCTGCCTTCATCATCAAGCACGGAGCATGAGTGTTTCCACAGGCCGGGACAGCTCCTGGGACAAGAGCTTGAGCTGTAGCAATGAGCAACGTTTTTGGAGCTGACATCCATACAGAAGTGCAGAAAAGTGTCTCCATGCTAATGGAGATGCTGTCTGCTCTAACACCAACATGCTTGGCATTACCTGCCCTCAGACTGTTTTTCAGAGATTAAAGGATAGCTGTTGTGTGGTCAAACAGGGCCATCTCTTCCCTGTTCTCAAGCCAGGTACTGGAACGGCAGCAAAAGACTGAGCTTTCTCTGTACCCCTAAAACCAGGAGAGTTTACCCAAGCCTTCTGCATGGCTGGTGACTCATGTCTGATGAAGAAGCGAACAGAAAATTGGGGACTGGTGAGGTGGGTCCTGTGGTGATGCAGCACAGCTGAAGGATTCGTACAGGTGACCGTACACTGTTGGAGACATCACACTTGCTCTCCCTGAGAGATTTTTCCTGTTCTGGTACTGATCTTTATGAGACTGGAGTTTCCCAGGACTATCTGATAAAGGGAGCAGAGGTAGAAAGTATGTGTAATATTTTATACAAACAGATCCTATACAACTATATGGGAAGACTTCCTTTGAGCTGTCTTTTTAAATCCTTTCAAAGCCAAATTGGCCTCAGAAATGGCGAAAATATTTGATTCTTCTCCCATGTTTCCATTCCCCCCAGTGCTTCAGCACTTCCTAACATATCCATTTCCCCCAGTCCTGCCTTTGGAGAGCAGGCAGTTGTGAAATGCTGACGAAAAGGGTCCGTGCTACCTGCCCATTTAGCACCGTGAAAGGAAACAGAGAGAGGCTGCAGAGCAGGACAGGCCCTGCCAGAGCACAAGTCTTGCAGGCAACCATGCATTTGTTTTTCAAGTGCTAGTCTTAAGCTTTTGCTACATAGGCGTAAGGCTGCATCTCCAGTTCAAAGAAGCCAGTGGTCATGAAATGAGAGTGGTTGCATTGGTATCTGTGGCCATATGCGCTCAGGGCTGCTCTCCGTGCCGAGAGCAAAGGAGTGATGCTGCTCTGATGCTCTTCAGATGTGAGGTGCACTTCAGTTGAGAAGAGAACTTGGGAGCTGTGGGACTTGGATGCAAGACAGACTGCAAGGTGGTGAAGAAATGGAGGCAGGGAAGTCTTAGAAGTCTTTGGGTTACTTGGTCTGCATCTCTGCATCTTTTTGAAGCCTCGGGGGTCATGGATAATGTATGGATGGGTCTGTGTCAGGGTCTCTATGGAACCGGTTCACTTCCAGCATCTGCATGTCATATGCTCACTGCAACCTGCAGTTTCCTAAGAAATTTCAGGCAGTCTGCGTTTGAAACTGCTCTTCAGAAGGCTTTGCAGAGCCTCCTTGCCATCGGAGAGTGGAGCCAATGTGGGCGCTAGATGACTGGATTTGAGAAAAACTTGAACTCTGCATTGCCAGAACAGAACTTTTTCCAACAGAGCAGGCACAGCAGGAAGAGAGGAACCAGCCTTGTCCCTCGTCCACATTACAGAAGACTTGATCCTGGCTACCTTTATGGCAGTGACCTGTGCTTGCCATGCTCACAAATGTTGCCCTGTTCACCTTCTCCCTTCCAGCTCACCCCCAGCTTGAGAGCATTAAAACTTTCCTATTTCCCTTCTAAAGCAGAGGACTAGGATGCCTGCTAGTCCTCCCATTATGCAAAAATGAGCTTTTTCTTTTGCTTGGCCCTGCTGCTCTCCGGACAGTGTCCAAACCTCCCTCACTCTCCAACCGCTTCGTTATCTCCTGCTCTTTTGAGTTCACATTTCACCTCCTCATCTTCACTGCCCGTCAGGCAGCTGGTGCACCAGCCTGTTCATGTTCTACCTCTTCCTGCCTCATCTTTGGAAATTCAATTCCACTCTAAAACCAACTTCCTGACCCTTTCACACTCCTTTTACTGACTTTTAGCAAGTCAGTAAGTCTGATGCTTGTTGCCATATCATGCTACACACTTGTAGTAGTTTCTCTCCTTTTTTTTTTCTTTTTTCTTTTCTTTTTTTTTCAGATCATCTGTCAAGAAACAGGATAATGTATAAGGCAATGTGTGCTTTGATACTGTGACACCCAAGTGCTATTGGAGACTGCTAAATGTTTCTACTCAAGCTAACTGAAAACAACTGCAAGCTCAGTTTTGCATAGCATTTCTGGTAGTGTAGAATATCTTTGGTGCAGAAGTTACTTAGTCATGAAATGTTAGACTTGCTTTCAGTGTAAGTATCTGCTTGGGCAATGAGCTGCGCTAGAAGTTTGTGTATTGTTTTGTTAGGAGAAACTGCCTCTGTGTAGCAGTATTGATCTGCCTTGCTTCTAGGCTTTTCTCAGAGGCAATGGAGAGAAGCGAATGCAAGGGAAGTTCTGAATAAATGCTCAAGTTCTTGCCATGGAGGTGATCAAATGCTGGACCATGGCCCTAGAGAACCTGAGGGTTCTTTGTCCTTGGAGATATTCAAACTTGACCAGATAAAACTTAGAGCATCCTGTTCTAGGAGACCCTTCTTTGAGCAGTCCAGATTCCAAGCTCCCAAGGATCCTTCCAGTCTGTGGGTCAGTGTTAAGAGGGCTAAGCAAAGTGCACCAGTATAGTTTTGTTCAACACCTGCTACTGTGTTTGTGACAAAGTTGAATTTCTCCATTTTTTTTTCTTCCAATGCAGATATTGATCCAGCTGGGCACAGCAATGAAGCCTATGGAGCTGTGGAAAATAGCAATCATCATTTTATCAGTGGTATTGGGTTTGACCCTTGTCATTGGCTTGATCGCCTATTTTTTGTGCAATTGTAAGTGTACTTTTTAAATTCTGTCAGAAGACATTGTATATCTTTTGCACTGGCTAAGTGGTCCTGTCTGGCTATGAAAAAATGAAATATACCCACTGTGCACAGATCCCACAGGAGAAAACGTATCCAGATTGTATTAAAAACCCGTGTTTTAAATACAGGAGGTAAAAGGACTACAAAACTGAATTCCTCACTTCATGAAAATTATGTTTTAAGTATTAAGACTTTGTAGATTTTTCGTTCTGCCTCCTTGCTGCCTGTGCTGGTGGTTGGTCAATAGTCTTCTGTGTAAGCCAGGGACCTGTCTAGCAGTTGGCCCATGTGGAGCAAGCTCTGTTTGGACAGGTTTTTTGCAAGGGCTGAACCTGTCACCTCTAGGAGATTGCAGACAAGAAAGAGAGGAGAGGAATGGGCTTCCTGGAACCCAAACATCTGTCCTGGTTGGCAGCATACCAGCTTCACGAACCCTTGAATGAAGCCATCCCATTCCCAGGCTCTGAGATACTCGGATGAGGGAATCTGAAGTGCATTCCTGTTAGGACAGCACCAACTGCTCTGCTGTCTCAGTTTGCTGAGATGCAAGAATACAACAGACTACTGGGCAGCAGATAACCATGGCCAGGATATGCTTTAGCATTTACTGCTGCAGCTTTGCCTTCTGCTAACTCTGCATTACAGGTCTCATCTCCAACATCCACTTCAAGGCCAGATCTTAACCTTAACTTGGTGGCTCAGTGGGTCCAGACAACTCTGGGGAGCAACAGGATGACCCAGAGCCATCCTTCCCTGCAGGGCTGCTCTGAGCTTGCCTGGATTTGTATAGCCAGAACCTGGCAGGATGACTTGGGCCATGTTCTGCAGGGTGCTGTGCATGTCCAAGCTAATGAGGATAGTGATCTTTCCTTTCCTTTTCTTTTTCTGTAGATCAGGATCGATATTACAATGCAACTTTCGTCATCTCCAATGTGTACTATGAACCTCACTACCAGAGGCAAACCACCGAACAGTTCAGACACCTGAGTGAAGAGATTGAATCTATGGTAAGCTGTGATCTCGCTCTGTTTCTACCTGATCCAGGGGGAGGAGTCCTGTGACTGTGGTTCCAGTGGGCCATCCCTGGGTCAGAGGGTTGGGAGCATGAGGAAAAGATGAAAATCAAGCACTGGAGAAGCTGGCCATGTTCCCCGGCGGTGCCATTCACCTGTGATTAGTTGCATGGGATTGAATCCACCATTTCTGTAATTGCCTCCCTGCTGTGTGAGGTAGGACTTGTTAATGCAGAGACACGGACATACTCAGTGGAGGAATAGTGCCTGGCACACCATGTTCTCGATTATGATATTCTGGGCAGCCCATGCAATGTCTAAACTAGAAGTGGGTGAAGTGTCTGATATGCACTGCTGGCAGGGTGAGTGCTGTGTGGCTTTCCTTCTCTTTTAAAACAGACAGTGGGAAAGTTGAGGTAGTGCAGAAGAAAGCCTCCACAATATAAAATCTAAAACATAGAGCTGGAAAAAAAAAAGTGTGGTGAGAAAGTATCACATGAAGAAAATATTGAGGAAAAAGTCCTGGCAACATGTTTTTCATTTAGCAAGTGTACCTTTCTTTGTGCTGTTAATATGTTTTGGTTCAGCACCAAAAAGTGGAGGGATGATGCAGCACTTCTCTGCACTGGGAACCCCACAACCTGAAGCTTAAAGTTTTGCCATAGTGGGTTAATGAGGCCTGTGGTCTGTCTGCAAGCAGATAGTAAGCACAAGTGCTGCCTGTGCCAGCAGCCCTGCAGGGCAACAGACACCCAGAGAGCAAAGGGATAGCAAAAGCTGCCCACCTGGCTGCTGCTTTTGGTGAATACCAATTCTGCAGTCTTCTGTGGAGATCTTCCTATAGCCTGGGTTAAATTAGAGATTTGAAGGCTGCTTCTTATATTTCAGACTCTCACAAGACTAAATTTTGTACTGGTGGCATGCACACATTACAGATGCATTATTAACAGGCTCTTTTCCTTAAACAGATGTCCAGAATATTTAAGTCATCGTTTTTGAGCAAAAGATATATCAGGTCCCATGTTGTCAGTATAAGGTAAGTAATACGAAAGTGAAGAAAAAGCAAAGATGAGAATTTCTCTATTCTCCCTACTTCTCAACCACACAGGTTGCCTGGTGGTTTCAGTTTTAACAGCAGTACAACTAAGTCTTGTCTGTCAATCCCTCTGCTTCAGTGTTCACATTAGAGGGCTCCATCATCTTCAGAGGTCATCTTGTAATTGATCCATCCAAATCGTAATTCCCTGTGGATTATTTCGGTAACCAAATTACTAGTTGATCCCAGCCTTCACTGCTCTGGTTGTCATGGGCATGAGAGATCCTGAGTTGGCTCCTTGGTCTATGCCAGGCTTCCTGTGGATGTAGGGGCTGGTGCTTACCCTCCTGCATGGGGTACAGCAGGACGTGACCACCCTTATCCGCTGCGTGGAGGATTCTGAAAGAATAGATGACTCTTCCCCGTGATACCTGGATACAGGCTGGGGAAGAGGGGCACGGGAACATATAGATATAAGGGTCTATTGGGACAGCTTTCCAAATGTTTCTCCTCTGTTTAGTAGTCATGCAGTGATAAGAGCCAACACTCCCCTCTTTCAGTAGTTTTGGTTTGGAATTGATTCTGCTGTTGGATATTTTTCCCTAAAATGCCCTAAGGCAAAAAATGCCTTACTTTCTGCAAATGTCCTCCACAGCACTGCCTCTGGGGTCTCCTGCTCTTTAGAAGTGAGACGTTCCCTGCTTTGTTTAATGGACTTTATTTTCCATTGCTATCTTTGTCTTCTGAAAGCTCCCCATCACATTAGTTGAAATTACCTCAACCAATCTCTTTACAACTTCTGGTTGCCCAGATGGTGTACTCTCCAGGCTTGGTTTTGCTGCAGATATCTTTTTGTACAACCGAGAAAACTAACTGCTGAGCCAGTGTAGCTGCACCTCTGCTGTATTTGCTCCCAGGCCTGGCTTGGTCTTCCTGTAGACCATTAATGTTTTACACTAATAGTGTTTTATACTAACAATGCATGATCGTGGCTTGCTCTACTAACTCCAAGAGCTAAGGAGGGTTTTGTCTCCAGTTGCCGTGGAGCAAACAACAATTCAGTAGAACCAGCCCATAAATGAACAACTGATGTGATTGGGAAGAAATGTCAAATGACTTACTAATTTCTGTGTGTCCAGACTGGATCTTTTGGATGACTTACTGCGCACCTGTGTTTTTTGGAGAGTTTGACCCTTTTCACACTCTTCTTGCTGCCGGCTGGGAGCTGTGTGGGGGTAAATGGAACATTTCCTCCTCAGCTGCACTGTTTGACCGCTCCCAGAAGGTGCCTTGGATTATTGTCGCACCATGAGCTAAACTTTTTGCTACCTACTGGCATATGTAGTCATCGTTTTTCTGTATGCAGCTATGCTATTCATTCTGTGCATCTGTGCAGACTAGACCTGTTATCATATGAGGAAGGCAGACAAGGCAAAATAAAATAAATTGGATTAGTGGGCAAAGAGAGGATGACACCACTGACTTTGTTGATGTTGGTTTGCAGCCCGGATCCTGGCGGAGTGCTTGCATATGTTGTTCTGGTATTTAAATTTGCCTCAACTGATAATGAAGCAGCAACCTGGGGTCACATCAACAGAGTGTTACGCAACGGGCTGCAAGCAAGCGCTACGTTCTTGGAAGTTGACCAGTCTACCCTTAGACTCACAGGCAAGTGCCATAGGTTTGTGTTTTTAGCTTGGAATTTGTTCCTCATACTTTGCTGTCCTCGGTGTAATGAGTTTCACTTTATTATGCAAACATGTGTCACTGCTGTTTTCTTCTGTCTCAAAATGGTAGTTTGGACAGGTCAGGTTGCCTTATTGGCTGATGGCCCAAGAACCATGGCACAATGAGCTTCCTTAACCATGAAGGGACCAAGTTCCCTTGAGCCAGGTCACATCCCACCATATCCACCAGAAAAAGGCCTGGCTCTGAAATCGTGGATTCACCAATTACTTTGCTTTCTGTTTTCATCATTTAAAAAAAAAAAGAAAGCTGAGATCATTCGATTCCCTGTCACCTGCTGTTTTCCTTCCTCGTGTGAACAGGTTGCTGTACCAAGTCTGTTCCTAGCCTAGTGTTGAGCTTCTCAGGGCAGTGATCCTGTCTGGTAGCATCTGTCATCGTCTACCATGACAATCTGACAGGGAGAGATTTTATTGGGAAGAAACGTGTATCATTACAATTTAGCTCCAGTCAATCACAGCACTGAAAACTTGTGAAGACTGTTTTAAGCACCTTGCTGTGCTTAATCTGAGCAAATATATATAGGCTTTTACATGATGCCTTTTATATGATACAGGACCCAGCATGTATACATGTTATTTGGACCTATTTGCCAAGTATCTGCTCTTGTTCACCTCTGAGCTAAGGCAAGAAAAGTACGTCCTTAGGCCTTATATTTTTAGCGATGGATGGAAGGTTGCCTGAACTTCTGTATCAGAGCGCACTTTTCCTGTGATTCTCCTGTCATTGTACACAACAATCCCAGCCATTTTCATTTGTGTTTGCTGGCTACAGGAAGAGTATCTGTGCTGGTTCAGGTAGGAGCATAAGATATTCTCACTGTGTTTTGTTTGCTTGCCATTTCAGAGCTGAATAAGGAAAAGGGAGAAAACCTTTTAAACAACTGTAAGTACAAACACTTTAAAATTAGTCTAGGGATATGGTACTAGAAGTGCTGTGGTTACCAGATTTCTAGGTTTAAGATCAAAGTTGAAAAATAACTTTTAAAATTTGCTAAAGCAGTGGATAATGCATGATCCAGGGAAGACTCTTCTTGCTTTCTTGAGTTATACTGACTTTCAGACTGTCAGACTTTTTTAGCTGTTGCTTTGATGTTAGCTATGGAAATAGGTTCCTTAAAGGCATGTAAATGGGCTGCTTTTGGTGAGCTTTGTGTGAGGACCACAGCTGCTCCGAGAGGGCCTCAGCTCCTGGCCCTCTGCTTCTCACTGGCAAAGCAGAGGATCTCTTCCTGGCAGCAGTCTTGTTATTCCTCTCTTTCTGTGCTGCTTGCTCTGTGAGTCTAATGGTAGTTTCTATTTGAAGCAAGACTGTGGTGCCCTTGCATGTGAATGACAGCTAAGGCAGAGCTGCCCTGTCTTTGGCAGGCTGCGGTTTGAGGAGGCAGGTGACAACCTTCTCAGGAGTGGAGCGAATAGCTGGTGGGCAGCTCGCACACGACGGAGAATGGCCCTGGCAGGCCAGCATCCAGCTCGATGGGATCCATCGCTGCGGCGCGTCAGTGATCAGCACTACGTGGCTGCTGACTGCAGCCCACTGCTTCAGAGGGTAAGCCCCGGCGCCTTCTTGGCCCTGCAGGCTTTGGGGTTGTTGGGTGCTCTAGTAAGACCTTACTTGGCTTGCTGACACTTGCATCTGCTGAGGCATAATGCAGTTTGACTGTGCTGTCTTCCTTAGGTGACATGTTGCATTTTAATGGTCTATAGGAAAGCTGAACTCTTTGGGGAAATCTTGTTCCCCTGTGACTTAACCACCAATGTCTTTCAGAGGAACAGACCCTCGGAGGTGGACTGCCAGCTTTGGGACTCTGCTGAGACCTCCAAAACAGAAAAGATTTGTCCGAAACATTATAATTCATGAGGGATACAATGACCACCTCCATAACCATGAAGATGACGTGGCCCTTGTGGAGCTGGCCTCACCTATCAAGTTCACAAGCGATGTGCACAGCGTTTGTCTTCCCGAAGCATCCCATGACTTCCCAGACAACGCCTCCTGTTTTGTCACAGGTTGGGGAGCTCTGAGCAATGATGGTGAGTGTCTCTCTTCTTCCCATGCCCTCCCCACATACTTACTGGAAAATTCTTCTGTTGGATTTTTGTTATTCCTTTATTTTGAGTTGATCAGACCTTGTTTGATAGATGCATTAGCTAATGGTGTACCCGTTGACTTTGTTCACTGCTTTGTGGGGATTTTCAGTTGGCAGCTGGAAAAAAGTACAGATTGGTCACGCAGGGATGAGAGTAGCTTTTCTGTTGTTGTTTGATCATCCGTTCTCACTGGCCTCTTTCTCTGGATTTAATTTTCATAGAAGTTCTTTGCCCTCCAGCTTTGTTAGTCATAGATGTATTACAACTGTTTTGGTCAGTTATTCATTCTTGGGTCCTCATCTGGCTTCAGCTCCTCAAATTACTTGAGAATGACCTTCATTTCAAATTAGCGGTGTTAAAGAATTGAGACTTTGGTATACGAGAGCCACTTGACTAGAAGCCGTGTTTTGAGTTAGGCTGTTGCTGTGCTGAGTAGTTGTCCAGAGCCACATTTCAATTCACAGAGTGGCTCTTTCCGCTGGCATCAAGGGCATATCTTGTAGCCTACAATAGGGAATTGAACTCTGGAATATGTACAGAAAAATCCATCACTGATATAAGCAATTATGTTAAATAGTATCTGGTGAGGATGAAAGATGAAGAAAGGATTTTGTTTGGGACAAGTAAAGCACTTCAGGAGAAAAGAAATTTTTTCTTCTTGAGACCTTGGGTATATCTCCTTATTGTCTGCAGTGGCAGAAGAGCTGTTAGGAAAGTCTGGTTACTCGTAATTTCCATGCGTTTTAGGTGCTCCCTCTGTGCACACCCTAATGCTGGTTTTCCTTATAGGCTATAGTGTTAACCAACTTCGACAAGCGGAAGTGAAAATTATAAGCATCGGGATTTGTAATATGAGGCATGTGTACCACGGAGCGGTAACACCTGGAATGCTGTGTGCAGGATACCTAGAGGGGCAGGTGGATGCCTGCCAGGTAAGTGTCACCCTACTTAATATAGGAATTAAGTGGTAGGCTGGATGGGACGTGATGTTTCCTAGTAAAGAAATTGGAGAATTACAAAATAGCTGAGGTTGGAAGGGACCTTTGGAGCTCATTTAATCCAAACTCCTCCTCCACGAGGGTGACCTAGAACAAGTTGTCCGGGATCTTGTCTAGACATAAACATTCTTTGGGAAACCCTGATAAAGTTATGGGCTTCAAGATCTTGACTGATGTAAATGAATGGCTTTATTGTTTCTGGGCTGAAGTTTGCTTCTGTGCATGATTTTTGCATGTAATGCACATGTGAGAGAATGCAGGGTGTGGAATGGGAGAGACACTAAATTAGGCACAAGCTGTCATCCTGTCTTCTCCATGAGCAGTGTGGAGGTTGTGTTACAGCTGTAGCTTGCAGCCAGAAATGCCTATCCCTTGTAACAGGACATAAGGATTTGATGCTTGCTGCACTATTGCTCGCTGTTTGCCTGTGGATATTTCTCTCCTTAGGGTGACTCTGGTGGGCCCCTGGTGCATGCAAACTCCAGAGGAATCTGGTATCTCGTGGGAATAGTGAGCTGGGGAGACGAATGTGCCAAGCGAAATAAACCCGGAGTGTACACACGAGTGACCTATTATCGAGACTGGATCACCTCCAAAACGAACATCTGAGGCCTGCAGTGGGTTCAGCTCTGCGGTCCGTGTGAAGGCGATTCCTCTGACACATTCTGCTCTGTGGTTACCCTCTAATTGCCTGCTGGCTTAGCTTGTGGTGACGTAGCAAGTGCCAGCAAGCTCAGGGTGGTCTAGGACTTGAAATTGCTTTGGCCTACAGCCAGAGAAGAATGGACTTTAGCTGTATGACCAGGAGCTGCTTGTTCAGGAAGTACTCTGCTGAAGGGGCAGTGACCTTGGCCTCTCTGCTCTGTGCTTCCCCTTTTCACTGTGACCAAATGTCTTGGCAACTGCTTTTGTACCCAGGCAAAACACTCAAGTGCCATGATCCTTCACCAGTGTCTTAGACAAGTTGTAACTGAAATGTGGAGTATCTGTTTGCTGTGTGCTCTCCAGGCTCCATCTTGCTGTAGGTGAGCAAGAATCAAGCCCCAGACTCAACTGCTGGGCTTGAGATCAGGAAACACTTTCCTTTCATGCCAGTCTATTGTCATATCATAATATTTGATTGAATTTCTGTTTTGTTCTGTTGTATGGTTCTGAATAAAAGTCTTGTTGGCTTTTTGTGCAGTGTGGAGGATTGTAACAATCTGACCTGGGCTGTTGCTAAACAAATGAGCTGACCAACCTGCAGTTCTTGTTAATGGTGTTCTATAAGTTAGCATGTGTATTTTCAGCTGCATCCTAAAAACTTGACCTTGTGCCTATTGTAGAAATACAGTAATGGGGGAACTGGCTCCTTCAGGACAGCACAGAACTTCAGTCCAACCCAGGAATCAATGTAAATATCTCTTCTTGCAGGAAGTAACTGCCCGTGTCCCCATGTTTCCCAATCCACAGTGGAACTGCAAGAATGGTGGAAAAGCTTAGTCCCACCAACACCTTACAGCAGAACACATCTATGATGGTGGGGATGTGTATGTACGCAGATCCTCTTCAGTGCTTTGTGCAGATGCTGATCTGGACAACAGGAAGAAGTGTTGTCTTCAAATCACCTAAGACACAAGCATTTCTTTTCCCTTTGGGTCCAAAAATAAAATAAACGGCAAAGGAGATGCCAGCCACACTGCCAAGGCCTGCAGCTGATCCACTGTGGCAAGCAGACAGGTAACTCATGCTGGACTAGATGAGGCCAAAAGTAGAGAGGCTCTGTGCGTCCTTCTGATCAGAAGATCTGGTGGCAACCACCCCTCAGTGATCAGTCATGATGAAAGAGCTGTCTGAATTGAGTAAGAGTCAACTGATATTGCAGAGTCAATTCTAATATGAAGGACAAGAATCTGAAACAGCTTTATGTTCTGCATTTGTGTGTTTTGGGAAGAACTGACACTTAAAGTCTTCTGTCAGGGAACTTCTCCTGTGCAACAATGTGAGCCCTAGTATAACAAAACCTTGGTGGCTTGGTTTTTATATAGGGCACCAAGTATCCTGCTGGTTCCATAAGTCTGTTCAACAAATCTCATTTTATGCCCTGAAACATTGTCTGTAGAGGTCCATGACAGGTATACCTGAGTGTTTTGCCAGAAGAAATTCTGTGAATGAAGAGTGAGTAAAGTCAGGAAACTTCATGACAAAGAGCCTCTTTGCAAGATACTGTACTTACAGTTTCCAAAGCACTTCAACCTTGTTTTTGCCAAAGGGCATGATGGTTCCTGAAAACTGCTGAATTTGGTTGTAATTTAGGAATCTAATATTTTAGGCTTGTAAATCCTAATGTTATTTGTTCCCAGAATTGGGTTAAGTAGAAGTCTCAATAATTCTTTTCCATCTGTGAACTTTGCGCCTATCTTAGGAACCAAAATCAGAAAGTCTGAAGTATTTTGCCTTGTGTAGAGGGCAGCAGTAGGTATCACTCTCCAGACTAGTGAGTGTATGGCTGAAAAAGTTAAGCTCATCATTTGCTTCGAGTGACCATTTCTGTATCTCAGATCAAGAATCCAGTTTACCTTCCTCCTGGTGTCAGTGTGGTGCAGACAGGAGCTGTGGGACTGAAGAGGACCTGATATTTTGACTATATGTGTTTTGGGGGTCTTTATTTTTGACTGTCTATAAGCTGGCCCTGTGAACTTTGAGTTTTCCTAGTAGCAGCTGGAAAAGTCTTCTGGTTCAGTTCCTTGTGGAAGAAATCTAGTTTGTGTGCTTGGATGCCTCTTGGTGATGGCAAGTGCAGGATCTTTGTCCTACACAGGAGCAGCACTTTAAAGAGCATGCCTTGACCACAGTGAATGGTGCTGGCATCAGTGGACCTGAATTCATCTCCTTCTCATGGCAAAACTTCCATCAAATTCAACACCTGAGGGAAATTGTGAAAATCTGAAGCAATACAGATGAAAAAGCCTTTGATTTGGTCAGATGGCCTCGCAGACTAGTGTTGCCTTTAAACTGAAATCTTGCTTACTTAAAGCCACGGGCTTTGTCTGCACATAAACTTGTTTTCATTGGAATTATCATCAGCACTCGAGGCAGACATGACATCGCTAATGATACAGTTGTGCAAGACACACAGGCATCTATTCCCTGGCTTTTATGTTATTTTGCGCTCTGGCCTAGGTTTTCATTTGCCCCAAAAGGTGTGTTTTCTATGTGTGTCTGCTGTTCAGGCACTATCCTGTGCCACTGACTCTTGATTTGGGTGCAGGTGTCTTGGGAAGTGAGCACCGACATTCCCAGGAGGCTCAAACCTGCTTTAGTGGGAATGGGAGTGGGTGACCCCTCAACACCACCCCGAATTCAAATGTCCTTGACTTGCCAGGTTGCAATAGCCCTGGTTTCACAGACTTGGCATTGGAAGAGACCCCTGAATTCAGCATCCAGTCTTGGGCTGGGCTGTCTGGAGGTTACCCAGTTGTGTGTACAAGTGGGAGCTCTGGATGTACAGCAAAAACCAGCCACTAGAGGGTGAATGACATTGTGTGAAAGCTTTAAAGCAGTTCTGCTGACTCTCAGCTTTGTGGACATGACTTGGAACCATAGAATCCTTATGGTTGGAAAAGATCTTCAAGATCATTGAGTTCAACTATAAAACCTTCAGCATGTCCCTAAGTGTCTTATCTATTCAATTCTTGAACATTGCTCTATCCAGGTTGCGTTGGAGATGCTGCTTGATTATCTTACAAGCAATTCTTGAACATTGCTAGGGAGAATGAGGTGCTCTATCCAGGTTGCATTGGAGATGCTGCTTGATTATCTTACAAAGCTTGAAGAGACCATGGCTGTGCTGCCCTTAGTGTGGCCCTTTAGAACACTGAGTGAGTTTTCATCGCTCTCCCCATCAGAAAGCCTGCATCCACACACATTGGGTTTGACACGTGTAAACTGGGTATATCATGGCAATGAGCAGAAGGCTGAGCAGATTTTGCCTGCTTCTCCCTCTGCCAAGGTCACAGTATTGCGGAAAAGTGGAAGGCACCATGTTATCACATCAGGAAGTTCGTCTAAGTTATACCATACTTGGAGCTAGAAAATTAAGCTCTTAACAGACATTCTGGAGGCCATCGGTCCTACTCTGTAATACCTATAAGCTAAGGAGGAGATCTTGGGATCTGGAGAGAGAAAAGCAGTACAGTAGCTTTAGTCTAGAAATAGAGGATGTATAAGCTATGTTGTGGGTGAGACTGTGGCGTTTTTATTTGGAGAACAGTAGCCCTTTGGTTACATTTTAGTGGGTCAAGAGCAATAAATGGAGCCTTAAACTAGGGGCAGTCATCTTAAGGTGCATCTGACCTCTTTCTTACTACAATTTTTATTTCTCCTTATGGCTTAAGGAAAGTTGCTTTTTGGTAAGTTCTTAGGGAGCACATGCTGTTTGCATGAGACTTAATTAAAGCATTAATGAGCATTCAGTAGCTGGCAACTGTGCCATGACCCAGGGATATGTTCGGCTGGTGTGGTTGTATCTGGCTGGGGGAGCTATGTGGGTGGAGTTTCTGTCTGAGGGTTTAAATGCAAGAACTAGATGGAGGAACTACTGACTTGTTCTCTCCATGTGTGGTTAAACCTAGATCCTTCTATAAAACCTGACTTGTCCTGATTTCAGCTCCTCTGGGGATAAAACCTAACTTGTCCTGATTTCAGCTGCTCTGGGGTCTTGGATCCATTAATTGCTTCAAATAAAATCTTTTGCTCATCCAGTTAGAGTACCTGAGCAAATACCTCAAATGGCTATTCATGTGCCTTATTGTAGAGTAATACTCTCTTTTCTAATTGAATTGTTTCTTCAGTGACACTATCTTTGCTTTGCAGTAGCTTTGAAGAATATTTTGTTTGCAAATCACCATTTATTGATAGCAGATTTTTTTTCTCAGAAGAAAATATGCCATTTCTATAAAACCAGCAGAAATAATTTTGTGAACTCATTATTCAGAAATGTGATAACTTTCTTCTCTGTAGGGTTGGAGAGGTACAGGGAATGTGAGATGTGTCGCTGATTCACTTGATTAGTGCATTAATTATGTGTTTGCTAAGTCCTATTTGCCCCCCTCAGCTCCTGTGCTTTCCCTTCCGGCTGTGCTATGGAGCAGGATGGGCTTTGAGGAAAGCTTCCCAGAATTGTGTAGCTCTGACCTTGCCCAAACTTTTGGGATGCCCTGCAGTCCACAACCCTTTGAGCTGTGACCCAAACAGTCTGGCCTCAGTCTCTGGACTAGGATAAAATCATAGAATCATTATGATTGGAAAAGACCTTCAAGGTCATCGAGTCAACCAGTCCTTCAACACCCTACCTGCTAACCCATGTCCCTGAGTGCCTCATCTACACTTTTCTTTAACACTGCCAGGGGTGGTTACACCACCACTTCCATGGGCAGCCTGTTCCAATGCTTGACTACTATTTCCACATAGACTTTTTCCTAACATCCAACCTGAGCCTCCTCTGGTACAACTGGAGGCCATTTCCCGAGTTTGTTTGGCTCTGTTACCACCTATTGAGTAACTGATAAACATACTAGGGCATAGAGAAGGGGGAAATAAGTACTTTCCAAGCTTGCTAGGCAGAGAGTAGGTGTTACCCAAGCATGAGCTCAGCCAGCAGAGGCAGACGACCTATGATCCTCAGATTGCAAACCCACTGGGTGCCTAGCACCTGCCTGAATTGAGCTGCTTTTTCCGATGAGTAACTCAGGCTCTGACTGTAGGACCAAGGGCTTGGGGCGCCATGGTCCTCGGTTTGGTCTAGAAGTTTCAGAAGCCAACGCAGTGTAGGGCACCCCAGGTGGTTGTTCAAGAGAACTGCACATACCGTCCTCTGCTGCTGCAGAGCAGGCCAGGGCAGGCGATGGCTTCGTACCTGTGGCAGAAAGCACCTCAAAGACCCAAAGCTGGCTTGCCTTCCACTAGGGGAATTAGCTGCTAAGAACTAATATGAAAACAAATCGAAAGCAGCCACTTTCTGGGGACATGGAGACAGTCAAAGTCTCATCCAAAGTTCGGTGTCTCCTTCAGACTGGTTGGCAGCTCTACACCAGCGCTCCCCAAAAATCTCCCTGGCATTTCAGCCGTACAAAATGATGTGTTGTTCTTTTAAGATGGGCAGTAGCTCTAAAAGACAAGCTGGACTTATTCTTTTCTGGAAGTGCCTTGCTTGTTTAGAGACCCAGCCCATATGAAAATCTCGTGCCTGTTCTGTGATGCTGTGTATCTGGCACTGAGCAGAGGATCTGCGCGGCGGCTGGACTGAGTGGCTTGTTAGCCAGCTTGCTAAGCGACACCTGGAAGAAAATGTGGGCTGGCCTGTTTGGCTTTTCCAAGTCGCAGCTCTGGCTGAGCAGCTGCCGAGGACGGGTACCCGTGTGTTACCCTTTGGGCTCGAACGGGGCGACGGGCTATGAATTCTTCTTTAACGACTCTGGCACTGGGGGATTTCTGTTGTCTAAGGGCGTTGTCAGTATTCTGGGCTGGCCCTTCTGGCTGCAGCTTAGACGGGTGTAGCAGTTTCTATTATAAGGGCTTGGAAAGAAGGACTATTTGGAAGCCAACCAGGGCAGGATCTCGCATACTTCAGAGCTTGAGGCCATTCCTATAGTGTCTGGAAACCGCGGTACATTTAGTGCCTTAAACCTGCAGGGACACATAATAAAGTCTGGCCCCGAGTACCTTTTTCATAGCTCAGGTTGAAAAACCTGACTTCTCCAGCAGCACGGGTCAGCTATCTCTGAAGAGTCATTCTACATTTCTCATGGATTTTATGGTTTTATTTTTCTCCTTGTGAGTTATTAAAACTATTGTCTGGGAATTGCAGTGGCCAAGGAAAGGATGGGATAATAAGCTTGGGACTTTTTAATCACAAAAGTTTTGTAGCTTGTCCAACAGATGACATTAGAAAGTATGAAGAAGTTTAGCTCTTCTAGAGCTCCTCTGATTTTTGAATGCCAACCTCAAGAGACCCTTATTTCTTCATATCAAAAACCTGAAGACACAACTGAGCTATCAAGGTGAGCAGATGGAAAGTGAGTTGATGGGGCTGGGGAAGGATTTTGTTGTAGTCAGCCCAGTTGGTCTTATCAGATGCTTTTAGACTGGCAGAATAATTTGGGCTGGAAGGGATGTCCGCAGGTCAGACAGCCCAGCCCTGTGCTCAAAGCAGTTCTAATTAGTTCAAGTTGCTTTAACAGAACTTTGGCCAGTTCTGTTCAGGATCACTGGGAAAACATTCACTTCTCAATTTAAGAGTAGTGATTGACCACTCTCTTGAGTCTAAAATCCATGTCCAGGATTGAGTAACTGGTATACAATTATGTGAAACACCTTTGCTCTTAAATTATGAAGATGTTACTGCTGTGGGGCTGGCCAGTGGGCTTCTCTCAAGGCATGCTCCCATGTGTAGGGCCGTGCAGGCCGTGGCAACATGCAAACATAAACCACCATAGCTTATTATTACCGTTATTAAGCAAGCGATCCGCCTGACCGGCCGGGCGGACTTTGCAGGGTTAAATGAAGAGAATTGCTGTTGCATCTTTTTATACTTTTGTTCCCCAAATCCTGTGCACCCACATTTGCAGACTTCTACCCTGTGGACTCAGTACTGCTTCCCTAGTATTAACCATAAATACTACTGCTTTTGCTCCCCGAATAACTGCTACTACCAAGCACTTTGCATTTTTCTAATTTATTCTAAATAAATTTAAAAAATGACGCTTTCTTGATCTGGCTGTGCCACTGTTCGCACAGAATAGGTGTATGGAAATAGGTTTTGTGTGTTCTGACTCAAGAAACTCAGGTTTATTTTGATAACTAGAAGTCCTACTCTCATTTATATCAGGCAGTTCTTGACAAAATTTTCATGCTAAAAAAATCAGCCTATGTTTTTGGAATAGCTTCTGTTATTCCTTCTCCGGGATAATGATGTGGAGGTCTGTCATGCTGAGATGAGCTTTGAAAGTTACCAAAAGTTCACTCATTTGTTGTCCAAGTCCAAGCCTTCCTCTGGTACAACCTCCTGAGACCTGTGGCCACCTGCCCAGTGACCGTTCTTTCTCCCTGAGCAATTTTACTGCAGAACTCAAGATCTCGGGTAGCTTCTGCATGGCCCTCTAACTACTTGCTGAAACCTCTTTCTGCCAGGATCAAGATGATGATCTCTCTAGCCCAGGTGGGCAGAGATGGACTGTCGGCATATCATCGAAAGAAGTCCATACTTCCTAGACCCTGAACACTTCCAGAGCTACTTTTTCCCAGTGTGGTTGACCTAGGTACACAGGACACCTTATTAGTGGCCTCCAAATGTTAATGATGAAACTAAAATTAGTAACCCACTAACAGCACTGATAACTTTTATCAGTGTGAGCAGACCACTGTGCACAGCCTCAGTGTGACCATACTGGGAAGAAATTGTTACGTGCTTCTTCAGTTTTCATCCCCTACTTAATTCTTTTTTTTTTTTTTTTCATCCTAACAGTGTATTTTGTAAGGCTGGCACATTTTGTCGCTGCAGTATTAAAAGGAAAAGAAAATTAAACTGAAGAGTTTTAAGGTACTTTCATGGCTTTGGGACTGACTTGGATCGAAAGGATGGTATGTGGGAGTTTGTGAGGGTGTATTTCTGTTTCTGGGCGGAGCAGGGACTTCCTTTTACCCCAGTGCCTTTCCACACAAGATTCGGGGTTTCTTTAGTCAATCTTGAGAAAGAAAATAACAAGTGGCAAAAGGAAGGGTACATAAAGGCCAAGGAGTATTAACACATTATAGATGCTGTGGATTAGCCACTAAAGCCCCACATAAGGTAGGTCACTGCAATCATGCGTTTCTTACAAGGAGGTAGCAGAAGCCTAAAAAGCAATCGATATGATCAAAGCCATGGAAGAAATCAGTGATGGAGAAACAGCAGAGACAGTGCTGAAGTGCTCAGCTTTTCCTGCTGCCCTAGAATTAGGCTGTCCAGGCTCACACTGCTCAAATTGAGCTGAAGACCTTGACAACAGATATTTTTGTTGGAGAAGGAGGGAAAAGAGCTGGATACGGCCAGGCGCAAATCTCCAACTGCTGTGTTTTCCTCCTGGTTATTGAGGTTCTTGCTGTAATAAAATGATTTCTCACAAAACCGAGAGTGACATTGGGATACTTCATTGGAAAGTGTCAAAAATTTGGAAGTTAAAGGTCTTCTTGGTGCACATCCAAGTCCACCCAAGACTGGAAAAAGAAAGTCACTTTCCAGTAATTTTTTATCTGTTTGGGGTTCTAGATGAAAGTGCGAAATTTCTCACCTCCAAATATTCCTTCTCCCCTTTCCCCCCATCCTCCTACTGGCTCCGAAGACTCCTGTTTGTGCTGGGAGAAGGGAATTCCAGGGAGATTGGTGGCCCTTTTCACCGAGTAAGCATTTTGCACAGGCGGGGTTATGCCAGCCATTAAATGACTAACATGTAATTAGGAGGCTGGATACTTATAGTAGTCATGTCCCTGATGCCGAGGGAGTCCGGGCCGGCCGGCGAGGAGCGAGCACTGAGGGAGACAGCCCTTGGCTGGCCAAGCCATTTATGTCTGTATTTATTTTTGTGCCGGGCCATTGTGGTGGCTGCCTCTGGAGGCAAGTGGCTTCACAGTGCAGTAGCTCTCCCACATGGCTCTCACGGGGAGCGCACGGTAGACAGTGCTGCCGCTCCGGAGAAAGCCGGCTGGAGGGGAACGAGCTGGGCAGAAAGGGAGTGCTAGAAAAGGGAAATTTAAAGCACTTCCTGCTCTCCTGTGGGGAAGAATGACTCTTCTCGCCCTGGCCGGTTTATCTGCTCTGTCCATCTCTGCCCCGGGAGCGCTTTGATGCCGAGCCTATCGGAAGGTTAGAGTCTCCTTATCGCCTCCACGCTTACCTCTGTTTGTTTTTATTCAGAAGTTTGCTCCTTCGTTTTGCAACAACCTGCGCGGGGCTGGGTGTTGCGCCAGCCGGGCCTCAATGAAGGATCTGCATTCAACACCTTTCCCTTCCCGTCACTCCAGTCCATGCGACTCCTGTGTCTTCCAGCAGCACTCGCTTCGCAGCCCAGATTTTAGTCAAGCTGTGGTCGGAGGTCAAAAGGGCTATCAGACCTACCGGGACCTGCCATGGGATCTTCAAAAGTAGGTGACACATTTTAACTGTGCAAGTCTGATTTGGAGGTGTGACGGTAGTAAAGGACTACAGGCAAACTTTAGAACTCGATGGACTTATAGATCCCCAAATAATTTCCTTTTTTTTTTCTCTTTTCTTTCTTCCTCTTTTTTCCTGTCCTCAGAATTCCCCTCTTCATTTCTATCCCCTTCATTTTTGCACGAGGGTGCATCATGGACCCTCCTGAAAGGCATGGCATGAAAGGGGGCGATAGAAGGACCGGAAGAGCTGCAGTTTGGAGAGCTGCAGGTTCAACGGGGGGTTTGGGCACTGTGGTTTGACTGAACGGGAGCATGGATGGCTGGAATGAGATGGGCAGGGGAAAATCCTTCCCCAGCATGGCCATCAGCACAGACACTTGATTCCTGTTAGGCTTAGGTCAACAACCTCCTTTCCCTGCCTGTAATTGCCTTGCCCTACTCCCAGCAGGATTTTGTTGCACTCGTGTGGAATCCAGGAAGCTCTTTTGAGTTAATATCTAATTTTAATAAGATAATTCTGAGGGGGGGGAGGGGGGGAAGGGGTTTTGGTCAGCTCTAACTGCACCGTTATTTCTCCTAACCCTGCCAACAGTCCCAGCTAAATCAGTGAAGTCAGTACAGTTATTTAAGGAGAAGGTGCCCATCCAGACATTCATCATTCCATCTTCTCTCTTAAACTCTAAGGAAAAAGCCGTGATTTCTAGGGATAAAGTCTTTTATTTTTGAAAGCATTTTCTGCAGACAGAGTTGCTGGACTTGTTTTGCAGTAACCTAATATAGAACATATTGCCAGAAACTTCAGATTATTTTTACAAAGGAGTTTTTTATAGACACTTAGTGCCTGAGCTGCAATGCTTTGCTAGTCTTTCCTTGTTCAGTATAGTATCTGCTCTTAAAAAAGTATTGTCTGCCTACTGAAATTCACAGTTTTCTGTTTAATGTTCTGGCTTCTGGATTCACGTGGCTATAGGAAATGCTAAGTCTCCTTTGAAATTCTCTGTTGTTGTTACTGCCTCAGTGGTTGACAAAGCTTAAAATTGTGACCTCCAGGAAACAAAAGTCTTAAGTAAGTGTAATGTATTTTTCTTTAATACCCTTGTAATCTGTCTGGATGGCTGAATTTTGTTGTGTGAATGCTGAAGATAGCAATGTTATAGCAATGTTATAGACCGGCGTCTGTCTGGGCATGGCACAAATGGTTGTGGCTGGTCACAAGTATTCCTTATTCCTCAATATTTTTAAAAAACTTCAATTTTCAGTATTTTATTTTCATGTATTTTCAATAACAATTCTTGGCATGCTGAACTAAAAACATCATTTCTGGAGTGCCAAAATCTGCTCTTGATGGCCAGTGTTTCTCTCTTTTTGTAAGGACAATAAAGAGTCAAACAATACAATATTGAACCTGCAAGAGAAGACTTAGTTCAGCTTTTGGCACTTCAGTCCCTGCTTAACATCACAAAGGATCTGGTTCTGTGAAAAATACTAATACCTTTAAATTTGTGTTGCTCTGAAGTTCAGTAAGGAGGAAATTGCCATCGCAGCCTCAGAAACTATTGCCCATGTTACATAAAGAGGGAAAACGTGGTGTGGGGTGTCTGAATAGGAGAATTGCCAACCCATTTCTTTTCCTAGTTAGATGTGATCTAGTTGCTATGTCTTGTGGATGTCAACAGTGGTGTACATAATTTTAATAACAGTGTATGCTAGAGCGTAAACAATCTTTAGATCCAGTTCAGTGTATTAGATCCAGTGTATTTCCTTAATAATGCTCAAAGCACCTGGATAAAAGAGAGAAATATTGTCCCTGTTTAAAACAGAGACACAAAAGCTTTTGGGAGGGTTTTGTGGGCTTTGGAGCTTTTGCTCTTAAGAAGCAATTTTGATTTTGCTTCCATATGAGAGCAAGAAGTGAACATAAAGTCCAATGTGCAAAAGAGAAGTGTTATTTCCTTTGTAAACTGGATAGGTTCAGGATGCACTGAGACAAGCGCATGATTTATTTGATGTGCTGTTTATAACGTCCTTTACTATAACATCCTTTAATGAAGGGTATGCTTCAAAGTCCGATTAGCATATTGGATAAAAGTTTGAATTTTCGCTTGAGACTGATTGCTTTTCTCCCATATCCCTATATTAAAAAAAAAAAAACCCAAAACCCACAGACTTAATTGGCTGATCACAGCATCCTTCCTGTGCCTGGCTTGTAAATTGAGAATTTACCCCCCAGCTCAGTGTTTATTGATGTGAGTCCTCTTCCTATTAAACAGGTTTCTGGCAGGACTTTTCCTTGCTCATGATGCAGGGAGATACTTGGCTCCAGATAAATAACAAGGGGCTCAAAATCACCTACCATCTTGCAGGAAAAGTCTTGATGTTTTGGTGGCTATTTCCAAGGAACTGTCAGAGTCCTCTCTCAGTTTCTTGGTGAAGGCATCTGAAGAAACCTCCTGCTGGAACTTAACCATACTTTCATGTTGTGGATGTTTACGAAAAAAAAGAAAAAAGACATCCCAGGTCCTCTGAAAATAAGTTTCCACTCTGCTAAGCCTCTAATAGCTAAAAATGAAAAAAAAAGCTTTTTATTAAAAGAAATTAAATTCAGAACCTGATGCTCTAGCTCTGCTTCCTGCAGCTCTATGAAATGGTGACCCCAAACACATTTCATGGATTAGACGAAAGTTCTGTGTGTGAGTAAAATCTTACACCTGTGAGAAGCTGTTTACTGAATAACAAGGGAAGAAATTCAGAATAAGTTTTTATACATTATATCTTGTGCATAAAAGAATACTAAAGGTGTTTTCAAATACATAATATTGCCTATTTA
Organism: Tinamus guttatus; assembly: GCF_000705375.1. The sequence goes on from NW_010589532.1 coordinate 67,670, forward strand.
ATGGTCTCCCTGCCCCGTTACTGCTGGTCTCGAATTGCTTTTCCACTGCTACACAGGGCAGTTATTTCTTCACAGCCGCCTGCTGCGGTGAGGAGGTGGCACTCAGCCTTTCCAATGGGCTTCTCAAACCCAGCATTTTGGTTTGGGGCTATGCCAGCACTGTTGCAGCTGAAAGAGCTTCTGGAGTTCGCCCTTCTGTGCACCTTAGGAAGACAACTGCCTTTTAGATCTGTTAGGGGACTCTGTTAGCTTTGATCACTAACTAAAGCGGTGGGAAGATTTTTTTAAAAAAGAAAAAGCCATTGCAAATTAAATTGGAAGCAGCCAGTGCATGCATGGTTTCACCAAAGATCTACTTCCAAACCCAAGGAGGCTGTGAAACCCCTCAGCCGAGACGCTCAGTCCCTCTACATCCTGAACACTTCGCGTACGTGAAGCTGGCTCCAGTAAACCTGTAGGTTCACCCCCTGGGTGGTAGTTTCCATATCCTGCAGTGGTGAGTTATCTAGTTTAGCTGAGCTAGGCCTCACACTGAGGTGCGAGTAGACATGGACAGTGGGCACAGCACTCCTACAGGTTATGATGTGGTTCTCCTAGACTTCTTTTTTAATCAAAATTCTTAGGAAATTTCTCTTTTAATCACTTATTTTGTCCTATTTCCTGCTTACTCTCCAATAAGCAAAGTGATTACGTCCTTTGGAAAGAAGTGTCCACTTGTGAAGAAATTAGGGGGAGTTGAGCATTTTCCTATGCCTGATTCTAAATACTTGTGATCTTGGTCAGTCAGCCTAGAAATGTGAGGCTTAGAGAAACATGGGACACAATAAAAATTATAAAAGAGAGGTTGAGCAACCAAAAACCTCTTCAATTACTGAAAACAGATTATTGTTTTACTGTAAATTGTTTATTGTTTATTGTTTTACAGATTATTGTATTACTGTAAGCAGATATATCGAATTAACATCTTCAGGAAATGTTATTGAGTCTTCCCACCACCACGTGTTGCATTTCTGCTGATAATATTTTAAGGGAGCTTTCATCAGGCACAGAAATAACCCCAGAGCTGTTCATTACCAACAGATTGCTTAGTTTCAGTCTTTTCAGTCTTTTATTTTTTGGTGCAGAAACACAGATGCATTAAAAAAAATGTGAGATTAAATAAATCTCTTTCAGAGGATAGGAGGAGTGAAGGACAACATCAAGTTGGAAAGAGCTTTTCAAGACAGGGTAACCCAGAACAGATACCAGTGGCAAATGAGCATTCCCTTTTTCATTGAAGCAAGCATTGTGATTTTTAGACTAATTACTTTAGTCTGGAACTAGACTAAACTAAACTTGATTTAAAAGGACTAGCTTTGGATATTTATATATGATGCACAGGATTTGCTGCCTGCTGACCCATTGACTTACTCCCACACACCCAACTGTAGAAGTGGCTTGCAGGGATTTTCATTTTGTTTTAGTGTGCTTAAGCTTGTGGCTCATGGGGCCTGTGATCCAGGGGTGACTTGGTGTGAATGTGGGAATGTGCTGAGATCCTTTCATGCCCTCAGGAGAGGGTCTCTACACCCTGCTCTCCTGGGAATGGCTCTGTCTTCATCCAAAGGGTGTGTGTATGTGTTTGAGCAAGGAAGGCAGCTGGCTCTCGAATAAAAGTTTCTTTGCCAAAAGTGCTGACTTCCTGTTCTGCATTTTGTAATGGCTGATAACATCATACAAAATACAACCTGAAGATCTTAAGATGCCTTGGAGTTTATAGCCAAAGGCAAAATTTGCTCTCAGTAAGCATCTCTGGACATTTTTTGTTATTGTTCCAATGTTATCCTGACCTACTGACTCGATTTTATTAGTGTTAATTTGGATAGTTATCCTAGATTGGGTAAAGGATAGATGCTATGCAAAACATGGAATGTTTTTTTTATCGTTTTTGTTGGACAAAGGTTTTTTGGAAGCAATGGTACCAGAATGTCAGTGGCAACTAATTAATTCATCCCATGGAAAGCTGCTCATGTCGCTGTACTATAGTTTTCTTCTGCTCTCAGATGCTGGACTTGTGATTGTGAAGATGTAAAAGGAGACAATAAATTCCCATCCTTCTTCCCAGCAGAATACAAAGATGACCCTACAGACTGACAGGACTAAAAGCATATAAGAAGAAACCAGTGAGACTTCTAGAAGCCCAGTGGTTTTAAGGCCGTTCTCATTACTTTCGGATCTTTAATTCTGGGCATTGCATATTAGAAAGTGACAAAGCTTGGGGCAGAAAGTCTAAAATTGTCAATTTTACCTAAAGACAGCATCTTTTATTAATCTTCTCCCTCTCCATATAGGATTCATCAGCCCGCCATCAAAATCAGACATCTCGAGCCCTGGAAAATTGCTCTAATTGTTATTGGAGCAGCAGTGGCAGCAGCCATCACCATTGGCCTCCTGGTTTATTTTCTGGAATATGGTAAGTTTTACATATTTCTTTATAGTCCTGGTCCTTCATTTAGTGCATCTCCTTTGGGCTTGTAGTGCTATGCAATGCTGGGAGTTCATTTTCCATCAAGCCAGTTAAGGCTCATTTGGGGGAACCCCACTGGCTTCTTTAGAACTCTTTCCTTCCTTATTTGCAGATCTCATTTCCTGCTGTGCAGGGTGGTTAAGGCTGTGGTTTCTGCTGCCTTTCACTTGCTTTCACTCCTTTCACATCTTCCTTGTGATCTTCTTCTGCGATAAGGTCAACACATGGGCCTGCTGGTCTCCGTTCACCAAGGGACAGAATGAGCCTCTGCTTTACTCTTCCCATGGCGTTCCCCATGTGTCTTCCCTTCCTGGGTCACCAGCAGGCCACCAGGGCCCACTTTTGGGTGGGCCTGCAGGCCAGTACCACACTAGGGAGATGCCTCTCAGTCTCTTGTGCTGAATGAGTTGGGTCCAAAGCGCTGTTTGGCCATGAAGGTGACTGGTGGGAAGCTGGAGCTCTGAAGTCCTCTGTGCTTGGGTTGCCCAACCGTATTGAGTTCTCCTTCCTTCAGGAGCTATGTTTGAATGTTTTGGATACAGGTGAAGATTCACTGACTCCTTTGGCTTCTGGATATATAAAGAGCACCAGACTTCTCCTGAAGCTGGTGGGTCTTGGGTGAATTGTGAGTGCCGCCTGTTCCTCTCCTCTCCCTTACAGATCAGAAGCTCTTCTACTACAGAGGCAACATAAAAATCACCAGTATCCAGTACAGTAATGAGCTGTCCCGACAGACCTCGGGAGAGTTTAGAGATCTGGGTGAGAGGATTGAGAGACTGGTAAGTCAGGGACCTTTGTGGTCCTCTCTGATTAAAAACACTGTGGTAACTCAAGACTCATTAAAACAAACAGTCTGCCATTAGACCACTGGTGTACCCTATATGCCCTTTAACTAGTTGCTCAACACTGCTTGCAGGTTTTCATGCTTTCCCACTCTCTGTAAGGAAAGAATATGTTTTTATCCCCCACACTTTTATGGGCTGAGGAACTCACTCTGAGACTGGGTGCTGAGAGAGCAACACACAAGCTGTTCTCTTGCCCCTTAATGTTTTGCTGTGTTTTCCTACCAGATGTTGCCGAAAGGCTCTCACTCATATAGTAGCTATGGAAATAAATAGGTGCATTGTCTCCAAGAGAAAACAAGAAAGGAAATTGCACTTCCCTGCACATAGTAATTACAGAGTTCATCTCTTTACAGCAATAAGCATGTGATTGTGCTTGTATCTTTTTGTGTTTCATTCACCAGGGTCTGATAGATATCTCTTTGCCTCCTGTTTGGCAACCCTGCTCAGTTAATGGGACAATCAGTGCTTCGCTGCCCACTGGCATTTACTTGGGGGCTGTGCTGCTTGTTCACAAGGAGACATGGGCCATGGCAAACACAGTCCCGGAGCAGTGGGGTGCTACACAGCATCTCTTCCCAGCTTGCTGAGGACCCCAAAGATCTCCATCTAGTTGTTGTCTTTTCGCTGCTTATTTCCCTTTTACCCTACTTGCCTACCTGGGACTGTACTGCATTTCACAAGAACTGCTCTTGGTGCTTGTCTTTATTTATGGAGTCTTGCATAAGCTGAGCTTACTTAGGTGCTACCACTTTACAACTATTAGCTAATACTTACAGCCTTTTAACCTTGTCATAGGACCTTGGAGAGGGACTAATGTCCTGGAGCAAGACAAGAGTGCTTTGCTGAGGTGGGAGGAAGGACAGCGTTGGGGAGAAATCTTTGAGGAATAACTTCAATCTCTTGTCCCCTTTAATTCCATTTTTTTAAAAAAATGTGGCTCCTTTGACAAGGACACTCTTCTTATTTTGGCTAAGACTTTTGTTCAGATAGTGTCCAATGCAGTCAACTTTTCCCTGAGCCTGGCTATTAATTTAGATGCTTGAATGCAAGCCAATGCTTTGGAAACCCTGTCTCCCTGTGGGTGTTGAGCATTTCTGACAATAGTGACAGTAAATACCAGTGCTGGTTGAGCAGCGAGAAACATAATTTTGGAGAATGTTAATTGTACCTGAGAAGTAATGCATGACAAACACACAGAGACCTGTGTTGCCTTTTCTTCATTCTTGTGATTTTTCTTAAGAGCTCTCTTTGCTTCGGACATGAACGTCTACCCATCTCTCAAAGGTGGCTGGATCTTTGCCGTACTTTAGGTCATCTAGTGTACATTGTCCCTTCCAAAACCTTTGTTTCTTTTAGCTCCATATATTCCACCAAACAAGGATGGATGAGATTGACAAATTGTCCACAGTGCTTTAAAAGCACCTCCGTACACTAATGAATAACAATGTGCTCCCTACGAGGCTGCTTCTATCCAAGCAAAACTCAGTTCATAGCACTAAAAATCAAAACATCCTTTCTAGGGGCAAAAATAACCTCTTCATCTCTTAAGACTGCCAGCTCACAGCATCTGCATTTTCATTCTGACAGTTTTAACATCATCTTTTGTTAACAGAGGAGAAAGCAGAGGAGTAGAGGATTTTTTTTTCCTTTATTTGACCAGATTTGTCTGGATTTATAAAAATCCTTTGTGGACTTCTCCTGGCTTGAGTCAGGTTTTGAATGTCCAAGCCTTCGCATTGTCATTAGTAGGAACGATACCTTGTGCTGATGTTGTGAAATAGTGAGTCAGTGTAGATAAACGCAGTGTCTTTCACAACACTTGGTGCAAAGTGAACAGAAGTGAATCATCTCTGATAATCAGAAGCATTCACATTACCTGGCGTGCAACTCCCTGCCGAGCTCTCCCTTCTCTGATCCCTCCTTAATGAAGCCTCCTTCGTTTGGCCCCAGAACAAGCCAACAAGGAGCTGAATTTGGAGCGGATACATATCGACAGGGAAGACGTTTTGGCTCCAATACAGTGGTCACCGTGTGTCTTCCTTGGGTCCAGCAGTAAATGCCCCAGTGTTGGCTTTGGTTTCCAGAGCTGGGTAGCAACACCCATGGTGTGAACAACATTCCCAACTCCCTTATCTCACTGAAGGTGGGAGGGAATGCAGAGGGATCATGCCAGAGAGCTGATGAAGCCAGTGCACCAGTCAACATCGCAGGGCTGACTGGAAAGTCTGGAAAACATATTGTGGGGTGGGGCTGGCGGGGGGACTGAGGAACACATGATGAAAGGTCTCTGCTCCTTGCTGGCCTTCCTGCAAGCGGCCGCAAGGGCTCCCTTTGAGCTGTCTCGAAAGAGCAGGCCTCACCGAAGGCCGCAGTGGGCAGAGATGAGCTAGACTGCCAGAGCCACCTCGTTTTTCTAGATGCAGCAGTCATCCTTCCTTTCCCACCTGAAAATGCACTGTGCGTGAGCCTCCACCCTTGCTACATAGGTCGCAGTTGCACAGCTAAGGGCTCCTTTCCCAAGGAGCCTCTGTTTCACTGTGTGCTCCTTTCCTGCTTAGATGATCTGCTGGTGCATCGTAAATGTCACTGTTTCCCACATAACCCACAGCTTTTTCCTAGCTGCTGCATTCATTTCCACTTTCGAAGAGCTTCTTTGAGGCTCTTGTTGCGTATTCAACCACCCCCTCACTAACAGCCTCCTGGAGGAGACTTGGGAAGGGCTGCTGGTGGTGGTGCTTCTCCAGCTGAGGAGCCCCATGGCACCCTGAAGTGCGGAGGGAGAGGGCAGAGCCAGCGAGGGTGATCCTGGGTAGCAACAGAAACCATCCCGTGTGTTGGGTGGAGGATGGAGGAACATGTCTGTGCCACGAGTGGGACATGAGCTCTGACCACAGAGGAAGGAGTTTTGTGTTCAGGGAAGCTCGAAACGGGCACCTCATCCCAGAATCCCCCAGAATCCCAGAATGGTTGAGGTTGGAAGGGACCTCTAGAGGTCATCAAGTCCAACTCCCCTGCACACTCAGGGTCACCCAGAGCACATGACACCATCATCATCATCAAGCACCTCTTAATGAGAGCTGCTCCAGCTGGAGGCTGGCAGCTGTGGGGCTGAGAGACAGTAGTGGAGACTGAACCTGCCACAGCATATGGACCTTTCAGAGCCTGACAGACTGCTCAGCGAAAGTGGACATCAGCTTTTATCCTGTCCACCACAGATCTGCAAACCTACCTGTCTGCTGCTCTTGCTGCTACAGCAAATTTCCCATGCTTTCTCCTAGATATATTCTGTGAGAAAGTTTCCTCTCTTCGGGGACAGCCTATTGCATCCTACTCCTCCTTTCCCAGGCACCCAGGCCCTCCCTGCCTCTTCTTCTGGCCAGAGCTATTCCCGCCCAACTGTTGGGCTGCTTCTTGCTGCCCTATCCCATGTATCTAACTCCATCCGTGCACTCTTGTGGCAGCTGTGGTACCTCCTGTGCTTTTGGGACTGCTTTGCCCCTCGTCCTGTGTGTTCTCCTGCTGGCTTGTGATGATAAGCCAGGCTGGAGGTTGATGCCCAGATGTTTCTCAGGAAGGAGAGTAGCACAGCTGGCCGAATTGTGAGACCTGATGTCTGTCCATGAGTGCCTCAAGCGGCACAGGGTTGGCATAGATTTTACCTATCTTCCTTCTCATGTGCTGCAGGGCACCTGGGCTCTCTTCATCCTTTCCATCATTAAAAATCAGTCCCTAAGACTGGGTAAGCACTGGCTGTCCCCAAGTTCCTACTGAAGTCATGGCTTTGCACTTAGAAATTCCTACCTTGAGACTCTGTAAAAAAAAAAAAAAGACATCTTCATGAACTGATTTCAAGTGATAAGAGAATCTTCTATGTCATTAAGTGTAGACACTGGGGGAAGATTTGTTGAATCCAGCTCTAGAAACATGACCTACCAGATAGAAGTGAATTGTATGTTTTCAATTTATAGATGCAGAGCTCCACACCAAGCATTGCGGAGGCGTTTAGGAGACCACCAGCAAGTGCAGAGTGGTTTTGAGGGCTGTTGTTGTAAAGCCTTGCTGACGAATCCCTGTAATGATGGTGGCAAGGAAGGGAGGCAGCTTTGCCCCCGAGGGACAGCTTTGCCCCCAGTCATGTCTTTAGAGGCTGTTATTACATTTCTCTGAAGACCAAGAGGAGAGAAGTAGATGGGCTGGCTTGCAGCAGGGCTTGTAAGGTGATGTGGTGCTGGGACTTAGCCCCATAGGCCTCAGACTGGTGAACTGGAGCTCATGCTCGGTGATCTTGGCATTCTCAGCAGGGCAGTGCAGATTTCTGCAGCAGCTTTAGCGCATTTCTGACACAGCTGGGTGATGCTGCAGTTTTGCCTCCATCTCCCATGCAGACACCATGCTCCATGAGAAAGCAGAGCTTGAACGCCTGGTACTTTGTCTTGTTGAAGGCTAACCTGTCTGCCCAGACGTTTCTTGTGATTGGAGAGCTTGTTTCTCTGTTGTACCTAGTGATAAGCTTGCTCTCATCCTGCTTATCAGGAAGGACCTTGTATTGCTTGGGTTGTGAATACCTCACTTCCATGTCCATGGGGTCCATGGGGTCAAAGTGAGGAGTGCTGGCCCAGCTTTTCATCCAAATTCAGGAAAAACCTCCTAGCAGGGAGTGAATGGATGATATGGCTGTTTTATGATATATGGCATTTTTAGGGCCAGTCATTACACCCGTCATCCCACAGTAGAAATGTGTCTAGTGGGGAGATGGAGGAAGGCAGAACAGAGATGACCTCAGAGCCAAGAGGTCCACAAAGTGCATTGGGCACACGTGGGCCACAGGAAAGCTTAGAAGCGCATAGGTTGCTCAGGCAGTGCTGTCAGGGGGCTAAACTAACAGGAGAGCATCCCATGCTAGTGGGTCCTGGAAATGCTCCCAAGGACAGTAATTGCTGCGGGAGCCTGGGCAGCGAGGGCTAATGCAGCTGTGGTACAAATGTCTCCTGAGAAGGCGGGTTTTCTGAAATCCCTAGAGGACTGAAGTAGCATGTTATGTATCACATAGCTTAACTTGCTGCAGAGATGCTCTTTCCAACCCTCCCTGCAAATCCCTTCTTCTCCCCTTTCAACTGTACAAGAATACTGCAGATTATGATTACAGATATTATGGTAGCTGCAGCAGCCAGATCTTTTGAAGGATTTCTCAGGTCCTGCAGCACTCCAGCTAAACTGAGTTAAGGATGTTCCTCCTTGTAATAAGTTTCAGGAAGAGATTTTGCCCTGTTTTCAGATGTGGATTCCAAAATTAAAACCCTAGGTCCTTATTTAAGCCTGACCATATGTAAACACTCAGCAACATGCTTGTTCAAGTACTTGCCTAATATCCATGTGAGCTGAGAAAGTCAGAAGGTCTACTGACATTTTCTTACCTTTCATTGAAGGCAGTTTAGTTACAAGTATGCCTATAGTCTAAATGCCTCAAAAGTGAAGCTCCTTACATGAAGATCTTCAGAGATTGTGTTTTCTTTTTTTTTCTACTTTTTTTTCCTTTTTTTTTCCTACTCTACTCTCCCCTTTTTTTCCTGCATAATACAATGGGAAAGAAATGTTGGTTTATCTAGGTATGAGATCACTGAGATTAAGGAATATCTCCTGAGAGGAAACAAGCAACCAAACAAACAAAACCTGGGCATTTTGATGACCTCTGTTTAAAAGCTTTATTTTAAGGGTCGGGTCCCTGTGGTTGGAAGTGCTGCCTTTGGCCTCGCACTGTACAGTGAGGGTGCCCTCTACGGGTGTCCAGGACTAGGAGCAAAGCCCAAAACAGCGTTCCCCACAACTGAACCTACTAGGAAAGCTGGCAAGGCAACAGGTGGACAAGATGACATTTTGACCTGCTTTTTTAGCTCTGGAATTAAAAGTTTATAACAGCTGCAGCTTTTAGTATGGGCTATAGGTGTGGTCTTAAAGACTTATGTTGCATGCTGCATGCTAAAATGGGAAATAATTAACATGGTGGTTCGTTTCCCCTAACTTAAAATTCACTAATTCTCCAATTTCTTAATACAAAGTAATTTTCTCAAATAATAGGTCTACAAAATGATTCCCTCCTCCTTCATCAACCAGAAGGTCAAGTAAGCATGTACAGGCTGTAACAGGAGAGATGTCAGATTTTCCCCTTTTCCTCCAGTCAAAATAACTCAAATTTAGATCTGAGTTAGGCCCACACTAGGGCCACAAAAGTTCTAAAATGCGCCAAGAGGAATGGATAGAAACCTTAGCTGGAAAAAAAGAAGAATTTAGAATGAAATAAAGGGCAAGTATTGATAGTTTGTATGATTAAGGGTAGAATCTTATCATAATTATAGCTCTGTGGATCCAGAATTGCGGCATTGTTTGCAGGTAATTAAATCAATGATGTGATTCAAGTGTCAATGAGATGGAGAACGGGCTGGCCGAGAGAGTGGTTGTTTGGAGCTTACTGTTGTCAAGAGGGAGGGTCCATGTGCAATGCAGTCTTGTAACCCGACTACATCCAAATGGATTTTTCTAGATTTCATTAGGTCACTAAGAACTGCTCCATTCTGGATTTCAACTCCTTAGCTCTACTCATTGCTTAAATAAAAGAAAGGCCATGTGTCATGGGATAGGCACAAAAGCCTTTGTGCCCTTCTACAGATTTTTGACCCATGTTTGCCCCAGATTTTGGCAAGAGCTCCTCCCCAAGCTGACAAAATTTCACTTGCAGTGTGAAAGTCCTAGGAAGTTAATTATGGACAATTGAAAGCAGGGAGTAGGAATGGAAAGACCTAGGTGGCCTTAATTCCAGATGTTGCCATTACAGTGGCTATAATGAAACTGTAATGCCAGGACATGCCTCTCAAAAGGGTTGTACTAGGGATGAGCATGGTACTTTAAACCCTGAGGTTATCCCACGTATTAGTCCACTGAAAATATCTCATATTGAAGAGACTGATCTTTTTAGGAATGGTTTTATGTGGCCAGTTATTTCTGACAGGGCTTCCTCAGCTCCTGGCTTCAGTGGTCCAGCCGGTTTAAACTCTGGGGAGTTTGTGCGAGGTTTCTCGGCTGTGTGGGGCAGCGCTGCTCATGCTCGTGCCTGCTGTGCTGGGTAAGACACAGGACATCTTTGTGCGTGTGGTTTCTGTGATGGATCTTCTGGTTTGCCCAAGGCCTACGGGTTGTTACGCTCCCTCAGGCCCATTTTCCTCACCTGGGGCAAAGCAGTGTGGCCCTGGGCTCAGCAGTGCCTGCAGTAATCAGTGTTTGTAAAATGATGAGGAGTATGGCATGTCCATACCCTCATTCTGCATGGTGCCAGATTCCATTTTTCCAATCGTTTCTGCCTTTCTTTCCCCTTCCTGTAATCTCTGAGACATCTCAAGTTCCCAAGTGAGCTGCTTCTGGGTTGGGATTATGGCCAGGTGGCTCTTTTGGTCACTTGTAGGGGGGTGTCAACATTTTATGCTGCGGATTGGGTACAAATTGGCCCCTGAGTTTTGCACTAGATACAGAATTCATGTGACTGATGCATAGTAATTCATACTGTATTGTTACTACAAGATGCTGGAGAATGCCACTGGACCAGCCAACACGGTCCGTTTAATATTCAAGATGGAGAAATCAAAAAGTCACTGAAAATGGAATTTCTGTCCCAAAGAGGTAAAAGGAAGACTACAGTATGACCAGAGATGGTCAGCTAAACTGGTGGCCAGCAAAAGAATAGCAGTATTGAACAGTGAGTGGATTTGTGCTTCCAAACCCATCAGATAATGTGGATAATCTGCCACGTGCAGTTTAGTGGGCTCAGAAAATATCCCAGGGACGTGTTCTGTCAAACTAAATTTACTATAACCTGTGCTTGATCCTGCAATGGTATTAGTCATGCTTAGCTATTGTATTGGCATAGACAGACCAGTGTTCAGGAGTGAAGTCCAATTTCTGTTGGAAAATTGTGCTGAATCAAGAGAAATTCTGTAAAACGCTGGAGGATTTGAAACTGAATTAAGAACACTAAGCTAAACTAGCCAGAAAATATGAAGTCAAATAAAATCTTGTTTGGAAGAATGCTAAAATGAAGGCTGTCAGGAAAATGCTATCCAGGTAAAACAAGCAGGAATTAGCACACTTGCCTGCAACAACTGTTACTGTTCAGCAGCTGGTAGACAAAGACTGGAAAAATAAGTGAGATGCGTTCAGTCAGGGTCGGGGAACTGTTCATTGCAGCTCCTCTTCTGAATGACTGCAAGGAGGTTGAGATGAATGTAGATGCTTCACTGACACAGTCTGTAAAGGCTGCAAATTCTTACAGTTTTTGTAAAATATTTCTAAGCAGTTCTTCTGTAGTACATTTGGTGTTTACATGACACATGCACTTGATTTATTGGATCTTGCTGATACCAGGAACTGCATAACTCCCTGGTGACTTTGCTGTTTCTCAATCCTCCAGTGATCCTGAGCTGTTCCTGGCAGAATTTCATGCCATGTTGGATCACGTGACATTGTCTCTGAGATGGATCGCACAATCTTGAGAAACAACATCTCATTTAAAGCAGGATGTGGTTAAGCAGGCACCAGCAAAGAGGCTATTTGGGGATTAATTCCTAAAGTATTGTAGAACGAGGCCTGGACTTCCCTGTTTTTGATGGGACTTGCTTGAAAGGTTCTCCAGCGTGTGGTAAACCATGTAAGAATGGAGGGGACAGTAGTAGAATGAGACACTGTTTTATTCAGAGTGTATTTAGAAAGACAAGTTAGATCTTTATGATGTGCCTTGGGCTGAATGGGAAGGGAAATGTTCCTCAGAGGCTGGGCATGATGGACTTTCTTGGTTCTGTAATCTGTGAGTTTGTAACCAAATACCATGTTCCGAGTGCCTCTCCCAGCACCTGCCAGCCCCCCACCCTTTTCTTTTTCTGTTGTTAACTTGCGTTTCTCTTTTTTCAACAGATGGACAAGACATTTCACAATTCCATTTTAAGGAAAAAATACATACGAGCACGCTTAGTCAGAGTGAGGTAGGTGAAATTATAATAAGCACCCAAAGCAGAGATGCAATGAAATGCTCACCAAGCCCAGCTGGAGAGCCACCTGATCTGATTGGGCATGGTGCTTTATGGCCAGAGCATGACATCCAACTGAACGTGACCTTCTTCTGAACTGTGTCCTCCTCTGAGTTTTGATGCAGAAAATAAATAGTCCAAATTGAATACGCGTTTGTGCTCAAATTTTCAGCAAGCTGTAGTTAATAAAGCAAATATAACTTTAGTCATCCTAAAATACAAAAGCATTTCCAAGCCTCTATTTCCTTCATTATAATGCAGGTGGCATTTTACTTCTAGTGCTCTCTGCTGTGCTGGGCTTGTTCATGAAGGCCCAGGTACCACCGTGATGTTTCAGATGAAGGTTCCTCTAGTCTGGCACTGTAAAAGAAGGCACTGGGGGAACAGTAGGGGCAAAACAGACATGTACAATGTTTGCTCCCAGGTACTCTTCCTGCCCCCAGCTATGCTTGAGGTAGCTGCGGTTTCTGTGGTTAGTAACCCCCAGTAGATCTCTCCAAAGGACTTGTCTAGTCTTCCCTTGCACTTGTCAACTTCTTGTCCACCCTTTAGAGAAAAGTTTCTTCTGGAAAAACTACTTCCTTTGGGTCTTTGCTTCATTTGATGGTCTTTAGTTCTTGGACTGCAAGAGGCAGTGAAGATCTCTATTCCTTCTCTCCCAACAGTTAATGGTATTGCACACTCCCATCACATCCATTCTTTCTCCCGTATCCAACAAGATCTTTGCTTTTCAAATCCAGCCTGCTCAGTTATCCCTTGGAGGAGCTGTTCCTTGCCACCTTGTTCCCCGCTCTGGATCTCTTACAAGATTTACATTTTTGACTACTGCTTAAGTCTCGTTCCTGAGTGGCAATGGTCACCTAAGCTGAGCACCTTATATACGAACCTAGGATCGATTTTTTCCTGTCTTAGTTTTCATAATGACACATTAAACCTACCAGACTGAAAGCAACCTGCAGATCTTACTGCTATGAATGTGTTGCTCCTTCAGCTATTCACAAAATCCTTTCTTCCTGCTCTATCTTATCTTAATCCCCAGTAAGGCAAATCATGCAAGTTATTACTTAAATGTAACCTTAAAAGTGTTGTTAGATGCTTGTTAGAGTGATACAAATGTAGACACTGAGAGACAGGGAAAAGTAAAATCTTTCATTACTGTTATTCATGAGGACAGACAGATATACTTGCTGTGATGCTTGATGTCAGGTGTATCTGTGCCAGTGCTTGTTCCTTTTTCCAGATATCTCCCAGATCATATCTCTTTGTACAAGCTGAGTGCTTAGACTGCCAGCTCCTCCAAGTAGGGTCATTATTGTGAATGCTTGGAAATGAATTTGCATAATTTTGGTTCAGTATAAACAATACATTGGTAATAACACCCAGAGCTGCCTAAAAAGGCAAAACGTATCTAGACTAGGTGCCTTTGGCTCGGTCCCTTCGCTGGGCAGCAAGTGATTCAAGGCTGGCTGCTCTTCCCGGAGCGTTTGCAGAGGTGTGGTGTGCTTTCAGGAGTTGGTATAGTAATTCCAGTGTGGCACAGCACAGGAAGAGGAGTGGGGGGAGAGGTGAGGGAACACCTCAGAAATGCTGAGCAACACCCACAGCTGGAGCAGATAATATCTGGAAAATGAACGGAGTGGCAATCGTGCCGAAATTGGCACTGTGGGGGAAAAAACAACCTGCTGCAAAGTTCACATATAGCTACTCAGTCTCAATTATGGGATCCTGGATGCCAAGAACGTGTCCTTCTACTCAGCTATGATGTACTTCCCATACCTTGGGGGTGCTAATAACACATGGCCTTTTCCTGCCTGTCTCTGGAGACAGCAGGAAAATCTGTCTTGTTTTGCTACATGTTCTTTCCCAAGATTGGGGACTGATTACAAGGCTGGTGTATAAACTACTAGCCTTCTATTTTTTAATTTTCTTACTTTTCCTTTATGTAATTCCAAATTTTCCAGATTAAACCAGAAGACTTCTTTTTCTTTTCCTATCTGAATGATGCTTCAGAGACACTTTTACCTTACCCTCTGTACACAGTGTGAGATAACTGTGCTTCCATCTGTTGTGCATTGTGTCATTGCTTCTTGGCTCCAGTGAAAAGAAGAGGCAAAGGAAAGGAGGAGGCTCTCAGTACGCACCCCAACCTTGCCAGTGTGGTGGCCAGGTTGCCCATCCTCTGGGTTGTGATAAGTAGACTGTGAACACACTGCTGAGTGTTTCATTTCTCAATGCATAACGTGATGTTATCAGTCATATTCTCCAAAAACATCCAAGCAGATACACTGACTTCACATTAGGTTGTAGCAATAGAGTTGTGTAGCCTTTCACTATTCCCTTGAGTACTTTTTGGAGAATGTTAGGAGATTTTTCTTCTGTGCATCTCCAGGGCCCTGCAAGGGTCTGTCTAGACACCACTGTTTGCCTGATGTTTTTGAATTCCTGCATATCTGGCTTTCCATTGCTACCAAATCACTTCCTTCCCTGCTGTTCCAATGATGCTTTTTAAACTCCAGGATTATGACATTAGTTTGGCCAATCATTCATAAACAGCATCATGCCTTCTCCTAGCCTACATATGTAAGCATTTGACTATTTAGGAGCAGCTTCGAATTTTTTAAGCAAAATCTTTGAAAATTGATTTAATCCTTCATGTTAAATTGCCACCATCGGAGGAGCTAAGATAAAACCAAGCAATGCAGCAATGAGCTGAAGGTAACCAAACCTTTTTCGTTGGTTTGTAGCCCTGATACCGGTGGGGTGCTGGCGGAGACCCTGCTCACCTTCTCGTTCTCCTCCACGGACTGCAGAGAAGCACTGCGAGAAAGGGTTGAATGGATCCTGCGGAGGGGCCTAAGAAAATACACTGGGCCCCTGCGAATAAATGTCAAATCTTCTACTGTCTCAGGTAAGTATATTATATATCCCTTAAAGTCCCTTTTTTCCGACTAATGGGACCAAATTTTGTTTCTTACCTTCTGACAGGGGCTGTTACTCTTCATATACATACTGCAAGTGCCCTGCTCCTTGAGTTGGAACAAAACCTGTGGAAATGTATAAACCTCGCTCGAACTTTTAAAATAGATTTTAAATAAGGAATAACAGGAGCAGTTGCTTTGTGGCCTCTCTACTGCCTCACCACTTGATCCTGCCTGCAGGATCCATCTTATGTTTCTATCAGGAGAGCAAGCTGGAGCCTCATCACAATGCTTCAGTATGTGGCAGTACAGATGAACGTGATCTGTATTTTCCTTAGGTCTTTACTTCTTTGAGGAGCCTGAAAGGGTAGGAATAATGCTTTGGTGAGGTCTTTGGCAGAGAAAACAGCAAATTCCTTGAAAAAAAATATTTTTAGTAGGAGGGTTCCTACTAAATTCCTTTTGAATTCCCTAATTTTGTTCAGTGAAAGGAGAAGAAAGGGAGAATATTTTTATCATTTTGACTTTCTCAAATGAGGATCTAGCCCATGTCCTTCCTCTTTGGCATTTCTGATCTCTTAGATAATTTTTGGACAGGGCTTGACTCTTGTCTTTGCATGTGGTTGGCATTTTTCTTGGGGTCAGACTTCCCCAGGAGGAGTTGCTAATGAGAAGGAAGGGGTAGGTACTTGTTCTGTTTGGTATTGCGAGCGTCCGCGTGCCACCATCACTGGGCTACTGAAATCTCAAGAGATGCACATAGGCAAGACAGTTGTGTGGCAAAAACAAGAACGATGAGTCAGCTTCTGCACTGAGCAGAGCCAGCCTTCCTCCCACTCAGATAGGACCAGGACAACCCCTTGTCCTGGCCCTTGGTACTTTAAGGGGAGAAGCTGCATTTGGACAACACAGTGAAACTTGGGCGCGAGCTGTCACATGCCCCTTGTTGCATGACAAGCCAACTTGTCTCCATCCCTGGGATGGCTCAGAATGATAGGTGACATCCCTCTGGGTGAAAAAGCACCACTTCCCTGCAGCATCATGCCGCATAGTCCAGTTCCTATTGGGAAGTTGTTGGCTCAAAGTGCACATCTAGTTCCTTCCATATGGAAATAGTGTGTTTCCATCAAAAGAGAGAGACTGAAAGTCAGGCTATGACTGAGTGAATTTTGAAGCTTTAGTTTCATCTGATGCCTCCTTTTGGATGGAGTACAAAAATGTTTATGAGAAAATGACTAGAACCATCTATCTTATTGAGTTATCTGATTAGCTGCTTGTATTCAGTCTGGTAAACAATGGAAGTGATTCAAAGCTCTTATTTTAGTCGACCTTGACCTGCACTCAGGCATATTACTGTAATTTATTAGTTGCTATTTAGAAAATTAGCTGATTTTAATTGAATCACAGTGTTTTCATTAACTAAGCTGTTTCAGTAAAAGAAGGCATCTCTGTGTCAGTTTGATGAAGTTGTGTGATAAACATCATGTTGATTTTCTTGGCTCTCCCAGCCATCCCATAAAACACAGATGACTACATGGGTCTGCTACTCACTCCAGGGCTGGTGTTGTGCAATTGTTAGGCATGACAGAAACACAAACAAGACTGTTATTTCTAGGAGACAATGATAAAAGGCTGCATTTGGATCTTTCTTTGGTAATAGGATTTCAACAGTGCTATGAGGCCTAAGCAGGTTCTGATTCGTGGGGCCATTTAAGAATAGCAGGTTGATTCAAGTGAAGTGCATGGCAGAGAGCACTCCTGTGCTTTATGAGGGGAAGCAAGTCTTGCTGTTCAAAGTTAGCCCTTCCTCCACATGCCTAGAAGCAGATCCTAGAAGTCCAGACAGGGATCCAGGTTTTGCATTTCCAACTTCTCTTTCCTCCAGAATAGCCAGCAGAATAAAGTGTGCTGTCCAACTGTAATATTTAAGTCAAGGAATACTGAGAAGGCCAAGATTTTTTTTCATGCTCTGCTGCAATTTTGTGACTTTTGCCTGAGAGTAATTTGCAGATTTTTGCCAGCTGGAGTCCCTTTTTATCTTGAGGAAACCCCAGAATGTTTTCATAATGGCTTCTTAAAAAAATCATTAACCTATTCATTGCAATCACCTTATCAAAATATTCTAATTTGACAACCATGATACAGACAAGCAAGCTACCCCGCTGAACAAATCCAGGTCAGGCCCTGATTTACATGGTGTGCTAGGAGGGTCTGATAAGGAGAATGAGTAATTCTTCCTCCCAGCATCTAATAGTCTTATTCAACACTGTGTCTCAACTCGCATGGCGTTGAAGAGTGTGTGCTTTGAGGAGTGAAGCTGGGTGCAATGCACAGGATCTTCACCTGCTGTCCAGGGCAGCTGTATAAAACTAAGAATTTTGCTGGCCTAGAGCAAAAACTGGCTTTACCTCTTCATTGCTGAAGATTGGAAATGAAGAGCGTTGAGGACCTGAACTCTCCACTGACAATTAGCTCATTTGTGTTAAAAAAGAGAGAGAAGTGGATGGCACAGATGTGAAAAGATAGGAAGTGTGCAAAGCTAAAAGAAAAAAAGAACAGCAAAAAAACCCTTTTTTGTATCATCACTAGTCAGTAGATATTAGCCAGTAGACACAGGGCTGCAAAATACATAGATATGTTGGTATCTCCAGGTGTGTTGTTACTGAAGTCCCTGCTTTCCTATCTACTTATACTTCACAGTCCCACAGCAAAAGACAGTGGCATCCCTAAGCATTCAGTATAGCTTTTGCTAAAAAATAAATAAGTAAATAGAAGAGGCAAAAGAGGCCAAATCACCCTGGAAACCCAGCTATCATCAACAGAAGATCAAGCACTTTTAAATCCTGTCTTCTCTAAACAACACTGTGAGTAATAGCAGAGTGAGATGTCAAAGTCAGAGGTAAGATAGCAACACCTAAGTTAAAGCCCATTCTCCCACTGGCATGGAAAGAAGAACATGTCCCAGGCTGTCCTCTGCGCAGTCTTGGCACCAAAGTGATCTCCTGCAAGGCTGAGTTTCTTCCCTGGGGTTTTCTGGTTAGAAGTGGAGCCAGCCCACAGCCTCAGCCCCATATGTCAGAGCGTGGAGTAGCTGCCAGCCCTTGCCCCCTCTCAAGGAGGTGAAAAGTCTCACAAAATGTGCATCTGGGAGTGCGCGCTTGACGTCAGAAGGAGCCTGGCTGCAAGCTCCCTGGCACTGCTCAGAGTGAGTAGGAAGTATTCCTGTCTGTTGCACCGCCAAGGGTTTTGACCATGAACAGTGAGTCACGAATTGGTGTTGATCAACAAGTCAACTGTTATTATTTCTGTTTATCTGGCATCTGGGACTTGTGAAGACTCCTTACAAATACAAAGTAAATAATCTAGGGGACAAGTTCTCACTTCTCTTTATCAAGTCTTCCCTGGGAGACGTGCAGATGAGTGTCCAACCTGGATTAGCGAGGAATGTTTCACTGAGTTGTAGCTGTCATTTTTGTAGCCTACAAGCTGTAACAGCAAGCTTGGGCAGTGAATCATGGTTGGAAGGGTTGGAAGGTGAAGATCGCTTGGTACAACCCCTGCTCAAGGAGGGTCATCTACAGCAGGTTGGCCAAGACTGTGTCCAATTGGGTTTTGAATATCTCCAAGGAAGGAGACTCCACAACCTCTCTGGGCAACCAACTCCAATGTTCAATCACCCTCACAGTGAAGCAGGACATGAATCTGCACCTTGGGAAATACAGTGGAGATCTGTTATTCCCACTCTTTGATACCATGCCAACTTCTTCAGTGGGTGTCTGGCAACATATGGACATGTTTTTTCTCATGTCAGAAACCTGTATGTAGGCTGATAATTCATTCACTCTTCTGTCTGGTCTGACAAATTGATTTAAAGACAAGGACCACTCTTCAAAGCAGGAATTTTAGAGGAATTAAGGTGTAGCTGAGGAGGGAAAAAGCCGGTGATGTGAGGACAGCTCCTGTGGACACGAGCAATGAGAGAAGGGCATGGTGGTGACAGAGCTAATTGGAGGTGCAGAGCCTTTGTCTTGTCTCCACCAGGTCACTCTCCCCTGTTTAAGGAATGACAATTGCATCACCCACACCCAGGCCTCACTTTGTGTTTTCCACAAGGGCGCTTCACTCCCGGGAGGCAATTCCTCTTCCAGGAGTGGGGGTAGTGGCATGAGGTTGATGGGGAGCTGTTTCGTGTGATATTAGGAAAAATTTCTGCGTGGAAGGAGTGGGGAAGCATTGGAACAGGCGTCCCAGGGAAGTGGTGGAGTCACCAGTCCCTGCAGTGTTCAAGAAACGTGTAGATAAGGCACCTGGGGACATGGTTTACCAGGCAGGCTTGAGATGGCTTTACGGTTGGACTCAATGGTCTTGAATGTCTTTTCCAACCATAATGATTCCATGATTCTATGCTATTGCCTGTCCCATGTGACGAGTCTTCTCGTATTTGAAAGAAAGAAATAAGGATGCAGTTCTAATAACTTGGCTTCCAATTCATGTCCAAACAAAAGTAGTATCAGTACTAGTGGTGTTATTAAAGTACGTATTTTTCTTTGTAAGTTTTTATATTACAATCTGCACTGCCCTCTGTACCCTGTTTATGATAATACAAACTGCCTTGCTTCTGTGGAAGAAAACAACTTGCTCAAGATGTAGGAGTCTGATATCATTGAACAGGCACCACTCCATTTACCCTTGAAACTAGCAGTGCCGTTCGATGTGTAGAAAACTATAGGAAACTCTATTTCTGGTGCTTTGAGTTCTGCCAATTATTTTCCTTTTTATATAAGCAGTGATGTCTGTGACTAAAAGGAAATGTGGCAATAGGAAGAAGATTAATTCTTCGGATGCTGTGACCCACATGTCATCTGGAGACACTACAACATGAGCACGTTTTTCTGCAGGTATCTGTGAATCTCTTAGAGGAATGGTCACATTCCCACTGCAGTTGGTAGATACTTTCAAGCAGTAGGAAGAAGATATCATCTTTATCTTAAATAGTAACTACACGAATCACTATTCTCATTCACAGGCAGTGGAGAACAATAATTTAAGTAGTGTCTTATGACCATTTATTTTATGAAATGTGCAAAGTAACTATTAAGAAAATTGGTTGTGCAGCTGGAGAATGAAACCCTCCTGTGGAAGATGGAATCCCCAAGCAGATTGTTGTGGTTTTTAAGTATTTTTTTTCTCTTAACTTAGGCAAGCTTTAACTTAATAGCCAGTTCCCGTTTATGGATAGGAAGCACGTGTTCAAGTTAAACTTGTTCTTGTTTACAATGGAAGCCTGAACACTCTTTTCCTAAACGCAAGCACAAACAACTATACTTGCAGCAATGTGTGGCTGGGACAAGATATGACATTTTAATTGGGACTAATTGATGCTTTTTCTTGGCAAGTAGGGCAACTAGTAAATGAGCAGAGCAGCAAAATTGCCTCTCGTGCCTTAGAAGCGATTACTTCAAGGCAAGGTTTGCACCACAAAAAGAAAGCACGTGAAAATAACAGAAATATGAAATGAAACGAGAGTTGTACAGGCATCCTACTTAAGCCAGGTGATGCGTGTGTCTGGAAAAACTCTTTCTTCAAAGATGTGTGAGACAGTCTAGCTGGAGATGGTGGATCTATCTCAGAGCAGAATTTGGCCCGTGTGGGGCTGGTTTCTCCAGGTGGTTGGCAAGCTGGTGAACAGAGCTGTAGAGAGATGCCTCGCAGCCCAGCGGCGTGACTCACCGAGAGATGCAGTGCGGTGAGAACACGCTGGTTGAATTGCTTCCAGCACCGCGCTTGAACAGGCTGCTTGCTTCTTTTGTCTTCTTGATTAGTTTTGCAACGCCGTATAAGTGTTAATAATTGACTGCAGGCTTTATAATTAGGTATTATGAGGTAAAGGTCTCTCCACCCAGAGAGAAGCTGAAAAAATATTGTTATTGATATTGCACTTGAAGGCAAAAGGTGCGTGCTCACTGTTGATTGCATTGGCTGGTTTCTTACCAGTTTCCAGACAGGCAATGTGGCCCAAATAATGGCCCAAATACTGAGCTAGTTTTCAGTGCATTTTTAATTACTAGTAGATACTGGATGATTATTGTATCTGAAATAAACAGCCAGGACTGAATTTTTCAAAACTTGTCTGGCTAATTTAAATATTCAGGTGAAGGTGCCAAAAAACCTTAGCAGAGCTCAGCACCCATTTTTTCGCACTTAGTGACTAACCAAGTACTACTGTTTACAGCAGTCCTGTATCTTTCTGCTGACCTAGGTTTTACTATCCAAAATTACTGTGCTTTGATCTAGGACATCTTGGCAACAAGCACCCACATCATCCATGGAAATCCATGGAATTTAACCCACATTTCTATATCCTGTGCTGGAGTTTTCTCTTTCCTGTTTTACAGACACTGAGAAAGTACAAGTGAGCAGTTTTACAGGAAGGGAAGCTCATGAGTTTTTGCTTGGCCACCCACAAACCTTCTCTGTCTTTATTACGTTAACATTTCCTGTTTCTAGTAAATAATCCAGAATCGCTATATATATTTTCAATTAACTCATCTTCGATTCTTCCAAAATGAAGCTGCCTGTGCTGCCCTCATGCTGCCTTGCTTCTGTAACCTTCCCAGCAGGCTGGGTATGCCCTGACTTCTGTTTGTCTCCTTTCTGTATCGTAGTCTGCTTACGGTGATATTAGGAAATGAATGAGAACATATCTAGCAATGGTGGATTGCAAATGTGCAACTCACCCTGCATCCTGAAAGGGGTGTCGAGCCCCTAAGCAGAACTTGAGCAATAAAGCTACAGCAAGCAGCAAGTGCGATTTGGAGCTCTTTGTGTTTAAAAGAATGTCTGCTAGTAACTTTGGGACCAAAACCGGGATTACCCTTGGTAGCTGTAATGAGAAAATAGAAATAAAGAGAGTGAGTAATCCCTGGGATCTGCAAAGGACTATCCAGACATGAAACAGGAAGCCATGAGCTCTGTACAGGAATTCCTGGATAACTTAAAAATGATATTGGATGTGTGCTACCTCTTCTTGACTGCCGGCGACTAGAAGAGTGGCTCTAGTGAAAATAAGATGGTGGAAGAAGGGCACAGACTAATTTCTTGAGCCAGTGCTCCTTTCTGTTGGTTGGAAGTGTATGGTATTGTCCATTAACACGTGTTAATGTGTATATTAGAGGGGAGAATTATTGCTATGGCATGCAATAAATTGCTCTTAGTTGTCTTTCTTAATATTCATTGTGTGCTAGGCAATCTGCTCATCAATAAGGTAGGAGAAGAGAGATCTGCTGCTGTTGTAAATGGGCATTCGCGCCAGCGAAGTTGGTGACTTCTGATCTGGAAGGCTGCACCAGTAGGCACCGGGTCTCCTTGGACCTGGTGTAAAATGTGGCTGGTTGCTTGTGTGCAGCAAGGAGCTTCAAAATTTTCCATTGCAAAAAAAATCCCTGGCAAAACTGCAGTGTTAACGAGTAGACTTGTTCTGGCCATGTTCCCTGGGGGCTGGTAGTCAGAGGATGCTGACCAGTCGGAAAGCAGCAGATTACACCTTGGAGAGAAGCATGATAGCAAACATGAGAACATGAGTGTGTAGGAGCTGCAGGAGAGTCTCTAGAGGCCTCTGCCCTGCCTCTTGCTCCATCCCCGCTCGAAAGCCGAAAGCCGGAAGGCTGTGCAGTGAGTAGCTTAGCTGGTGTGTCCTAGTCTCATCACCTCTTTCTCTTTTTTCAGATATGGAGAAGAAGAAAGCAGAAGCCCTCTTCAATGACAGTAAGTGGCAGCTGTTTAAGTATGGCAGTTTTTCTGTTGCTTTCATTAGCATTGAGAGTCTCAAGCAGTTTTCTGGGCCCTTTTCTTTTCCTCTTAGCTAATAAACAAAACCTTGCACTTCAACCAGATGCACAGTGTGCTTGGAAGCCCTGCTTGGCCATGCCCAAGCCTGGTGTCAGGGCCTCCTGGGCACCTTGTAGAAGCAGCCAACTTGCAAGTAGTGTCACTAAAGATCCCTTCTCAGAAGGTCATTGTTCACCTCGGTTTCACCTCGGACAACCTTTGGAGGTTGTCTGCTTTGAGGTGCCTTTCTTTGCACATGCAGAGCCTTGGTCATGTTTCTGTGTGAAAGCAAAGACTTTTCAAGCACCTCATAGGCGTACGTAGGAAAAACTAAGCAAGTACTGAAGATTTCTAATAAATAAAAGGGACTTTGATGGGCTGGCTGACTGCTTTAACATTAGGCTGCACTATAAATAGCATTCTCAAGGCAGGCAGGCCCCCAGGAGGAATTAAACTACATTTTCAACTTCAGCAAGTTATAGTTAGAAGCAATCACTATTAAAAATAGCTTAAAGCATGGAATTAAATAGAGCACTTAGTCAAGCCTAATCCTGCCTTCACGGGCTGACGCCTAATCCATCTGCCTGGTGTGAAGTACTGAAATTGTGCACCAGCAGCACGGGCAGGTTCAGCTGTGCATGTCTTGCACACTGTAGCGTAACAACTTCTCTCTGCTGGCAACCTATGTTGAGTTCTTGAACACAGCCTGCAAAGCCTAAATGCCCCCAAAGCCGATGGGGTTGGGCATGGGCAGAGCAGTTTGGAATACCAGCTTTAAGTGTGCTGTTAAAAACTGGGAATTTGTCATTTTCTTTGGTGTCTAGCGGGTATGAGCATAAGGAAGAATGTATAGAATTGACATCAGTCTATGTTTACAATGAAAATATTCTGGATTTTGGCACAAAAGGGTTTCTTATAGAAATATAAGGCAATGTGAATTTCCAGTTGCTGGTACAAGATGTTACTGAAGGAGTACAGTGGAAGTAGATTGTTGTAAAGACATTTCTGAGCCTTTGGGGAAGGAGTCAGCTTGTGTCAACTCCGAACATTGACCACTCCACAGGCCAAAAGGATTATACAGCCCTAAGACCAGTTATTGAAGATCACTCACAGCTTGGAGGATGCTCATGCTCATGCAGACAGTCTCATGAATTATTTTTCCTTTTACATGGGGAGTTTGGAAAGTTGGAGAGTATCCCTAAGCTTTTCCTCATGGCTGCACACCTTGCTGGAGGTATCCATGCCTTTATCCACCACTGGCTTAGTGTGAGAGGCTCCTTGCCTGAAGTGGCTTTCAGTGACTGCTTGGAAACTCCCATTTGTGTAATACACAGTTGCCTACCTCCAAGCGACACCTTCCTGAAGGGATCTGCATGCATGTTCTGTAAAAAAAATGTGGCTTGGAGCATTCCCATCTCTGAGACTGCCTTTGCTCATTTTTTATTCTAATGCTGAATCACCTGGGACATTCAGGTGGGCAATCCCTGTATTCAGGAACTGGCCTGGAAGTACAGTCAAGGATTTTGATTCCTCAGTTTTTGAGCTGTTCACGCAGCTAAGCCTGAAGTGGTTGACCATCATGGCTTACCTCATTCAGGATTTTATCTCAATGGGTTGTGCATAAGGATCTCTGACTTGGGGTGCTAGTAGATGGGGTGTTTTCTCATCGATATTAGGCTGTTAGGGAACTTGCTTGGTGTCGGATTTTACATATTCCTCCACTTAGTAAGCGTGCCTTCCAAGGCATGCAGGTGCAGTGGAAAATATAACTAATAGTCTCTTTCTCCTTTCCAACAGTCTGTGGGTTACGGCAGAACAGATCGGTCAGGTCAATGGCAAAACCGTCGTCCTTGCGAATAGTCGGTGGATTGACTACTGCAGAGACAGGGGACTGGCCATGGCAAGCAAGTTTACAGTACAATAACATCCACCGCTGCGGTGCAACACTCATCAGTAACACATGGCTTGTATCTGCAGCTCACTGCTTCAGAGAGTAAGTTCCCTGCTTAGAGAGACTCTGCAGCACAACGTGCTCCCCATGCATTCAAGATGTGTTGCTTTCCAAATCTGTACCGCCCCTCTGACTCTTCCCATCAGAAGAATTCTCTGCTTTAGAAAAGTCAGGGTTGGATGAACCTATCATTTTCATGTTTCGTGAGCCATGGCCTGATTTTGTCAGTGTCACAGCACTGACAATGATACATGTGGGAATAAGTGGTCTTTTTGGCATATCGGGCAAAATAAAGCTTAAAAGATAATGTGGCTGAATGGCGGAGGACTTGTTTCCTGTTATCCAAAGAGCTTCCAAAGGTGCTCGTTTGTGTTGGAACAAGGATGCTGCAGCTGCAAGCTGGTACCCAAAGTGATAGTCCCACACCTCCGGCCCTCCATTCAGCCACGTATTCCCAGTATTTTCTTATTCCAGATATGACAACCATGAAGCTGCAGGGACCTTGAGATCAAACAGTTTGTTAGACAGGTTATTTAACATGCAAAAAGAGAAAAGGAGATGAGGAGTCTTCTAGCAGAAGAGCGCTTGGTTTGATACACCCTGTAGCCGCATGTTGGCTAGATCAGGGCCAGGGAGGGAATATGAGCCTGTGGTCGAGGAGGGAAGGGAGCACCATGCTATGGAAAGTGACAGGTGCCTTGAGACTCAAGTAAGGACCAGGGTCAAAGGAATTTTATGATGAAGATATCTGACCAAATTTAAAGACTTGAATATTTGTATTTACATGTTATTTTATATGTACTAAATATTTACAGCACTCTTAACTGTTGCAGCATGAGTCACCCTCACAAGTGGACTGCCACTTTTGGAGCTCTTTTGAAGCCACCAAGCATGAAGCGATCAGTCAAGACTATCATTATTCATGAAAAGTACCGCTACCCAGAACATGATTATGACATTGCGCTTGTGAAGCTCTCTAAACAAGTTGAGTTTACAAGTAACATACACCGTGTTTGTCTGCCTGAACCATCTCAGACTTTTCCATATAATATTTATGCTGTCATCACAGGCTGGGGAGCACTTACGAATGACGGTGAGTCCCGAGTCTAACACGCAACCAAGACGTTACATGAAGAATTGTTCTAACGCTGGACTGATACCATATGTGTAGCCATACAGTGTATGGCAATGAGGCTAATTCTTGGTGTATAAGTAATAATTGGTTTAATCACACCCCTCATATTAGACTGGAAAAAGACAGAGCTACAACACTAACGCAGGAAATAGTAAGAAGACTGTCCTCTTCTTCCAGCTTTTCCACTTCATAATGTAAATTATTGAGATGGGTAGTTTAGATGTGAATATGTTTATGTAGTCCTTCTAGTCCTATCCAGGATCCACAGGTAATTCTCTGGGGTTTCAAGAAAAGGTGCACAGTGAGATGCAGATGTCAGCTTACCAAAGTTCCTACACTTACCAGGCCAAGACGGGTATAGATTTAGGTTTGTGTGAAACCAAGATATTGAGTCATCTGTCCAAACTACTATGTAATTTCTGTCCTATGATACTATATAAAGCTCTACATAGTATGTGGTGTTACACTTCAGGCACTGTGTGCGTCTGTATGACTGTCAGTGCCCTCTTAATGGTACAATTCCTAAGTGAGAAGATGGGCATGTGCCTTTGCAGTGAGAGGCTAACACACACACTGCAACAAGCAACGAGCTGGTCATCTGGAAGAGAACATTAAATATTCTTCATGTCTCTTAATTACTGCAAAACAAATATATTGATAAATGTCCAAACCTTTCTTTCCCTTCAGGTCCAACTCCTAATGTTCTGCAGGAAGCAACAGTGAAACTTATAGACTCAAACACTTGCAACCGAAAAGAAGTGTATGATGGTGACATAACACCCAGGATGCTGTGTGCTGGATACTTGGAAGGAGGAGTAGATGCTTGTCAGGTAACTAGCTGAAAATTAGAAAGGAAAATCCTTTTAATGCTGGCTCGGGATTTGGTTCATCAGATATTAACTGATATTGTCTTCACCCTTTTCACCCCCTAAGCAGGCTCATTCAAACAAGAATTACAACCTGAAGCAAAATAACATTTGTTACACCTCAGCACATAAGAACCTCAGAAAGAGAAATAAATTACTAAGTATAGTAATCAGTATTTAAGATTTTGATAGCATGAAATGAAATTCTCATTTTGTAATTCAAAATAGCTGATACAAGTCCATTTATTTCTCATAATACCTTGTGGGAAATCCAGTTGCTCTTCCAGTGCTTGTGTACCTTCATCTCAGCAAATTATTCTGCAGGGGCTGCCAGGGTAATTACTTAAAAACGTGTATAGAAGTGACTAATGAATTTGTGAGCTGGCCCCAGACAAAACTGATTACTTTGCATCATACCTTTGTCGGATTTGAGCGTAACTGGTCCTTGACCTCCCTTTTTCAAAATAGCATGACACCATCAGAGATACTAAATGCTGAAATTTTAAATGTGAGAAAAAGCTAAATGCCTCAAGGAGCCTGAAACAGGCAGTATCCTGTTCCAGGAAGGAAGAAGAAAGTAGCAATTGAGATGCTAGCAAAAAAACGTACAACCATGCACTGAAATAAAATTCTGGACTGATCACCTCATAAAAGAAATCTCTGTTATGAGATGATCTTTGGAAACAAACCCATTTCAGCACAAGCAGAACTGCCTGAAATAATGAATAAAGATAATTGTAAGACACTAGGTGTAAATTGAATGGTCAGGATATTTGTGTGATTCAGATTTGCAAATGTTGCAAAGAAACACACCTTTTCAAACTCCGTAGCAAATAGGAAATGGCCACTGGCTTCTGATTTAAATTTCAGAAGTGGCCTGGATTCTGCACGGATGGCAGCTCTTGAAATACTCCTTGCTTTTGTCTCTTACAGGACAGAGCCTCTCGTCTGTGGAGAGAACTATATTTTACCTTCTGATTAATGAACCATTTTTTTTTTTCTCCTCATTCTGTAGGGGGACTCTGGGGGACCGCTGGTTACTCCAGATTCTAGATTGATGTGGTACCTTGTAGGAATAGTGAGCTGGGGAGATGAATGTGCCAAACCAAATAAACCTGGAGTTTATACACGAGTGACTTACTTCCGTGACTGGATTACCTCAAAAACTGGCATCTGATTCCAAAGTCAAAGACGGATTAAGCTACATAGGCTAAGTGTAACGCATGTTTGTCCGTAATTCTGAGAAGTTATTTTTTAATGTATATATGTTCCTATATAGTTTTGGTCAAAGCAGCCTTTGTCCACAGCAAGTGCTAACTTCACTGTCAAACACCCCAATCCCTTGTGAATTTATACTAAACATCAGATGCCCTGCCTCATCTCCAAGCTTTGAAACATTCTTACTTATTGGAAATGATGAACAGATGCCATCAGACACCAAATATTTAAGAGCTAGCAATCTACCTGCTTTGTAAGTACCACCACTATCCAGGAAAAAGAGAAAAAGGAAGAAATTTTTTCTTCAGCCATGGTTGAGGTCTGAAGACGCCTAATGGAAACCAAACCTTCTTCTTCCAGTGAAGCAACTGTTGTCATGAATTTGTTTCTAGCCATATGAACCCTTGATTATTCTTCTTAGAACAGAGGAGATCATCTGTGCAGATTGTAGCAAGACCCTGGGCATGTTCCACCCTGCTACTGAGAGCCTTGTCTACCCTGCTCTAGACATCTGGATGGCCAAGAGCCAGTCAGGTCAGGCCTGAGGGCAGATCTTGCCTGAGGAAAAGGATGATTGCCATGCTTGCCATAGGTTGGAAGGGAAGAGAGAAAAGCTTGATACTCTAGTTATGAAGCATGCTCTTAATGGGACTTGGTGGATTTTATAAAGTTCAAATTACTTGAAGATCTTACTGTGGAAGTGCAGCACTATATTGCTACCTCTGTACCAATGCCCTTCTAGACTGATTTTGGTCAGCCTACAATGTGCCTAAGAAGCAGAAACATAAGCTTTACCCAGAATTGGTTGTGATAACCTTGCAAATAACCTCACTGAAAAGAAATTTTAACAAAAGAAAACCCTCAAGCCAGCATTTAAATATGTGCTAGAAGAAAAACAACTATTCATGACAAATAAACTGGAAACTACCTTTTTCTTCAAGTCAAGAAATAACGTGCACTTCTGAGGGCAGGCCCACCAACAGAAACCATTTCACTGCAAAGAAATAGTGAAAAACAATCATGCTTCACTGAGGGACCCATCTCTGCCATGAAGAAATATGATTCCATCTTATGAGGCTGAAGAGTAATTTCATGTTAAAGAATAACCTAGATGAGAACTCCAGGGCGAATGCTGTCCTTATATGCCGACTAAGCACTTTTCTTCCTACCTCTGTGCATGACGACTCGTGGGCTGGCAGGGGGTTCGTAGGGAGGGTCCCCAAGAACCTAGGCCTTCAATATGAGGAACCAAAATGTCAACCCCCTCCTATTGAATCTGCCAGAGCTGCAAGTCTCTCTGAAGCGCCCTGCCTCCTCTTCTACTCAGAACTGGGCCCCTCCTCATCCTTTCCACAGGGTAACATCTGCAGGAATTGGAAACCACAGGACTGGGATGCTCAGCATTTTGTTCTTTTTGTGACCTCAAGCCTTGAATTACAAGTCTACCTATGGAAGGAAAAGCCTAAGTTTAAGACTCTGGTGGGGAGAGGGAGACTGTCTTATTTTCAGGCCTTTCCAGTCTTTTTTTCATAGTGAAAAGTGTTTCTTATCTTTTGAATTTCAGAAAAAAAACAAGAC
Source organism: Tinamus guttatus (assembly GCF_000705375.1). The sequence continues at coordinate 97,582 of NW_010589532.1, forward strand.
ACCTTGTCTCAGAAAGAAATTCTTGAAGGTTTAGTGTTGCTTTCAAAATAGGTGTATCTTTATTCTGTTTTTTTCCACATCCATTAAAAAAAAAAAGGAAAAGATCTCAGCACAGTTAGGAGATAGGTAGAGGCAGCAAATCTGTTTCCTTAATTTATTGATGAAGTTTTTCATTTCTGCACTTTTGAGTTGCTGCTATTTTTCAACTAGGAATTTACTGTGGGCCAGGTTCAGTTATGTCATCCAGAAACTGAAAAAGGCTGAAAAAAGTTACACATAGGTTTTTGTGCCTCTTTTGCTTTCAAGGTTGTAATCATGACAAATGCACTTACAAGCAACTGAATGTGAACTGCCACTGTTAGTTCACTTTCACAAACAGCAAAGGCTTGTTTTGCACTTAAAGCCTGTCTTCTGCTTATGAAATGGAGGGGCAGCAACAAGGGGGCCAGGCCCAGATAATGTAATCCCTATAAACTGGTTCCTACCTCACACTGAAAGTGATATGTATATATAAAACCCTTTTTAAAATGAGAAAGGCAGCCTGTATTTCAGATTTTCTTGTGAGAGGCCAAACAACCACGAGGCATGTGGGAGAATGTCTACCTTACTCAGGGAGTCCTGAGCCAGCCAGATGGACTTCACAAACTTTTAGCAAACTATCTGGCCTGGTTTTGTCTTTACTCCATGTCAGTGTTTTATTTATGATGACTCTTGTTTGTTTTCTGTGCTAGAATAAAGCAAAGAGAATACTGTGTGATTAAAGTTTTTTAAAACCTTTTATTATTATTCATGTTAGGGTTTAGCAAGGATTTTAATGATATAAAGGTAATATATTTCATAACATTAAACATATGTATTTTAAAACAATTCTTCCTTCTTTTTTATCTTTTTTTTTGCTTAATAATAACCAAGCTAATATTTTTATTAGATTCTAAATAGACTAATCTTGTTTCTTTGGCTATAAAGCTGTTCTCGAACCACAGTTCTTTCTGTCCATTCCCATTTTAGCAACTGTTTGTCTTTCACAGTACCATGAGCTTTAAAGATGTTTCTACAAAACAGGTCATCTACTTACCTAAAATGCTCGAAGATGATCTTCAGTAAAGCTAGTGCTACAGAAATTTGAGAATGAATCTGACCCTTTGTTCCAGAGTCAACTGTCTTGTGTCTGACCTTGCAAAAACCTGTCCTTAATGAAATGCTTGGCACTCGGCTGCTGGGAGTTTGATACAGCTGACGCAGCAATTCTCTTGAGATTTCCCAGGCAGATTTACAGCTTCAAGAGAGAAGTTCCAAACTTCTGGTTATTCAAAGAAAGTTCTTTGAGGCTTGCCCAATGCTAATTTTCAGCCTGGAGCATAAATAGGGAAGAAATAAGTGCCTGATTGCGTAGCTCACATGAGGAGCTCTGGCTGAATTACATCAAGCAGACAGTGAGGTTCCTTACGTAAGTAAAGCTTGTAGAAACTGCAGTTCCAAACCTACTGCTCCTCTTGACAAATTAGAAGAGCTGGGAGCCAAAAGTGATTATTTAACCCCATGAATATTACCTGACAACTTGCAGCCTGTGTTAGGGATGCACGTGCATAGGAAAGTTAACTCTTGCTCTTGAGCATTATCAGGTGCTCATGAGCATATCAGAGTGGATTCAGCTTAGGTAATCAGTGCCTTTGGTTATCTGGATCAGGATTTTCAGAATATTGTTAACATGGTTTCTAGGAAGATGCCACTGGCTGACGAAGCACAAAGCATCAAGATCCCTTGGCCTACGCTGTTGGGAAGCTAGAGTCCTTTAAGCCTGCCAGCAAAACACTCCTGCACCAGACATCCTGCCAGGAAGGAGAGAAAGCCCGAGCAGGCAGCACCTTGCTGCTGCAAGAGGTCATGTACGTTGAAACAACACTGTTTTAGGGCAAAAATTACATGGAGGTTTTTCAGCTTTTTGCCTACTAGCTAAATGAACCAGAGAAACAAATGCATGCTCTCCCCAAATTCCCACTTTTGAACCCTCTTAATAAGAATGTGAAATCACACCTTGAAATCATGGAAAAGACAAGACTCTGTAAGGATTAATGGGTGGGATTTTCAGAGAGATCTATCAAGGAGATTTTAAAGGAGTTTTTTAAAGAGGATTTGCAGCTAACAACTTTAGCTCTTTTTGAAAATATCTGCTTCAAAGATATATTCCAAAACATCATGCCAAGTAAATCCACAACACTGTTCATAAGCTGTAGTCACTAAGGGACTTTGGGCATGAACAGGCTTGAATGCAGAGCTGTTTTTAATACTGCTCAAAACCGTTTGATGCCTGATGCCACTGACCGATTTGGGAAATCAGTACCCTGACAGCCTTGCTTGGTTGTTTTTGCAGCTCTCACAAGTTACAGATCACCTTTTGCATACTGCAAATATGTGCTTGGGATTTTTTAATGCTCAATTTCCTTATTTTTTAGGGTAATAAATATATAGTGGTAAAAGAGGAGGCAAGGGGCGGGGGGGAAAGAAGGTCAAGTAGCTCCAGATGTTCCAGGTATTTCAGATTTTGCAGCCTGGAAAAGCAAACCTGTATGTCTCACAATTTGATGCCATCATCCTAGAGGGCTCTTGAATATACCTACTCTTGCTCGATGCATTTGGTGGCCAGTTTCTTTGGCTTCTGGGGTAAACAAAATCTGTCCCCTTTGATTTGGCAACCTGCCTTAGAATGCCCATGTTTACAGTTTCACTGCTGGTCTGCCTGTGTATAATTGCTGCTAAACTGCTAGGCATGAACTAATTGGCTGTTGCTGTTTCTCCATTTAAGCCAAGGGTTTTTCAATATTCACTGTTATTATGCAAAATCTGTTTCCTGTGAGATGATTGCATATCTGAGTGACTGGTATCTTAAAAATGCAATAACCAGGATGGAGAGATGGTATGTAGCAGATAAGACTGCATTTTACATACCACATTTGATTAATTAAGTTCTTAAAAATAATATTTGTTAGTTTAGTTGTTAGTTTCAAGGTTAGAGGCAGGCTCATTTCTGAGAAAGAAAATAGAAAGTTAAAGGTAAATCACCAAGAGAACTAATAATTAGCCAAAAGCATGAGTTTTGGCTGCTTTCGAAGTATCCTTTGTGTCCTTTTATAGGAGAGATTCTCTGCTCACCACGTAGGTGCACTGCTCTGCAAAAGTCATTCAAATAGCAGAAGTAATATATTGGTGTATTCTGACTTTATGTAGTCTGTGAAAAAGCAACAAGCAAAGCAAATATGGGGCTTCACATCAGTTGCATTATCAGTGAAGAACTGCATTCTTCCTTCTGAAAAAAACGTATTGCTTTTTCATTTTATCCCAACACCAAGCCCAGCATTTTAGACTTCTAGTGGCCTCTAGCGGTTCTCTGAAATTTCCTTCCACCTTGTCTTTCATTTGAGGCGAGACAAAATTACATGAGCCAAATGATGGGAGAAAGACATAAGGAAAAAAAAAAAAAA
>NW_010589533.1:0-12386 GCF_000705375.1 Tinamus guttatus
TATAACAGATCTGCTCATCATCTCCACTCCCAATATCCTTCTATGCATCTCTTTTCTTCCGCTGTCCTTTTTGCGAGATGTCACATGTCAGCTGGGAAAGCAACCTCCTTATAGCACTCATCAAAGAGGTAAATCTAAGCAAGTAGAGGGTTGGGGTTGGTTTTCTCCATGTCAAAATATATCTTGTAGTAGAGCAATTGTGAATGCAGTTTGGCACGATACAAAAGTGAAGACTGCTAGCAGAAAGGAGGAGTGGAAAGTCTTTCGTATACGCAAAAAAACTTAGTTGCATTAGTGTAGCAAAAGAAAGATGGAAAGATTGCTGCCTCTGCCTACAAACCATGTTTAATCACCTTAGATGGAAAAGAATTTAAAACAAGTATTAAAAAAAAAAAATGTTATAACCTGGCCATGAATAAATTAGCTGTAAATGATGAGGCCCTTAATGTTTTGCTAAAGCTTCTTAAGCTACAATTGTCTTCCACAACAAAAAAGTCAGAAAAGCAAAAGTCTAAGAAGATTCTAAAATGAAGCTCAACAGTTTTATGGAGGAAACTGTGAGGCATGGATGTCTGATGTGAGAGCAACCCAGGAAATGCATTTCTGTTAAAACCTATGTTGGCTTATGTATTGGATCTATAAAGTATAGCTTGATCTCAAATGAGAGAGAATTAGTAGCACTAAAGAACACTATTCATCAATAAAGGGACTTACTGGGTTACATAGTGTGGCTTTATTTGTGGTCACCATAGATAAAAACTCAGAGCTTGTTTCAAGGTAAGTTTTCCAAAAGAAATTGATATTCATTCAGCAAGACCTGAACAAGGTATTAGTTTCAAAAACATGGTGGTGTTATATTGTACCCTGAGTTATTGGAAAACGTGTTTCCACAGAACTGAAGACCACTGGAGGTGGTCCTGACCATCTCCATCTCATAGCCCAACAACCTATATGCTTGCACTGTGAGCCAGTTCAGGAAAGTGAGCCCGCCGAAAACTCTGTTTGGAGGGATGGGGATAATGAACTGACCTCATATGAGCTCCCTGAACTGGCCTCATATGAGGTTACAACAGCATTCGACCACAAGGTAAAGATGGGAATGGATGGTTGAGCGTCCCAAATTATCTGAAACTAAAATCTCCCTAAGCTGCTAAGAAATAAATAGCATGAGAGAATGTTGCAAAATGATATGGAGAGTTTGTGTCCCTCTTGCAAACAAAAACTAAGTTGAATTGAGTCTGTTGCACAGTAACTGTTAAGTAGCATGTTCCTCATTACAATTTACATTTGGTCACTTATACTTTTATTCAAAGAAAATCCTCATCAAGAATTAAGCTTCTTTCAGTTCATGGTAGAACGACTAGTTTAAAACTACTGTTGAATTTTAGAACAAGCTACAGAATCTTACAATGAGAGAATCTACGAGTGTTTCAGAAGTCTGCATCTGGGACTTAGTTAAAAAAAGCAGCTGGGAAGATGTCTTAAAAGCAACCCAGAAAAATTCCGAGATTCATGGTTTCTCATTCTTTATGAAGTTTATAAACTAGGACTCCAGCAAGACACTCTAAAGACTTCAAGCTCATAAATACTCCCTTCTTCAAAGTATGTTCACAAGACTTTGTAGGATCAGAACATACAGATACTGTGTAATGACTAGAAAGCAAGAAAGTCAGTATTAGTAGGTTGAAGGGAAAAAGTTTAAATTAATATGCATTTATGCATTTACTCACTAGAAACATGGCACACATGACCTTTCTTATTTTTTTGGTACTCTCTCTTCTGATCATCTCCTAAATTGACAGGATGAGAGGAAGTTGTTAGAGAGCTTTGCTGAAATTTGATGAGTATGTAGATTGGAAGTTATCAGTGGGATGTAAACTGTAAAGGTCTTATCAAAATGAGACCAAAGTCATGAAATGGAAAATGTAAAGTTTACAAACCATTTGCTTTTTTGTGGTTATTATTACTATTATTTTTTTTTTTAGAAGAAAACCTTGTGCTGACAGCACTAACAATTGTGAATTTATTTTTTTCTTTAAAAATATTTTGATTATTCTGCTTTACTCTTTTCAAGCCCTAGTTTCAATGAAGTTGCACTGTAGCATGAATTCTTCATATACATTTTAGTATTAGTGCAGAACTTTTCCTATATTTATGAAATATGGAAAATATATCCATGACCACTTGATAGGAGAGCAACTGAGATAATTATTAAGGCATTCAGCACTCATAAACATTTGAAGCTATCTGAGCATCAGTAACAAAGTTGATTGTTTTATCAGGATTGCAAAACGTTACTGCTGTTTGTCTAAGCTTTTCTTTATCTTGTTCATTGAATCTTCACGACACTGGGTTTAAGGGGTTGTGTTTGATGGCTTGTGTCTCTTCCTGCTGCAATGGTTACTGTCACTCATGAATCGCTGGGTAAAGCATAAACTTAAAAGTGACTCAAAAAAGAGAAGGGAAGGAATTCTTTTTTTCTTTCTTTTCTTTCTTTCTTTTTTTTTTTCCCAACCTCATCAAAAGCTAATATAAGTTTTTGCTCAGAATTTGAGTGAAATATAATTACTAGTTTTGTTTGTTTGTTTTTCTGGAACTCAACCCAAGACAAGATATCGTTGAACATTGGACAAGAAAACAGTCAAAAGAAGGAAGAAAAATAATTTGTTGTTGTACTTAAAGAGGGTGCTTATGGAGTAGAAGTGAAAATGCTGTCAAAAATACAGCCCAGGCTGGAAATACTGTAACATATATGCAGACAAAAATTCTGATGATAAAGGAAGCCATTATGTGAGATTCCTCTTTTCTCCCTTGCTTATCACAGCATTAAGATCAGAATATTAAACAGATAGTTCTTAATGCACTGTCTCACTGATTAAATTAGATCAAGAAGAATGGCAGACTTAAGAATACGATTAAAAGAAAGCAATGAATGTATCCAAACCCATAGGCAAACCAATAAAACAAATGTGAATTAACTTTACAAAAAAAAGTGATTAAAAAGAAGGATGGCAAGGAATTTATGCATTGAAGGCATATATCATCAAGAAATAGGTATTGTTTCTTTTGGTATGAGTGCCAAAAATCTAAGTAATGTGGACTTCTATCCTAAGGATATCTCAGATGAATTAAATGAAGAAAACAGCGTGGCATAACTTTTGCATATAAACGAGGCTGTAAGAAATGTGTTTTTTTTTTTTTCATTTTCAAAATACAAAGTACAGCTTCTTTTTTGAAAGTCACAAATAAGTACCCTGCAATTATGAAACAGGGAAGTTCAATTTTGACCTACCAACACTTGTGTATTGTATATCAATTTTCCTTCCCTTGACTTCTCAGAATATCTCAGTCAGTTTCAGAAATTGTTCTCAAATTAGATTGAGTAGAAATAATGGTTTTCTGAAGGAAAACTTCAAGGAATATGACAGTATTTAATTTCTGCTGTTTCACCTTGCAAACATGTTTAAATAATAGCTAACTATCATTGAAAAAATATTATGTAAATAGGCTGTTAAGTTTTTACTCCTAAACTTTCTAGTTGTTCTTCTAACAGTTGAAACGATATCAAAGTATTCCTTCTGTAAAGCTGCAAAACATTTTGTTTGTGTGAAATTTTATATTTATATTTTGGTCAGGTTCCTGATTCTTTTTTTCGTCTGCTATGTGTTTTTAATGGATTTCAATGAAAGGTGAGTAAAACCCTGAAAACCTGCAAAATGTTACTTTTCCAGTTGACGTTTGAAGAATTTCTAGCGGTAACATGATTATCCAGTACGTTCCACTTTGCTATTGTCATATGTGGTTTCTCAGAGCCTTGTTCTGTTCTTAGACATCTTCCCTCTGTTACCTGCAGTGTTTTGTAGAATTTAATCATATGGTGGAGGAAGATGGAGTTTTCCAACATCCCATTTGAATGCCCAACTTAAGATGCTATAGAAAAAGAGGAATATGTGAAACTCTGTATTCAGAGTATTTATCAGATTTTATTTTTTTCAGAAATACTGAGTAATTATTGTGTGTGACAGGACCTATGGATATTTTCCATTTTTTTGGGAAGATAATATTTTTATGAATTTAACTTGTGGTTGCCATTAAATTTTAAGTAAGGGGGCAGTGGAGCAAGGACTCTGTGAAATGCCTCATTGTTACCTTGGAGATAGGTTCTGCTGCTAGACTTGGCATTCTTCCAATCTAGCTTCCTTAAAATGCAAAAAGCCCCCCCAAAAATAGCTCCATCATAGATCTTAGGTAATTGTATTCATAACATAACAGTAGTTCTTCTCCTTAGAAGTGATAAACAGTAGTAAGTGGCTTGGCATTTAAAGTAGTGGATGAAATTAATCTTTGCTATAAGGCACTCAGTGTGTCTATATTTAAAATTTGTTCGTCTATGCTATGTTTGGTCTTGTATAATGTGTAGATTACTGGAAACAATGTTCCTTTTAATTGTATTTGGCCTCTGTTCTTGGAAACTGCAGTGATGCCCTGTAAACACGTGATTACACGCTCTGAATCCTACTACGTAACTCTTTGAAATTACAGCATTTGTTTAAAAAAAATATTTCCAATCTTGAAATATTTTCATTTTCTATTGGGTCCCCTATCCATTTGAAAGGTTGCTGTCAAGCAGCTATTGTTTCCTTAAACTAAAATCTCTGATGCAAAAGAATTAACACGATCCCTTCATATTATCTGAAAAACTGCAACATGAGAAACAAAAATAGCAAGCTTGTCATATTTGAATTTTTTTTCAGTGTTTAAATCCATCCGTACATCTTGATAGATACTTGACAAAAGCAGCACAAGTGTTGCTGTCATTTTGGAAATGTCTAACATTCTAAAAAGCAATAAAGGGAGCTTGTATTTACCCAGAGAAGGAATTCCCCCTCCTCTTTCCATTTGTTTGTTTTGCATAGGAAAATGAGCTTTAATAGGGGAACATTTGATAGAAATAAATTAGCGTCATTGTATTTGGCACTTCTTGGTTTTTTTCAATTTGAAGTAAAGAAAGAAAATAGAGAAAATTATGCTTCTCTCACACATTGTGTGAAGTTCCTCTGACACTGTAAAATAACAACAGAAGCAAGTTACTTCAATAATCTGTGGTATTTAAAGAAATTCATTAGCACCTTTGTAAACTGTAACATTTCCAGTGTTATAACTTCACATCCAGAAGAGCTATCACAAGAAAAAAAAAAAAAGCATGTCCCTTAAGCAATTAAGAACTGAAATATTCTCTGAGTAGTTTGAACTAAGAGTCCTGCATTATATAACTTATATTTTCAATGTGAAATAGGGGTTTAGCAGTGACAGCAATTTAAACTGCTGTCATGGGAATTATCAGTTGAATAAGCTAAGAGTTATAAGACTTATGAAATGATAAAAGTTCATTTGGACCTCTTTGCAAGAACAGTGGACTCCTGTCACTGACTCAAGTCACTGGACTCTGGCAGAATGCCTTATTATTATTATTATTATTATTATTTTGCTTAGTTACCTACCTACAGTCAACACTATCTCTGTGCTCAATCTACTATCAGATGGAAAGAACAGGATTTTTTTTTTGTTTTAGAATGATGACTTTCAAAGTACAGTTAGTGTTTTTTCATAACATAATGATTTGAAAACACAGATATGCCTTAAAAAAGTACCCTAATATGTAATACATGAAAATTTTACTTCCTTCCATTATTACTTATACTGACGCACTTCTATCAATCTGAGTATTTTGGCTTAAACATTCTTGGGGATACAAAAGAGGAGAGGAGACCTGGGTCTCTTACCAGGTAGTTTTAAGCACAGTATACAGTTGAAATTGAATTTCATCTTGCAGCTCAAGAGATATCCCTCAATAAGCATTTTATTAGCAAGATCTTATACAAATATACAACAAAATTTCATCCCTAATACATTACTGCGCAGATTTAATCATAAAGAATGACATTAACCAGTCGAAGAGTGCAGCAGTTGGAATACCAAAGACTGTTCTTCGCATTACTTGAAAAAGCATGTAAGGTAAGCTTTTATTTCTTTTTCCCTCCCATTCAGTAACTCATTTTGTTTCTAGAGATCATTCTTTAGTACTTTTCTATTAGATAATACTTTAGGGCAGAGTTTATACATTTATACTTTACTTGGAACAAGGGAATCCAGCTCTTAATGGAGTCAAGGTATAAGTTACTGCGATGATAGAAAGATAGCAATATAGTTTCAATATTTTACTTCGCAGTTACAGTAAGAATTTACATCCTGTCTGAATTAACAGCCACAAAGTGCTAGAAGCTGAAAGGATGTACCATAAAACATATCATTGTAAATTTTCTCATCTCCTACACTTGAGCATCCATTACTGGTTATTTTTGGAGAAGGTTATATGAAGTGGACCTTTGGCTCGATGGAATACAATAGGTTTGAATGAGTTTTGTAATTTGCTTTTAGGGTATTCTTGCTATGTATGATTGTATTGCCACTGGTTTATAGCAGTAATTTGAAGATTATATAAAAAAAAAATGGAAAAATTTCCAAGCTTTCCTAACATATTCTCAGAATTTTCTCTGAGAAAGTAAAAATGAATGAAATAGGAATTGCTCTGAAGAAAGAGGTCCTAGGAAAGGTAAATGTATAATGAAACTTACACTGTTGATGGTACTGTATTTTATACAGGTAAAATTTTGTGTCTTTTCATACATAGCTTTCAGCTTTGGCAAAGAAAAATAACCTTTCTAAATATATTGAATATATCAAATGAGAAGTGCCAAAAAATGCAAATCAAATAGCATTCCTTACTAGTTTAAAAATAACTAGGTGAATGATGATCTTGGTTAATAAAAGGCAGAAGGAGCGATGTCCTGTCTCTGCACAGTAGTGAAATCTTTTGCTTCGCTCTTACATTATAGTCAATCAAGATCAGTGAACTAATCTGGAATGTGCTGTATATTTCTTGATTAGATCATCTTGACATTTGTAATTTTCAATACATATTGTTGTTTCTGCTCCTTGTATTGATTATTTTACATTTACACTTTGTTTAAAATGAAGGCAAGCTGTGTGCCTCAAGAATGAAAAAATGGCATAAAAATGGACCAAATCAGAGTAAAGGCAACTGCGAACTTATAATTTTGTTACGTGCTTCCGAAACGGTGAGAGAAATCTTTTGCTTCCACAGAATATTGTTGCAAGAAATCTGAAATGGAGATATTGTGAATGATGCAGTGAATGATGCAGAGATATTGTGAATGATGCAGTTATTGGACATCATAATTGGATGCAGTTAGATTGAATTTCCTTATTAAGAGAATTATACTGTTGCATTAGAGTAGCATATAAAAAAAAAAGTCAGGGAAATGACTTTTGAAATCTTTTTAACAAGTCAAGTTAAAAAGATGCGACTTGTGATACCATAAAATCTGAGAACATTCATAGTTTTAAATGACACATTATTAAATAAAAAGGCTAGAGTGCTATTAACTCTTAAACTAGAAATATTTAGTTACTTTGACTGAGAGCCCTCTCCCATCTTCTGGGGGGAGTGATGATTGCACATTTGTACATCAGAGCTAGCTAAGAACCCCAAACCGTAGTAGAGAATTTCCTGTACTGACATCCAAAGCCTGCTTTGTAAATGTTGCATTTGAATAAATCATGCTCTTCATGAACTCGACTGCTTGTTTTGAAGACGATCAGACCTACAGTCAGCAGACTGTTTGTGAATCCAGTATGGCCAGAGTCGGGCCTATAGCTACCAGAGTATGTGGTATCCCTATTAAGAGATAGGTCCAGCCACCTCCAGTCCCTCTAACCTCTGAGGATTGGCTGGAAGGCAATGGGATTCATCTCTTACCAAATTAGCCCCCTCTTCAAACTGCGACACTAGCGATCTCTGTATCATCATCACTCTTCACGTAGTGTGTTTTTTGAAACAACGTTGCGTCTAAGATTTCTTTGAAAACAACTGAATAGTTTTCCTGTGTGATCTAATGCATTTCTCTTAAACTGGATATTAGACTAGCAGAAAGTAGTTTCTTGTGTTGGTAAAACTGACACCTGGCTGATATCCTTTTAGTGTTTGTTGAAGCTTCGCAATTAGTGACCTGCAGAGAGGTTTCATCTGGTGAGTAATGGTTGAACCAGTGTCTGGTCCAGCTCTCCCTCAATACTTAACAACTATTGCGAGTCATAAACAGTCAGACCCAAAGCATTGCCTGTTTGAATGACATTGTTTTAATTTAACAAGGATTTGAGTGCACAGAATGAAATCGGGGAGTACTAATATAGCACAAAGCACAATGTGGAGGGTAAATTCACAGCATCATGTTGAAATGGAGACCAGGGACACCACCTTGGACTTAGGAGGAGAAGGCTTCAGCCTTGCTCTATGAGGCAGTGTGGAGACTGAAGGACAAAACGAGGTCTTAGCTGAGATGGTGTAAACGCTGAAAGACCCAATCCCTATTTAATAAGAAAATATTTGAAAAGTTTGTTTTCATTGCAAAACAGAAAAGAAATGATTTCATAAACTTTGAATGCTGCGGTGAAGTGGATTTGTATTCTGGATGTTTCTAATTCAAGGTTTGCCACTTCAGCAATATAACAATTAAATTCTAATCAGATGAGTATCTCATCCAGATCAGATGTTGCAAGAGACAGCATTGATATTTCTATTCTCAGTAGTGAGAAAATACAGAATCTGTTGTATTGTTACCTCATTTATGTAGGTTTTTTGCCCACTATTTCATGTATTTTTAAACAGTTATTTGATTTTTTTGAATCCTGGGAAAATAAAGTGAATATTCTGAACAGGGTACTTTTCTGTGGCAGCTGTGCTTACAAATGACCAATAACAGCCAAATGTAAATCTGTAATGCATTATATATCTACCCCCTAAATCTTCCTGACCTGTTTATGGAATTTTACTTTTGCCAAGTTCTATTTCTGTTGAAAGTATTATGACCATTTCTATCTTCAAAGTTATCTTCTGCTCTTCTTGTATCAAAAGAAACTTTAAAGATGATGTTTTAAGCAGCCATGATAGGACGCATACAAACTGGGTGAAGATAAAAGACTTAAGAATTTATAAGGTCTCTCTTTTATTTCTCTAACCAAGATAAGATTTAAGATTTGAAGAATCAGAAGACGAAGGAATAGTGTCTCCCTGAATGCAAGCCCCTTGGGACAAACTCATGCTCACAGCTTCTTTTACCACCTACCAACAGAATTTTTGAAGAAGTTATGCTTTTCTTATCCCCTGTGGGAATTTCTTTTCAGATAATATTTTAATTAATTCAGTGCTGAACAGTGTTAAGCTATAAATCGCTACTAAAATTTGGACCTGTTTCAAGAAAGTTGGCTGGTGTCATTTCGTTTTTATAAAGTCTTTTTCAAATCCACAGAATCCTAATGCTGTGGACATAGAAAAGTAGGAGTACCTACATATGGTCACAGAGGAGAAATATTTATTAGCCTTTTATCACATGTTGTAGTATATTTTCTGATACTAGCAGAACTGCTCTTGAGTTGTATTGCTAATTTCAGGACAACAATTATTTACAGTAGATTTGAGGTGGTGAAATTGGTGCACAAATGTGCTTGATGTACGGACAGAAATTCTGTCCCTGTTCTACATTCAAATGTAATGAACCCCTCTTCATCCAAGGAAGCTCACTTTCTAGATTATATATATAATGTTGCAATGACAGAGAAAAAGGAGCCAAGATTGAGATCACCTTTATAATGAAAGCTGTAATATTTATGGTGCCTTTTCCTCTTACTTCAGCAGCATAGTTGTCTTAGGTAGGGACAGAAGAAATAAGGGGAGGCCTTTACTGTTTCTTAACCAAGTATTTAATTATCACAGAAACAGATGGGTTTGTTAGGTTTATCTCTAGCATAATCTTTATATGTGTCATAGATATCACAAACACTATTGGAATGAAAGGAGGGTGAAGCTATTTTGCAAAGTATTTGCGAGTATCTCACATGACCTAATTTTACTGTTTAATTTGAGGGATAAAGTCACTTTGTGCTGGACAAGCCTTAAAAAGTACAGATTTAATGATAGATTTTTGGATTCAGATCTAGATAGCTTTGGGTGTTCAAAACAGATGTTCACTCGCATCACTTGCATGTGACTTGCATTGCTTTCAAAGGAGAAGTATTCATTGCTGAGAGCTGCTCTGTATTCAGCAGGCATGAAATTAAGCATATCTTTGCATACATTATCCATGAGGAAGCTTCTCTAGTTTCCATGTTTATGTTTAGAAGAGTATTTTATATTTATATATAATATATATATGTGTACAGGTGTGTGTATTTATATTCATATAAAGACCTATACAATTACGAACAAAAAATGGAAGTGTGGATTTAGGAGACAAAGTTCAGCTTCTTGCTTTTTAAATTCCAGGCTATGTTTTCAGGATTAAAAGTTACTCTGATTTGGATGCAAAGGAAAGGATGTCTGTAATAGTTATTACTTCATTGAAGTGAGTAAAGAGGGCAAGTGTTTATACAAGGAAGTTCCGTATGTAAGACATTACTTGCCCTTTGTGAACTAATGGTGGTGGTAGAGGCGCCCTTCTGAGATTGAACTAGAGGAGCTCTATGTTATTGTGGAGGTACAGAAAAACAGTGACAGCTATTTTGGTTAGTAACTTATTTTAAGTTATTGCCAGTAAAAGATAGCCTTTTACTCTCACTTTAATTGACTGAATAAGAGTGCAGTAATTTATGGTATGTCCCCCCCATTAAGTCCTTTCTGCTAGTCCTTCTTCTATGTCAAATCAAGCTTCCCTCATTCAAGATGAATGTAGGCTGAGCCTTGATAAGTTACTTCATAGTTATGACAGTGCGAAAGAAAGAAACAAACAAACAAGAAAACCAGAAGCTATTTTTTGATTAGACAAGTACATTTGGGAGCTTGACATTCTTGTGCGTTTGAAGATTTGGAGGACAGGGGATTGTTTAAAGAATAAAAAGTAGATCAAACAGTAACGTATTAATCAGGATGGATGCTCACAGAATGTGTTCCTAAGAGAGACATTTGATTCTACTGAAAGTGAGATCTTTTTGTTTGCATCATTCTCATTATAGACAAAATTCAAATGATTCTTCAAGAATGTAGTAGTGGTTTATAAAATAATTATTAATGAGAAATAGCAATAAGATACTATACTACTTTAGGGCTTACTTCAAAGAGATAAAATGAGAAAGATTTACATTATATGCATAGAAAGCAGGAGATTTTAAACAATACCATAAATATTTTTTTTCTTTTATCTGGTGAATACATGTATCAACTAAACAGAATAATTAATAACTATACCAAATATGTTTAGATATTACAGTACAATGTGACTAAGTGGAAATCTGGTCTTAGGAAAGTTTGTATGTACTGCTAAAATATTAGGATATATTATTAGTTACAGTCAGGTGATGATTTATCAGAGACTAGGAAAAGAAGGTAACAAAAATACTCTGTTCATGGACCAGTTCAGAAAGAAAATAAATGAACTCTGAGAAATCCAAAGTCTACTTTCCCCACTGTGGAAGTGGTGAAGAAGTGCATAACAGAGGAGTTACTCCCTTGCCAGCTGTTAAATTTGGTGGGTTAATGAAATATGTAGGAAGGGAGAAGAGGAGAATAAATTACATTGCTACCCAGTTTCTGTTCCTACCTGTGTATTCCTCATTCATTTTAGGCAGGTTATGCGGTATAAACTAATTCCCTGAACCGGGACTGAAAACCGATAAAAAGTAGTTAAAAGGCTGGAGAGGGATTTTGTTTTTTAAACAAATTATGCTTTTTCATCGCTTTTTGAATTAGGCAGAGTTTTATCGTGGGACTCAACCTTTTTGTTTCATTTCTTGAATGTGAATTGTTCCTTTTAATTGTTTTGTGTCTCTGTCTTCTGCCATAATGTACTACTTAATGAACTGGTGAAAGTTAACTGAAAATAAAAGTGTCAAAGAACAGTGAAATGAGAAAATTAAAAATTGGGGAAATTATTTTTTTATCTTAAGAGTTTGAAGTCCAAATATATATTTTTTTTATTCCCCATTTTTCTAGTCTTTACAATACCTCCTTATTAAAACGAATAAAGGGTCTATTTAGCATCTATCAATTAGTCTTTCAAGTGTATTCCACCAAATAAGACACAAAGATATCTTTGAAGAAACAGACCTGGTCTCTAAATAAAGCACAGGAAAAATCTCATCATGTGTTGTTTGCAAGCCTTTTTCTCTGGCAGCTGTTCTACTCTGAAACTCAGTGGAAAAGCAAAATGTATGGAAAGGCACGGTGAACTGCACAGAGCAGCTGCCCAAAGAAAAGCTTTGTGAAATGTGCCTAGAAAGATAGATTCCAAACATGCATTTTTCTTTTTTTATTA
>NW_010589533.1:19913-61960 GCF_000705375.1 Tinamus guttatus
AAACTTTTTAACATATAGGATAATTAAGCAACAAGAAATAACTTCCTGAGGGAGATCATGAAACCTCATTCAATAGAAACTTTTAAAAACAAACATCTATAAGGCATAGTCTGAGTCTAGCTTAGACTTGCCTGAGTGCAGAAGGATGGGTTAGGTAACATCTGCAGATCACTTGCAGCCTTACCTCTTATCTGTTCTTCTAGGGCGTTGTAGAGGATTTTTCTCCCTGACTATACAAAAACATCTGTGTGCCCCTTGCTTGTAATCAAAACATCTGTTAAACTAAGCAAGGTTCAATTCAAATTCGATATATAATTAATACCAGCAATGTGCCAGTTGCTTTTACTGAAAACTTTTCTTAAGAATAGTTTCTGTAATTTCTCACTTTTTTATGATATTTAAGTTTATCAATCCACTAGTTACTAATAAGATATTAATTGGTTTATACATTATCCATTGATTTAATAATCACGTGTTGCCCTTTGGCAAATGTTTCATATCAAGAACAGTTATCCTCAAACAGTTTTGGCGTCATCTTGACCCAATTATTTTGATTCTTCACTGTCTTCAGTTAGCAGTTACATAAATAGGATTTTCATACAACTGTAATCCATTGATATCGTAATACAAAAATAATTCATTTGACATTCATTGTTGCTTGGCTTAGTGTCTAATAGTTATATGCCCACCATACTTCGAATTTGCTACTCTATGCTTGCTGTTTGTTTTCATTGCCCTCTATCTACAGAGATAGAATTTCTGATACCTCCTGAGTTAGGCACTCTG
The DNA here is from genome assembly GCF_000705375.1 of Tinamus guttatus. Next base: position 20,700 of record NW_010589533.1, read on the forward strand.
GGATTCATTTTTCCTTGCCTCGCAGGCTGCTCATATTGTACTTGATCAAAAGAAAGGTTCGTACCTTTGTATACATGCAGAAAGTAGCGTGTTTAAATGCTGCTTCCTCAGTCCCACAATTTACACGAGTTATTTTTCAATAAAACATTATTGAGAAAGTAATATGTGAGGTAGTCATGTATGATTAATACTTTCTACAGAGTAATGTTGCTCTGAAAACATGATCCTAGAAAATGTTTCACCATTTGCATGTCTCAGAAAGACATTCATTCCTGAGAGAAAAGCTACTCAGCTTTCAGTATGTTTGATCATACAGATCATTCAATTTGTAAGTGTTCTGCCTTGCCAATGGGATGGTTAGGCATGCTAAGAGAAAGAAAGAAAAAGAATGTCAGAAAAAAAGAAAACTTAAAGGAAGCAAGAAAAGGGAAGAAAGAAAAAGAAAAAAAAAGGTAAATGGAACGAAGGAAAGGGGAAAGAAAAAAAAAGGAGAAGAGAAGGGAAGCTTCTTCCTAATCCCATTAAAGTATAGGACTACTATAAATCAGATTTTTATCGCAAGAAAGTCTCGAAGTCTTACTGTGTAGTTATAATATATTAATTAATTAATTAATCAGATTTACTACTGATCTCCAAGGGATTAAACCCAGTCAGCAGTAAGCTATTGTGTAAATGCATTTCTAATTGAAAAAGATTAGTAGCTCTTTATACAGTGTTACTGTATGTATCTAGTATGATATTTGCACTATATCTCACATAGTATTTGATAGTATTTGTAAAACAACATTCAAAAATGAAATAGATGCATCCTTTAAACTGTTGAATAAGTTTTATGAAAATGCTGTATTTTTTATTTAACAAGCTCAACAAATTGTTTGCTTTTGTATTTGCATTTTCCTATCCTCACTGAACACTTTGCACAGAGAATTCCAAAAAGTCTTTCAAAAAGTAAATTTTATAAGACTGTAGCTTCTAGAAATAAGTCATGGAAGAAAAGAACAAAATCAAACTTTACTACTTCAGTAATTTCTTGGAAAGAGTAATACTAAGTCATTTCTCACTGAGTTTTGAAATTGTTTAGTATTGTATATCCCAGAAGAGCAAGAAAGAGCCATTCATGTGTCCCACCCAAGCTGAACAACATTCTGATAGATGGGAGAGCTCTTAATGAATATGCATGCCCTGTTCTACAACTAGTTTTTGATCTACTGTCTTGTTTGCATGAAGACATGCAAGCTATGTGCACTGATCTCAGTCCGCTTGTTCTATTTCTGCTATGAAGATGATTTCAGGGACTGGAGCACTTGTCATATGAGGAATGACTAAGCGAGCTGGGCCTCTTTAGTCTGGAGAAGAGAAGGCTGAGAGGAGATTTAATATGCTCAAGTACCTGAGGGGTGATTGTAGGCAGGATGGGGCAGCACTTCCTGGTGGCTGGTGACAGGACGAGGGGTAATGGGTGTAAGTCAAAACACAGGAAGTTCCACCTCCGTATGAGGAAGAACTTCTCTCCTGTGACGGTGACAGAGCCCTGGAACAGGCTGCCCAGAGAGGCTGTGGAGTCTCCTTTTCCAGAGATCTCCAAACCCGCCTGGATGGAGCCCTGTGCCCCGTGCTCTAGGTATCTCTGCTGGAGCAGGGGGGTTGGACTAGATGGTCTTTAGAGGTCCCTTCCAACCTCAACCATTCTGTGAATCTGCTTGTATCTGACTCAGAAGCTGTGGCACAGCGTTTGCAGTCACACTGCCATCTTACACGCTTGTGGCATCCGGAAAGTTTATGTTCTGTGGTGATCTTTAGCTGCTGTTAACATCAGGGCTACCAGACCAGAACGTAGCTTCACTGGTAGCGAATTTGTTCTCCAGATCCGCTCTGCCAAATGGCAGTCAGGTTGTGCACTCCCCTTCCCCAGAACATACGCTTCCCTCTTGCAGGCATTCAGAGCTTTTCCTGCTACAATAAATGCAAAATTGGGATTTACATTTCTCTGTTGGCACTAGAGACTTTCCAGTAAAAATGTTTGTCACTATCCGGGCAGACTGCTATCTTAAAGAATGCAATGTACAGAATTCAAGGATCACAAAATGTTACAAAATGTTTAAGCATTTGGCTGCTTTACAAAAAACAAAACGAAACAAAACAAAACAAAAAAACTCTAAAAGTTTATTATGCTTAGCCTGAGAAATGTTTGTGTTATTTCCCAAGATAGTCTTTTCATTGAAGCACCTGCAAATAAATGAAGAATAGATACCTTTGCAAGGAAGGGAATACCCTGGAAATTTTCTTCCTGTGCGTTTTCCTACATTTCCCAGAAATCAAAAATAAAAATCACCTGTTATAATTATTTGCTTTTTTGTAATTTGTGATTTTCATGTAGCATTGTAGACCAGCATTTGCTGCAAGACTGAAATAGATTTTATAAAAATGCAGAAGACTTTTTTATTTTATTTTTTATTAATATTTAGCCCTGGTGATGAACACCTAAGCTACAGTCCACCTGGGATAGAATGTCTTGGTCATATGGAGCAACTGGAGAATGGCACAGAGATTTCTCAGTTAAACTGTTTTTACCAAATCACAAAAGCAGATTCAGTCTGCCTAAAGTATCTTGGTGCTGCAAACTGACTTTTCAGTTTCTGCCTCAACCTTAAATAGATATTCCAATCCATTCAGTGATCAGCCAAGTCTTAACCCTCCCTCCTGTTATATCTAAGAAAAAAACACTACAATTTATTTCCTATTTAGAAGACTAGAAGTGAAACAATTATTGAAACAAAATGATAAGTCATACTTTTTTTAAAAAATGGATAAAATTCTCTTAACATTAATTGTATTTAATAACTTCAAAAAAGTTATTGACAGCAAATGAGAAAGTTTTGTTATATAAACATCTCATCATATTTTTATCAAAATTAAGTTATTTAATGAAAGATTTCACAACTTTCATTGTACCCTATATTAGTATGCTTTATGTTGATCATTAGTTCTAAGCAGCTGAAATGGTTTGCTTTAATGAAGATCCCTATATCAAATAAATGTGTGAAGGCATATAAGTACAGAAATATTAGTCATATTTTAAAAGTATATCCTGATATATAATTGTTGCAGGAAGAATAGACATCAGTGTTTGGTTAGAAAATGCAAGTTTGGTATTTATTACACTTTATGCCTTAAAAAATGTCTTTGAATATCACTTTCATTTCAAAGAAATGGATTTCTAAGCTCTTCCATCTGGAAACAGCTTGCTTCATATGATCAAAAAGACATATTTATATACTTTGATTAAGCAGTCCTTTCAAAACAGCAATGTGAGTGATCGTTTAAGAACTGGAAACAAGTTAGGCTTTGCATACGAAAATATTCTTCTATGGAGGAAATGAAATTAAAGAAAACCTTAATCACTTGAAAGACATGGAAGTCTTTTTTGCACTGTACTTTTTGTACTTCTAGTGCTAAATAAAAGCTGTTAAGTATGGATCTTTTGATAAAATGCATGAGAATTTAAATTTCAAGTATCAATAAACTATGAATGATTAATGGTAGAAAAAAAGTTGAATGTTCAAAAATAAATGAACAGGTCTGTTTCATAGGAGATGAAGTAAATATGAATAAGGTCATTAATAAAAAGTTTCTAAAAGTAGTACAAGACAAATTTTGCCCTTGGAAGCATAAGGAGGGCTCCTGATGAGCTCAGTGATGCATGTGAGGGCAAATTTTGACTTAATGTGCCTGCAATGTAAAGAAGAAAGTTTAAGAAAGAAAGAGCACTAACTTTGCTAACCTACAAGACTGTCACATTGCTCACCTTTTTTATTCATGATGAGCAAGCTCCCAGAAGAAAAAAATCTTTTTCTGCTTTGTCCTACTTATTTCAATGAGACTTTTCATTCTTATTTTGTTCAGGAATCAAGTTCAAACCCATCTGCTTGGTGAAATATATACTTGAGATCATTCATTTTTTTTTCGAACAAGTTCTCTAACTTGAAGAAACTTGTTTGTATCTAGCAGTCTAACTACAAGCTTATTAATGAAACAAATGTAGTGATTTTTCTGTTTGTTTAGATCTCATGAGCCTAGAATAAGAAATTTTATAAGAATAAAGCAAGAAAAGGTCTAAAAAAACCGATGGGAAACGCTATCTATTATCTGAATCATATGTTTAAAATCTGAGCTACCGCATGATTTGGAAAAAGAGTCTTTGGAAAAGAGTCTAACGGGAAGTAAGAAAATGTGCTACAAAGAATTACGATTATTTGAAATACTTTACTGCAATATAGATTACAATCTGATTCATATTATGTTGGTTAAATCCTTTTAGCAATGCTTTATTTTTTCCAGTGTTTTCATGTAGGCCATTTCTTTTAAACCCAGGGGTGTCCTTCCCTTCTCTAATATTCATGCTCACTTTTTTTCCTCCCCTTTCTTTGACAGCAGCTTTCCGTCGGATATTTTTGTGTTACCTCCCAGCCTCTTCTCCATCTTCCAACCTGCAGTGTAGCCTCAGCCTTCTGGGAAAGGGAGTGTTTCAGCTTCTGTTGAATGTTGTTGTCGCTGAGACGGAATAAATCCCAGTGTAGATGCCTAGCTCATCTTTGTACTCCTAAAACTGCCATGTGCAGCTGGGCAAATTATTTTGGTAAACAGAAAATCTGTCTCACATCTGTCCCAAACCTGCTTATTAAATTTTATCCATTCTAAAGTTCTGCTAGGAAGAGGTTTTCAGGATTTAAGAAAACTGCAAAAGTGCACCAGTAGAAAATTTGAAGGTGATACAGGGTTCAATTACATTTCTAAGGTTGGGTTTGACTTTTTTTTTTTCCTGAGACTGAGGGAGCTTATATTCACAGAGACTCCAATAATTTGGCTGCATAAACTGCTCAAGAATGAGGAGAGCTTTCTTGTGTTCCCTGTAAATGGAGTTTCACTTTTCTAGGAGAAATTAAATGTATTAGGCCAGTGAGACACCGAGAGATGGTGAGAAATACTACAGTGAAGTATTTCAATAATTGAAAGATAGTGGATGTTCTTGCCTCACTTGTATGCTTTAGCCTTATTTACAAACACTTCTTGGCACAAGCTATTCATATTTTTTATAGGATATCTGCTTCTTTTATTCTCAGCATTGGAAAATAAATAAAATCAGATCTTCATAACAACATTAACATGATTTTTAAAAAGAAAGTATTGTTTGAGAAGAGTTACAGACCCTCGTATCAATTCAAGCTGAAGTCTGTGATGTGGAACCGGTAAGGTTAGCAACATTGGAGTTAAGAATTTGCAGATTCTAAACTTGTCACCTTTCATGAATACATAGTATGATATGGAATTTAATTACCTGTCTCCTCTCGTTTTCTGAATTACCTAAACATCATGGGAGAGTGGTGAGACCCCCTCAGATAGGGGCGTCTCTGCTTGGAGGTGCCTGGGTCAGCTGGGACCTGGAAAAGCATTTCACACAGCAGAGGGACCCAAGTCTGCTCATCTGCATTCCTCTTCAGTACCACAGTTAAATTCAAAAGGCTTGGAAGGTAGGAAAAATAATCAGCTCTCTGAACCTGTAACAGCATTTCAAAATCTATGATGCTTATGTGTATTCATATACAACAAAAAAGTGGTGCTGAGAAGAAGGGGAAGGAGGCTGAATACATTGGTGGTCTTATTTAGGGTCTTGAAGAGCTCGGTAAAGAAAAGGGGGAGGTAGCAGAGGCAGGAAAAAAAGATTAATAAAATGAATACTTCACACGCAAATGATAGGTATTTATGATCAAATGCATCATAGATATTTATCAGTAGAGTTGCCAGGAACCTGAATTTTATTTTTTAAGCTTTCTAACTTCTTTGGACTTCAACCTTTCTATTACTTTCTATGCTACTAACACCTTTTTTTTTTTTTTTTTGAACTCATTCTCCATATTTTAAAAGAATGTATAATGCTGTAACATTGCATTGTTGTTTGCAAAAACAGCAGCAAAACAGAGAAGCCAAATGAGTTGCATTATATCAAAACAGAAAAAGAATAAAGAACATGAAAACAGAGAACATGGAGCTAAAAAATTGCGACATAGAAAAATACAGAGATTAGTTCAGAATAGATGGATTATTCTCAAATTTACTAGTCTCGTATTCCAGGTTTTTACCTTATTATTTAGCAAAATATTGGCCCATTACAGCTCTTCCTAATGATATTTGTCAGTGATGATAACCTATGCTGAATAAGTTGCACTGGTTAGTGTGGTGGTGGTGTTTTATTACATTTTATGACCATAAGATTTCATACTGATGGCATAAAAATTGAACCAAATTAAGTTCATGTTGAGCAGGTTATAAATGTTACCCAGGTAATTTGAGCTTTGTAGCTTGTCATCAAGAATTCTTTATGAAGTATTTCATATACTGCTTCAGGTTTAAGCCAGATTATGTGTTATTTCTTTGACATCTTCTTCCCTCACTTCCAGACTAGAGCTGATTTTATTTTTAGTCAAATAAATCGTAACATTCATTTCCTTTCCCATTACAACATTGTTCATTAGTGGTTTAAGATAAGAGGATTTCAGCAAAGTCCTTGCTCTTTTTTTCTGTCTTTTGAATGCTGCATAAGTGATATGCAAGCAAATAAAGTTTGCAATTATATTAGCACTGTGGATGATTGGTTGAGACTTAGTGAAATCAAATTTTATTTTTTAATGTCTAAAATATGCATGACCATTTCAGTGATTCAATCGAGCTTTAGATCATGGATGTAGATTTAATAAAGTAAAATGATGACCACATATAAGGATATTTTATTTTATTGATGAAGCAAATGCAATAACTTGTGCAATGCTGCACAGATTACCATTTTTATTTCTATTGATTTCATCTCTTCATATTAAAAATGTCAGATGAATGTTAATTCTTTATTCTACTTAACTGTGACAAAACCAAAGAAGACTTTATTGCAGATACAAGAAATGCAAACATTAGAAGTGGCAAAGAAATGATAATGTTTTATATTTAAATAAATCACAATTATTTAGATGGAATAGCAGTTAAAAATGGTAAATCTGTCATTTATTTTCTTTTAATATTTTGTGGAGTCATACCTTCTTTACATTAGAGCATGGTTACTTTTAAATAATTCCAGCTTCTTAACAATTGCACTGTTAAAAAGCATGTTGTAAATTTGTGCTCTCAAGACAAAATAATATGTTCCCAGAATAATTCACTTCTAAAAATACAAATTTGGAGTAAAAGTGAAATTAATAGATGTGATGAGATATAAGTTTCTCAACACCTAATTAAATGTGATTAAGCAAATCCAAAATATCAAACTATAAAGGAAAAGTCTATTTCATAAGAGGAGAAATCTATTTCATAATACGTATTATGTCTTGTCTTATTGCTGCTGGATTTATTGCTAAAAGAAAAAAAAAATCTAGGTGTATTTTTTTTTCCCTGCAGTTTGGGGCATCTTCCACCTTCTTAGATGATACTTAGATGGTACATACATCCCTGAAATGATGAACTTGATGTGGCAATTCATATTGTGGAAAAAAATATCCCCAACAGATAGCTTAAGGGAATGCTAATGAATTAAGGGACAATTAAGTTCTTCATTAAAGACCAGCACAAACTGGCCTAAGTAAAACATTCTGCCACCTGTTCATTTTTCTTTATTAAATGACTGTAATGGACTCAATCCAACTCTCAATGGAAAAATGTCCATATCTCAGATATGTCCATGGAAAAATGTCCATAACTCAGATGATCACCATCTTTGGCTTTTTTTTTTTTTTTTTTGGCAGCTCAAATGAGAAGTTAATTGACATTTGAACTTAATTGAACTATTCCTCTGCCCAGAGAGATGTTCCCTTAATGTCAGGGTTTAGTAATGTTGCCGGAAAGTTGGGTGACTCTCTTCGTTGGTCTACTGACAAGCTCTACCTCTGCCAATAGCATAAAAAGAAGCAGTCTGCTCTCTCCATTCCTGGGAGTCTGAAAGCATTCCGTAGTCACTATACGCACATAAGAATGAAAACAGCTCTTCTTCAATTTTTCTATCTAAGCAGTAGTTGGAATGCGCAGACCAGAATTCCTCATACCCAAATGCAAACTTCAGCTGTTTCATAATTAGAACCCATGTTTTTCTAAATTTAAATTGGAAGTTTATTGGATGAAATCAGGTGTTTGGTACCATATGGTGTAAATATGTAATACATCAAGTGTACAACTATGTTGTCTTTGTTGCAAAATACCTGAGACAGAAGGAATAGCAAAGCCACTTCTCCACAAAATAAGGCAAAAGGATGCTTATTGAAAATCTCATCTGCAGAGGTTAAGTTTACTTACGTAAGCCATAAAGTCAAACTGTAAAAAGATAAGACAGTTGGCCAGCTACCCTTTGGAAGTAAAGATTAGAAATCAGGAAAAATGGTAGGATCAACATCCAACTTTAACTCCTATATGAATAAAATATATCTATTTCTGGAAAAGAAATAGTGAAAAACAAAGGTAACAAGCAAATGAAAAGACACAGGTTTGTTTTCTGTAGGGATTTTATTTCTTGAATTCTCTAAGGGCCACTTACCCTTTTCTTCCTATAAAGAATACATGCATTCTATCCAGATATGTAAGAGAGTATTAGGTTTAGGTTATATTATTAGATTTTTTTTAGATTTTCTTGCTGAAATGCAGTGAATGTTGTGGTTTTGGCTCAACGATGGGGTTGTGACATCACAGAGTCACAAATTATTAGATGGAAATAGTCATACTCATGAAATTTGAGCTCCCAAATATCATGGACCTTAGGATTCCTTTGTATGTTTTATATTTCAACTAGATTTTTTAGAGGAAAAGTCAAGTTTATGAAGGAAAAAAAATATATCCAGCAATGGAAATTATAGTGTTGCCCTGCAGGAACAGTTTGAATGTGTGTTTATATTAGAGCTTGTGTGATTAAGTTTTGGATTCATGATGAAAAAAATTGTTTAAAACAAAACTTTTTGCTTCAATCTGAGAACAAAACATAAGGTGTTTCTCTGTCTCTATTAAAGAAAAGTAGACTGGAAGCTGCTAGATATCTATAAACTGTATTTTAGTCCTTGGCTAAAGAATAACCCTTAGGGCTGATTTCAGCCTTACTATTACTGATCATCTAACAGCCTGATCACAGCAGCAGGTAGGAGGGTAAGATAAAGAAGATTTTCCATTGATCCCTCCTTGCCCTTTTGTCTTGTTCTTCCTTTCTGTCCTCCTTAGGATTCTTTCAATTCTCTTTTTGTTTCTACTGATTGTGCGTTGTTGGGATTCTCTCTGAAGTCGTGATTACGTTGCCCTCGGCACGCTCGCAGCTCGCATGTAACCCAGTGTGTGTGCTCGCCAAAAGGAGGCCAGGGTGTCCCGGCCACGTGCGCAGAGGGACAGGGATCAAGTCCACTAAGGCAAAGCATATTCTTTTTCTCAAGTACAATCTTTAAGGGATTCCAACTGAATGTCTCATGTTGGCTTAGCTGAGTTCCTGCATTTTAGTCCTCTGTAAGTTTTCTTTTCTGAAGAGAAGGTGTCTGGCTACTAGATATCCAGGTAAAACTTACTGTCTTAGAACAGATATGTACTCATAGTGCTGTCATCAGCTGATCTTTGTTTACCACTGCTAAATATTCATTATGATAAATTTCAAATGCATTCTGATAATAAGAAAGACAGAAAATTCAATTTAGGAGTTGTTTAGGAGACAGTGCAGAGGAATGAAACGGGAAACAAAGCCAATAGGTAAAGGATGAAAATTGACCAGAGAAAATGTAATAGAAAAATCAAATGTAGAGCTAAAATTAAAAATATGAAGGGATGATGAAATATGAAATAGCTCCAGAAACAGGTTGCATCCTGGACACAAGACTGCAGGGACTAATGCAGAGCAGTCCAGTTTCAGCTATAGAAAAGAGCCTTTTGGGGAAGATCACACAGTCCTGGGTGCTGCAAGGAAGTCCCACATTGCACTGAACAATTACAACAGCATACAGAACCAACATTCTAATTCTCATTTCCTGTTCTCTTATCCCTCCAATTTATAAGAAAGAGACAGAAGATTTCGGTTCAGAAGTACTGAATTACACTAAATTTACTCTGTAAATTCTTAGAACAGTACATGTCAGTACACTAGCAAAACTATTTTCTCAGCTTAAAGAAAATCTCTATTCCTAGTAATTTATAGGTATTTCTGTGCAGAAGTGCAGAAATATGTATAAATTACTGGTTTAGTGCTCATTTCCCAGTTGTCTTGCAGGAAATTCTACCTGCCATATTGCCAAGAGGATATCTGATGTTGTATTAGGATCAGTCAAAGCACTTTTTTTGAGAAAAAGGCTAGGAGAAGATATGATCCAGGCTTACAAAGTCAGCAGACTGGCAAAAGCAGAATTGTTGTTTATCAAATTACAAAATGCCAGATCTAGAGGGCAATCACTGAAACTACAAGGAGATGTGTTTAAATTAGATGAAAGACAGTATTTTTCTTTTACAATGAAGGTCATGAGGTTTAGAAATTTGTTGTTACATAAGCTTGCAGAGCAAACACTACCAGTACGTTGACAGCAGGATTAGACATGGATAGCTGCTATAAGCAGGTAACAGTGGGAGTAGGGGTGTATCTTTTTCCTTCCTAAGTGAATATGAATGCTAGGGAATACAGGGATAATGGATCACACTGTCTTGTGCCTTCTTCCCTAAAAAAACCCCTTCTATTTTCCGTCTTTGTAAGGCAGACCAATATTCTTAATCTCTCTTTGGCTTTATACTTATTTTTAAAAAATGGCTGATTGATAATATGTAAGAAACTTCAATAAAACAAGTGTCCTACATTACAAGACTTTTAACGTATTATATTAACACATATTAAGAGATGGCTTCAAGCTGACTTAAATTTCAGACTCACTGGCAGGAAGAATATGCTCATGTGAAATAATTACTGAAGCTTCATCTGTTTCAGAATGAAAACTCAGTGTTTTTCGAAGATGCCAAAACTGTTTTGTACTGTTTCTATTTTACTGCTTGAATCTAGCTGGGACACGAGCTAGAAGTGCCAAAAGACCAACAAAAGCTTACTCTGAAGAAAAGAAATAAAATATCCTCTGTGATCCGGCATATTCAGAAATTGCAGAAAAGACAAATAATTTTTTTGTCAAAATACTTGGATTTCTCACCAAAGTCAAAATCAAATGTGAATTTTCTGAACTTTTAATGATATAAACTGTAGCCAAAACAAAAAGTATTCAAATGTCTTTCCTCCATGTTCCCTGAATTACTGGAAATGACAGGAATGAGAAACAGAACTAGCAAATAACAGTATTAAGTTTTCAACTAACATGATAAAATATTTAGCTAATTCAGTTTTCCTTCATTTTCTATTACATATGGTCTAGATTCTGTTATTTGCCTCTGACATCGTCTAAAAACTTAGGGGTAATTTATAACTAAGTTTGTTTTATTTTATTTTAACATTTCAGTGTAGCATTAGGGTACCTTCTACAGTCACATGAACTTCTCTGCCAACTGAGAACAGAATCACCATTACAGCAATCCTGCAAACCCTCCAAATCTCTGTCGGTATTATTTGTAGGAATGAAAATTGACTCATCTACTTTATTTGGCCTATCTGCAGTATATGTGATATTATGGATAGGTCACGTGTCAGTATGGTAACTCAAGTTTTGAATGTTATGTTCTGCTGCAGTGGCTTAAAAGGAAAGTAATCACAAATTATAAAGGTGTCCAGTGCTTTGTCCCACACAATAAAGAATTACATTCCTGAGGACTTTCTGAGGATCTGAAGAAAGGATATTGGTACTCTAACAATACATACACATTGCTCTGCTGTGCTTGCCACTAAAAGTACTTCCAAAAATTTATTGTAGATTAAAGAACATTTCAGGGGGCATTTTAATTATAAATTTCTAGAACTAAGAATTCAGACTTCTCTGGGTTTTTTAAGGGGAGAAAAAGGAAAGGGTATAAAAATACTTTCATCAGGCTATGTCCTGTCTTAGATTTGTTTTTCTAGAACTTTGATTGTAATATCACTACTCACGTTCCTTGGTGAAATCTTTTTTTCATAGACAAGCCTTAATAACTTTCAGGCAGAAGACACAATATGCCACATTGTAAACTCTGCCTCGATTTAATATTTTGGGCTTATTAGGCAAGTTGTCCAGATGATGCCTCAAACTGTTGCATACTCACATGCTTTATCTTCTTTCTATCTGATAGATTTATTGCAGTTTGTGTTACTCTAGCTGTAACCTGCGCAATGTTCTAGTTTTGAATAAAGTATGTCACTGGGGATGAAAATATAGAAATATTTTTGACATACTTTTTAGATATTTTTTTCCAGAAATTAAATTTTTATTTGGAAACATCTTAGGAAATGTTATGATACTGTGATGTTGCCAAACCTCTTTCCAATATTTTCTAAATTTGTACAGAGACTGCTTGTTTACATGCTTATTAAATTGTTTGTTATTCTAACACAATCTCTGGCAAACAGTAAATTTCAGCAGCTTGCTATCCTCTTAGAAAGCTGCAAATAAGTTCAATATATCGTTGCTTAATTTGGCACTGTACCATGATGTTTTAGCATGAATAATAGTATGGAACCTCTGACACAGATGCATGACACTGACTTCTGATAAGCAAAGTCTTGTCATGTCAATGATGCTAATGTAGCCATGCAAATTGAAGGAGTAAGTGTTGTAAATGATGCTGCCATTTTTTACCAAGAGCAAGGAAGAATATTAGGTGCATTCTTCACTACCGCTTCTGAAACATCAAGCGTTGGCATTTACTCTGTAAAAATCTTCTCTTTAGGTGTTTCTTCCCATAAAGTGAGGTGGTTTGATTAAATGCTTTTATAAAGATTGTATCTTCCACTACAATAGATTACATAGCATACAAAGCTCCAAATGTGCATGCAAGGACATACTTTATAGCACCATATATTTATGGAGAAGAACAAATACTACTTATTTTTTATTCTTTATGGCAATTTTATATCTTAATGATAATATTAATCAACAAAAATATACTTACACATAACACATGCATAGATACATGTAACAGCTGTACATAACACATAAGACCATAAAGGTAGAAAAAATACTATGTTTCAGGTTTAATACAAATAAAACAGTGTTTAGGGCATTATGAAGAAGCTTTGCTTCCCTATCATCCCTCTGAGGAGAAACAAATGCCTAAGAAGACATCTTGAGACAGCTTTTCTCAAGATCTCCTTTGCATATTTATTATTGCAAAAAAAAAATCTATTAATAATGATTTTAAAGCAAAATATGGAAGAAAAGTATTCTGGAACCTGCATAGTGATTTTCAGTCCTTATTATCTCTGCAAAGATAATGTTAAAAATAATTTATTTCATTCATGCTGTTTTATTTGCTTTTTTTTCTGCTCTTAATTCAACACTTGACATTACTGATTCCATATTTATGATATTATTAAAGTAAGTAGTTTTCTATTTTATAGGGCAAAAGTCTAGCTCCTATTTTATCTCCTAACCTAGTCTACCTTCACATTAGAACTCAAATCATTAGGTTTTCCTCTTGTCTGTAAACTTCAGTAATACCTTCGAGCCAGAAACCACTTGGGGCAACTTGCGTGGAATATACAGGCTTCCTCATGAAGGCCTGAAAAGTAATGCCAAAATGTTTACGTTAACTTATTGTTTTCAATTGCCTTCCTTGAAGTAAAGGATTCAGAAATATAAATCCTTACTCCTAGATGTGCTTCATGTCTCCATATGTAAGGTATAGGACAAATCAAGTGTATGTCTGATGTGTCTCCAGAGGCTTTTTCTTATTCACACTAGACATTTGAAGTGCCAGTGATATAAATAGAAGAATAATTAGATCTTAAAATATGCAGTACTGTTAGACAAGATGGTATAACTCTGATTTAACTAGATAAAATTTTAAATGTTTCTGTAATCCACTAGAGAACTCCAATGAGAGTGATGTGAGACAAATGCAAACTGCATATTGCTCCTACTTTTGTTTATCTTGGCATAATAGTACTAATAATCTAAATGGTAAACAAAAGGCATAATTCAGTAAAATCTGAGTGAAAACCAAAATATATTGAATGTATTAGGAAACATTAAAATCATCAAGCTAATTTTTAATGTGACAGGGCATTTATGATTATGCAATCATTTCTGCACAAAGCTCATACTGTCTTGCTATTCTTCAGCATATCTTTTTAGATAGAATGAAGAAGTATTAGAGAAGTTGCTGTAAAGTATGTTCAATTAAATAAATGTGATTTATTTCTACTTGTGTTTTCACCTTCTTCAGGCATGAACCACTAGATCTTCCTTTGTCTTCTTCTGCTACATAGAAAAAAATCTATCATACCTGCCTTTTTAATGTGGATATGCACAGACTACCTTAAAATTATGTAGGAAACTTGTCTTGAATAAGCAAATTGGAATTATTTTCCAAAACTGAGCTGTTTGCTGATCTATTCACAAATTTTTGTCAGCCAGGAATACCTGAGCTGCTTCTCTGACCATTCCTCCTACCCTCTAACGTCTGCTGTTTTTCTATTTATACATTAGGGGATTGTGGGGTTTTGCTAAGCTACAGTTTTATGCTAGAAAATCACATTCAGTGGATTGTGATTTCTTCTTCCTCTCACCTGATGTGTGGTTCCCTGCACTTTCCTTTGGGCTGCACAGGATATACCGCTTAATTCATCACAGTGCATTCAGTGACATATTCCACTTTCCAATTGTTTTGAAACATTGCTTATACTATAGAACTTTGTTTAGAAGGATGAATGAAAATTAATCATGTTTTAATGCTTTGAGCCAGCAGAGATAAATGCTAAGCGTCTTTAAAATATTTTTAATTGTAGATAGTTGAGATATTGTCACTGCAAAATGTTAAACTTCATTTTTCAGTCTCAGGTATGTGAAACTGCCTAGAGTTGCAGTGATTTCACATCCCAGAAACCATTTCTCATTTCTTAAGAGGGCAGCTATAAAAGATAGGGCTGCACGAAAGGAGAAAGATCTTAGGTTGTAGTGAAAGGTATGCAGAGAATTTTGATACAAAACTGGAGGCTGGCTTACTTGGGAAAGGGGAAAACATTGGCAGTGATGAAAAATGGATCCTACGGATACTACAAATCTGCAACACCCTACGAATATGTCAATTACTGGAAGCAAAATTTGTACGCCGGCTGGAGTCAGGAGTTGTTAGTATCAGGGAGGCCAAAGTCAGAAAGAGCATCCTGACAGTGAAGGAAGGAATGGCAGGACAGAAGCCTTCCCCAGAGCAATTTCTGAAAAAGAGTAAGAAATATTGTCAGAAAAGAGGTTTTCATTTTTTTTTTAATAAATTGAAGTTACAATGGTTCTAAACAAAACCAACTAGATGTATGGCATGCAGTTTTATTGAATTTACTTTTATGGCCCAACAGGGGTTTCTTCACAGGTGGGAGAAGCCAGCAACCTGGATAACAGATTAGAGATGCTGTTTCTAGGTGTGACAGGTAACGAGTTAATGTGGTAACGAGCTGCTCCTTGCATCTGTGGTAAACAGGTGGTCTAAAGTGGGCTCAACTGGGAAGAGGAGCTAGCAGTTAACAGCAGGAGAGGCTGGCATCAAGTTGGACAGCATGGGAGTAATGCTGGACAATTTAAGTGTCAAGCATGGGAAGTTGCCTGGCCTTCTAGTGACTGAGTGAGGAGAGCTGAGAAGGGGTAGGTGGTAAAGTTAACTTAATGTCCTCCACAGCAAATCAGCTCAGTTGTATTTCTTTGGGACTGGGCACTAGCTAAAAGCGCAATCCCTGGGAATCCTGTGCGATGGTAAGAGGAGGCTCTCGCAGGACACCCTGAGCCCTGAGGGGAGGCAGCGAGGGAGGCAGGGCGGGTGCTGTGGCCGCCCTCGCGGCTTTGCGGCCTGTTGCTGCGTGAGGGTAACGCTCCAGGCCGCGCTGCTGGGTGCTGCACGGCGTCCGCCTCGATCCTTTCAGCGTGCGGGTGAATATTCCTCCTCTCTTGTTCATGCTCCTGAAAGGAGGAGGAGAAGGTATAGGGATTTAAACTACTATTATTTAAAGGACAGGCTTTTTAACAGGGAAAAATGATTTGATGGCCCTTCTGCGTCTTTTACCTTCCTATTCGTGATCTGCTTGGATAGATAGTCTAGGATGAATATGTGTTCATATATATTCTTTCTATGGTCCTCTACATTTATGTATGTACATTTTTGAGAAGGAAGCCAAGCAGGCACATAAAGTGGAAGAAATGGTTCTGACTGATAAATATTTACTAGTTTTCTCTTTCTTAGGAAATCTGAAAAGTTCTGTCTCTTATTTTTATGATTCTCATGTAAAGTTTCTTGTTGTTGTTGTTGCCTTATTGTTTTCCATGAAAGAGTTTTAGGCAAATCAGTTACTCCAGGTAGTCAATTTTTAAGTTATTAAGATATAGCTTCTATTGAGTAAACATCTGTGGAGAGAACAACTGCCCTGAAATGCCACTGCTTGCTGCATGTTACCATGGTTTTTAAATGGAATAAGTACAATAGCATAAGCAAAAATGTTTTAGGAAGGTACTTCTTTTAGGATTAATGAGTTGGGTGCAGCATCAAAGATAATGAAAAACAAAGCTACCATTGTATCAGGACTGTTTTAAATAAAAGACTTGTTATTTGGCTTTTTGATTCCTTCCCTGTCTTTACATGCCATCCTGTTTATCTATTAGAGTACTGGAAACTGTATTAGCCCAGAAAAATATTGTGTAATGTTGCTTCATCAAGTGAATTGTTTCTTTTATATAATTAATATTCACTGACCAAACCTGAGGGATTAAGATAAAAATGTTTTGTGTGTGCTTGTGTATATAGGATAATTTGTGTTTTCAATGGTTTTCATTTGTGTTTCATTTGTCTGCCTCCAAATCAGGGGCTATTGGAAAACACACAGTGCCCTCAATTTTGTTTTTCCTGTGTGTTTTTATTTATTTATTTATTTTTATTGGTGCTCAGGGTAGGAGGGTAACAAAGTAGACAAAAATACAGAAAATTGTTGACATATATCATATAATGTGTATTGTCTCTTTAATGACTATGTATGTAAGGTCCACTGATTGTTGTCTAAACTCCAGGTAAGGCCTTCACTTTTGTGAAAAATGTCAAAAGGCTACAGGCATGTTATGAGGGCTTCTGAGTCATTCTGTTTATGCAGTTGATGAAATGTTCCAGTGAATGGACTTGAATCGTGAGTCATGTAAAGAAAGACAAAAAGTCACATTGTTGTGAAATTCTGTATTTCTTGCTAAGGATGCACAAAGGCCACATGGATAAATCTTGTGGGCAAGCTGTCATTTGATTTGTTTGTGTGTTTTTTCTTTGTGTGAGTCTCATCTGAAATGCTCTTCTCTCAAGCATGTTTTTCTTATTCACAAGAATAAATTCAACAGGAAGATGAAGACTTGCATCTAAGGAGCAATAATCAATATAGAAAGAATTTCATAAATAACTTTTTTCTTTCTGGCTAAATAAAACAATTCATTTCTATTTTTCTTTGGTGCTGCTCCAGAAGCAACTTGTTAATTTTTTTTTTTTTTTTTTCAGCTTGTGATAGAGTACATCTTTTCGATACTGCTAGCTTATTTCTACAGCTCGCAAGCTACCTCCTCCTCCAAAATCACTTCTGAAAAAATAGAAACCCTTTAGATAGACCAGATTGTGCCTAAATCAAAAGTAGTTAATAATAATAAAACTAGCTCTTTGTTTCTCTGCAAGGTCTGTTACTTAATTCTCTTTCTCAAATTATACACTAGCCCCATGGCTCTCCTTGCCATGAACCTTACACAGCAATCTAGCCAATACAAACTAAGTGAAGGAGATGTGAAATCAAGAGATGACACATCAGGATGGACTTATTTATACCATTCTACAACCCATATAGAATAACTACATAAATTATAGCAGAATACCAATATGGTATTTCAAGCAAAGTATAGATTTAGTATAAATTCAGTATCTTTTCATTTTTCTTTCATATGAAAGATGGAGGTTTTCAGGAGGAACACTTACTTGCAAAGTTAAAACTTGCCAGAGTCATGCAGAGTCATGCTGGCAGGTGAGGAAACACCTGCCTTTTTTATACTTCACACTTTTTTTTATACTTCTTGGTCAGGGGAGGGAGTTTCTGGCTGAATATGGAGGGGAGGGGGGGAAAGTAATTCTGATGTTTGGTGACAGATAAATCTGAGTTAGCTCTAGCTAACTCTAGCTCAAACTTTAGCTGATGTTTTTAGTATAACCTTGGTTAAAGTTACCTATTATGTGGAAAGCATTTCTCATAGAAAAATTATCAGATGACTGAACTCTACAGTTCTGTCACTTGGGGAATTAATTCATCTAATAAAGTATGTGCGTGTTTTTTTTGTCTTCCTTTAACTGTTGTCTTTTATCACTTTGCAATGATTTTATTAACTATTATAGCATTATTTTGTATAAAATTAGACATCATCTAATCATTTATGGCCTTGTTTTCTGTTAAATAACCCAGGGCACTGAACACTGAATAACCCTGGGCAATGAAATAACCCAGGGCTCTGGAACAATCTGTTCAGGAACTGCGAAGGGAAGGGGGCATGCCCTTATCTTGCTCACCAGTTTTTCCCACTTTGCCTGTGTGTCTGTGTTTTAGTAGACCAATCATAAATCCACCTAATCTTGGTACGCAGGAAAGGCAGAACGTACCTTGCAAAGCGAAGCGGGAGGGCAGCGCCCCAAACGGCACGCGGGTCCTTGACCCGCTTTGATGGACGCGGATACGCACGAGCGAGGCGGTGGCAGGCTCAGCAAGCCATGAAGTAGTTTTATTTAACTGGGGAATTGTCCATGTCTGAGAGTGTTATTTATATAGTGTGTGTCTGTGAATAAATATTTTTAAGCTTGTATGTAAATGGTGCCTTCATAGCTGAATCGAGTCAACTCGAGTGTGAGGACCCTATTAATGTGTGAAAAGGTGCTACCAGTTCACTTTAACACTTAACCTGTCTAAATAATCAAAAAAAGTAAAAGTTCCTTTTGGAAGGACAGTCCTGTGCTTCTATGACCCCTTCTTGTTATAAAATGAGGTAACACCTGCTACCTGTGTCATGCTCTACCTTGCCCCTTATCTCTCTCTTATTTTTATTAAAATAATAATAAATGCTAGCCTCCCTCCTCTGTCTTTTAAGCTGCCGAAGATTGTCATAGTGTTGAGAGGATGTAGCTTGAGAATGTCTTGGCTGTGTTAGGAAACAGTGAATTTTTCCTAGCAGGGCATCCTAGGATGTTAGCCCAGCTAATCCCAGAAATACTGCTCTGTTTCTGTGTGTGGCCGGGTGCTGTTTCAGGTTTATCCTGTATCAGGAAGGTGATTTAGGGCATCTGTTACTGAAAGTAGTGCTTGGAGCTTGCAGGAACCCTAGGGGGAAGTGGCAGGAATGTAGCAGGGAAGAAAACCAAACCATTTGTGAATGCAGCATTTAAAGCACAGGAGAAAAGTATTAAGTATTTTGGATAGTTGCCATACCTCAACTACTGCACGCTGCTGCTTTACTGAAACAGGAAAACCATCCGAGTGAGAACCTCTGGTTAAATTAACATAGGACAGGAAGGTTCTTTACATGGTATTTTTACTTTTTTACTAAAATAGGCTAGGTGTGTTCACAGTTGGTTATTAGCTTTTTTTTTTTCTTTTAAAATACAGGTTCATAAAAGTTCATTTTCCCTCAGGGACCAGCTAAACCTTTTCTTCTCCAAGTATCGTATAAATCAAACCTTTCTGAGCGCTGGCTGTGATTAGTGCCCTCACAGTGGGCGTTTCCCTTGGATTTTGTGGGATCATTCGGAGCTCTGGGCAGCGGCAGTGGTGGGCTCGGAAACCTCTGCCTGCCTGGTCCTTTATCCGCTTTGTTGCGTCTTTCTGAGTTTGTTTGCTAGCACTGTCTGTCATCTCTGGATTTTTTTGTGCCTCTTCCAGTTTTCTCACCTCCTCTGGATGTCTTCTGCAGTTTCCACAGCTTGCTTGGATGTTTTCCTGGGCTGCCCTTAACCCAACGGCTGCTGCCCAGACCTGCCAATGGGCTCTTCACATATCACTTTGTTATATCAGTATTTATTATATCAGTACTGAGCGCTGCTTGGAAGGTGTAATGCTGTGTAAAGTTATAGTCTTCACCAGCCAATCTATCAGGCTCTGGAATAAAACACTGCTTGGCAAAAAAAAAAAAAAAAAAAAAAAAAACCTTTATAATGAAAAATATTTTCTCCTGTTCATCACAGTAAAAATCAAGCCTTGTCCTGGCTTGCTGTTAGGACAGTGTGAGTCCTGAGCAGTTTTTGTTTTTTCCTCTATATGCAGGCTTATTTTAAGAACTAAATAAAGAGTGGTGGTTGAATAAGACAAATTCATAGATTCTCAGAACTGTAATTAAAACACCATTGACAATAAATTTATTATAAAAACCATTTCAGAAGGCATTTTTCTGTGCTAAAGAGCTAATTTGTATTTTTACAACTTGATTAATATACTGTGAAATTCTAAAGCTGCAAAGCACTAATTGTCATAGGGCTAAGACTAATGTCTAATATTTTTAATTTAATGCATTCAGAGCAGTTTAGTGCTGTTCAGTTCTCCATATTTCTGTGTGTTTTGAGCAGCTAAAAGATTCTTTGAAGTTGGAAAGACTAATTGCTTTAAATTTACACAAGTTCAATGAGTAGAACATTGGACTGTGGCTTAGAGATCTGAGTTCAGCTTCTGGCATGTTTGGACTGGATCTGGCATGGTCCTGTGCAGTTGCTAACCCCTAACACTATCCACAGTTTTATTTCCTTAAGTTTTAGACTGGGCTGTCCCAATCCAAACTTTTATCTAGGAATTATAAAAAGTCCATCATATGTAAAGCTTTAACATATGCAATTTCTCAAAATGGAATGTCTAACATGTCATGCTCCTGTTCATGGTGAAAAATGAAAGTCTTCTGCAGCTGGAAAGGGGTGTCCCTAACTTTCCAGTATTACTGTGTACCCTGGAAGAAATGGAGAGAGCAGGTTATGCGCACAATGTATTTATGAATGTAGAAGGAAACTGAATGTATCTTTTCCGGGACATCTACGCTACCGACTGATGCTTTGTAAGAAAATAAAGAGAACAGAAGTTGTGTATATGTTGAAGGAATTAGAGGCTGAAATCTTATCATCGACTTTACAGGGGAGGTTAGACTAGATCATAATGTTATCTTTGAGTTTTAAAAACTAAGGCAGTGAGCTGATTATATCTCACTTTGTGCACAGGGAAGCATCATGTTAACATCCTTTGCCTGTGGGTGTAGTATTAAAAAGTTTCTAGTGCATTTTAAAGATAGGAAACTTTTTTTAGTAGTTTTTTTTCTTTCTTTCTTTCTTTTATTCTAGCATATACGAAACAAGTTTATCAGCTTCCCATAAGAAATGATATGAACCTGCTGGTCTTCTGAGTACTTACAGTTTACCAGAACTCATCTGTTAAGATCTTTATGCTATTTCATGATAACATATGCTGTTTGCCTTTTCAGGTCATATGACTGTTCTCTATTACGGAAAAACGCGGGATTTATTTTTTCCAATGCTAAATTTTAATTTCCTCTTAAATAGTAACAGAATTTAAACAATTGGTGTTATTGAACCATGAAGTGTGTGTGTGTATATATATATATTTTGGGGAAAGAAGGATGGGTAGAATAGAGACTTTCTTTTAACCAAAAATAATGTCTTAATCAGGCTGCAGGTTTCTTAGAGTTTTTTATTATTATTATTGTTTTAGTTTAAATTTGTAAACAAAAACTACTAGAAATACCTGCTTGCATTTCCCTTTTAATAAAACAGTCTTTCCAGGCTCTGGTTTTACTGTTTAAAAGTGTGGAAGTATTTAATGTTCATTTAAAATTTGCTTCAGGCGGCTGCTGAAAGTTTATCTGCTTATGTAAAGAACAGCAAAGCAGTTTGAATAAACAGTGTTGTAGTGTTTGATACAGAAAGGTTTCAGCTATATCTATTTTCATTTTTCCCTGGAGCTTCTGTCAGATAAGTAATGTTTGGGATAAAGCTTGGTGGAAGAATAATAAAAACAGGGAAAAAATAGTATTTTTCATCAAAAACCATTATATTTTGTTCCTTCTAGATTTAATTAGCTCTGATTTTCTTTGAAATTAAAGAATGGTTATTTTGTGTGGTATTCTCAAGACGGTGATTTCATGGCATGTATTAGGCCTAATTTTTATAGATATTGAGGAGTATTTTACGGTTGAATCATTCTAAAGAATTTCTTTCTCATATCTTGAAACTTTACCAGAAAAGGAAAATTCAGATAAATGAAGGTCACTTCCATTGGCTTTCAGTCACCTTTAAGTGCAGATGTTTTCTAAATTATGAAAATGGTTTAGGAGTGTTTGCTTGGAGATGCTGTCAAAGTGCTGAAGAAGGGCTGGCATAAAGCTGCAGGCAAGGCTGTCCCTTGTCCAGCAGTAGCTGCAAGCTCAGCCAGAAACCATGTCCCTGACAACCCCATCAGGGACATGCTCTCTCTAAATATACTAACCCCAGGGGAGAAATCAAATCTCTACTGAAAAGTTAAGGAGAACAGGCAAAATATTTTTTCTCGTTCATACGTAATCCAAGCAAATTTTCTCACTCTGATGAGACTTTTGATCAAATTCATCAGGCTGATGGAGATAGGATAAAGTTTTAGAGAGCACCCTTAAAATCCAAACATGAGTGGGATAGTCAATGGCTTATTTCACCCAGTTGCAGAATTCACTTTGAAATCTCTCTATTTTAATAATATGGCCTCTGTTGAAAATGTAAGCTTTTCATGTTCTGTATTCGAGAAAATTCCTGTTTTAATTACAGAATGTAATTTGCTGAATTTAGGTTTGTGTTGGTTGCAGCTGCTTTTAACAATTATTTTTCATGTTACTCTTCTGGTCAACTTGTGGCTCACTCAGTTTTTATCCAGGGTGGTTTGAGACCATTTTCTTAAAAGAGCAATCGAGTAGATGTATTTGTAAGGACTGTGTGAAGTGTTTGGGTTTTTCATGTTTTGCTTTTTTGCTTTTTTTTTTTTGTTTGTTTTGTTTTGTTTCTGTAGCTTCATTAAAGTATCAAAAGTCCTAGCCTGTTACACCTATCTCTAAGCTCCTAGAGGAGTCTGCGTTACAAGAGGCATAAAGTCCTTTTGTGTAATGTAGTTAATTCACTGTGGAATATCTATCATAATTCACCAGTGGGAGGTGAGATGTAGGCTTGACACACAAAGGAAAATGCCTGCAAGTTGGCAGGGTGGGAAGGAGGAGGTCTATGGGATAACGAGGCCCTGCAAAAGACACCTTTGACATAAATAGGTGTGTGACAAATGTGACCATTAATAAGCACGCAGTTCATGTTCCAAAAAGGCTTGAAACTCATCTGTAACACATTTTGCTTTTCTCTGGGAGATTGCTTCATACTGTGTTTTGTTTGCTTATGATGATGGTAATTAATACTTATATCGTATGGATAAAGCAACGATTCTTCTTTGAAGACTCTGGAGTGGAATTGATTTCTCTCTAAAACATGATTGATTCAATAATACAGAAAATCCTCCTGCTAAATCCTCAAGATGCTCTCTGTGTGTATATACCCTGGATAAAAATAGTAAGTGTATATATAGTTTTATCACTTAAGTCCTTTCAGCATCTCCCAGAGATGAGACACATTTGTCACATTTTGAAGGGGTTTTCATTGACAGAGGCTTCAATCATGCAGAAAGCTGTTTTCAGATTTCCATAAAACAAAGCAGACACCATTTACATGATAAATTGCTCCTAGACAAAAATCTTAGCTGACTACCCAAGTGCTTGATGCTCTTATCACTGATTTGTCCTTCAGTTTTCAGCAGAATGAAAATGAAGGACTTGCAACTAATTGTGCCAGGAAAACAGAGCTAATTTCCTTATACTGCCCCCCCTTCCCACCCTTCCAAAAAAAAAAAAAAAAAAAAAAAGGGGGGGGGGGAATAAAAGAGAAAGGAGCCTAGTAGTTTGCAATGATCCTACTAGTTAAAGTATAGGTTAGCCTGCTGCTCTACATTTTGCAGGTTAAAGTTTTCAAGGTAGCTATTTTTTTTTTTTGATACTATCATCACAATAAGAGGACCCCCACAATGTATTTGTATACCTTAACTTCAAGTGCTTTATTTTATTTCCAGTCAGACTGACAGCTCAGTATATTACAGTTGCTGACTTACTCCAAAGGAGAAAATCTGACCTCAGCAGGCAGTTCAATTATTCCCTTCTCAAAGATGCCCCATATTTTTTCAAAATGACTTCTGAGTAATATTAAAGCAGTGTTGACACTGGTATTGACACTTCAGCTATTTGGGACAAACTGAAGTATTTTCCCTGTAAGCAAATATTATGGCTAGTATTAGCTATGCATTCTGTTCTATGATTATTTGTTAAACTTTTTTATTGTTCCAGATAATTATTTAAAGAAGGCTATTTCCAAGATTCCTCCTTATGATCTTTTTCATCCCTCTTTGCACGTAATATAACTAACCAAAAGCATCCCAAACCAGAGTATAGTTGTGATCTTTAAAAACAAATTAGATAGAAAACAAAATGAAGGAACAGAGAAGTAGAACTGGGAATAACAATGAAAAACTGTAATTTCTTTATTTTGTGATGACAATTTAACTGTCAATTATATAATTATTTAATGCATTTTTTCCTGTTAAAATTCCAGAACTTAGGAAGAAAAACAGACTCTATTAGCATTTGCTAAAACCCCAAATTCAAACTTAGTTATGCTTCTCTTTAGATTTGCTTTTTTTTTTTCTTCTGTTTCTTTTTCTCCCCGCCCCTTCTCTTAACATAAGCGCTTCTGTGAAAATTCTAGCATGCCCTCATGCTGCAGGTCTATGTGGGTCCTTCCTCAGATATCTTGCTGTCACTGCTATATCCTAAAATATTCAGAGCTGTTTTTCTTTTTTGTTGAAAAATCACAGTGGGTTTCAGAAAGCTTTATGGTAGTCATTCAGAATGAACTTCACTTTTATAGGATAATTCCTCAATATTGCCTTTGATTGTGATAACAATAGTACTGATACAATTGGTGTAGATAAGAAACTGCATGGTTACAAAATGTAAAGGCCTTTGTCTTCTGTTCAACATTAAGGTTATCTAAGAAGCTGTTATTTAATGTAATCTCTAGCCTCATATTTCCCGGAATGCCCCTTACAAATGATGTGGAAATGTGGTTCATTTCACTATCATAAAGAGAATTCTGGAATTATAGAAGCCACAAAATGCATTAAGGGCTTCATTTTTGGAAGCGTCAGAAATAGATGAAGACTTCCAAATATAGGTGCTTTGAAGGATAGAAGCAGGGCAGGCAAATTAGCTCTGCTTAGAAAATCTGAGAGAGAAAACAAACAAATCCCAAACAAACCAGGAAAGGCGGGGTGAAATCTGGGCAGCTAACTAGATAGCATGTGCATGAGTGTAGGATTCTTTCCCAAAATACTGGAACAGGATTTCCGTCTTTGCAAAGTGGTAGAGGGTTCTCCAGGCATTGCTTGAGGGGTAACTAAATTAGGAGAAAGCACAAATTTCATTTAGTTTCTTACTTGGCTTAGTTTGATACTCTAGTGAATACTAGAACTGGAGGTTGAAATAAAGTAGGGAAAAAAGAATATTTAGTCATGTTTACAGTTATTCTGTAAAGGTTATTCTGGATTTCACCATACCATTTGGTTCAGTGTCATTTTGTGTCTGGAACTGCATTTTCCTTTTTTTGGATATAACCTAAAACAATATAACTAGCTGATAAATAACTATTATTTACTTAGCATGCTTAGGCATAACGCAGAGAGGAGTGTTGGTTAATCACAAAATGTTGGCTGCATGTCTGCGTTCTCCTCCACACTGGTAGATTGGAGTACATACATTTCATACTTACGTTCTTCTGTGCTTGATAAAGCCAGTAAGCTATAGCAATAAGAATAGAACTGTGTAAGCTGTAATTTTTGCTTTTCCCATCCCAACGTGTCTACTTGTAATCTCAAATGCCCCCCATATGCATACATATTAGGTGGTTGTATCAGCTATGCTTAATTTATCTTAGTGGAGATGTGCTTGTCAAGCAGTTTAATTTGCTATTTCACCCCTAAGCCTTCAGTTTTTGATTCATTTTCTACCATTTCCTGGCAGAGATGGACCTAGAAAGCAACCTTAGAACTTAGAAACTTCTCTGTACTCTGAAGAAACTTCTCTATTATTTTCTGAATTAAGAATTTATCAAAAAATCTGTTGGAAAAAAGGATCTGCTGTTTTTTTATTTCCTTTCGATTATCCCAAAGGTTTCCTTACTATTCTAAAGGCCACTTTCCACTTTTCTTTGTCTTCCTACACTGTTCCTTTAAATACTAATGTTTTGGTTAGATCATCAGTCTCTGTCAAACTTGGTTTGCATGAAAGCACATGCATTACAAAATTGCAAGTTCTTGCATTTAGTTCTGCCATTTTTTCTGCTATATTTTAGAAATAGTTTGCATTTCTAAAATATTCTGTCATCTCTGCTGATTTTTGTAGGCTATGTTTGTGAGAGGAACAGTGATCCCTAGAACTTAAAATAAGAATAATAATGCACTGAATTATATATTTATAGGTGTGTATATGTAAGACCTAGTAAGAGTAAAAATAAATTAGAGAAATGGAGAGAAAGTCAAATGTTCTTAAAGGAAGTAGATTTTTCAAATTGCATGGATTTTTTCATTTGCCGGTAATCTAGGATGGTGTTTCTTGGACTGTCCTCTATAGAGCCCTTCTGTGTAGTGTGAGGAGTTAGTTTTGGCAAAACTGTGCAGCAACGATGAAAAATTGAAATAAGAGGTCATTCCATGATGGTAGGAAACTTCACCTGCATCTGGCTGCCAGGAGAATTGCCACAGCTTCCTTATTGTCATTGCCCTATAGGGTTGCTGCTCAAGAAATGAAGTTGGTTTCTCAATGTTTCTGTTTTGTAAAGTCAGCTGAGTTAAAGATGCTGTTGGCCCTAAAATTGGAAGGGAGGGAAAGAAGAGAGAAAGGTAAATAGCAGAATCATCTGGAAAAATTATATGGGAGAATAAATGAAAAATTATGAAAAATGAAAAATGAAAAATTATATATATGAGAAAAATTATATGGGAGAATAAAAATTATATGGGAGAATGAGTATTGGTAAATGTAAGATTCTGAGTTTTCAGCAGAAAAATGTACAAAATAAATGTACAATTCTAAATTTTCCATCCTATCACAACAATGAGAAGCAGGTTCAGCCCCTATGTTAGAGTTTAACTAATTAGTCTCCCTAATATTGTGGTAATAGGTCCAGGTTTTTTTTGTTTGTTTTATGCAACTGGAGGACATTGCTTTAGGAAGGATTGGCAACCAGAACGTGTATATGAGTTACTGGAGAGCAGTTGATATGTAGGAAATAGAAAGGGAAGACTTTGAACCAGAAGGTCTCTGAGAATTGTTCTCAAGATTGTGTTTTGTTGTAGAAAAGAAGGAGTTACACTGCAGCCATGTCCCAAATCTACACAAGATACTGAATTGGGTGAATGGAAGGCAACATGAAACCTCCTTGAAGAAAATTTAGGAAGTATTTATTTCGAAAAAAAAAGCCTCTGAAATTAGATGACTGGAGGGGAAATGATTAAATATTCACAGAATGAATGCAATAGCAACAACTATCAAACACTTTAATTAACTGTTTTCCAGTGTGCTAAATTCCATTGTACACAGTAGGCTGTAAAGTTTTCTCACTAAACTTCCTCAGATGTTGGCTACACTGCATGCCTTAAATTGTGCCAGCACAACTTGAATCTTTGCACACTTCTGTGCGATCTCTTACTTCTGCATTTCTATTTCTATCTTAACTCTGTTATTTAGTTCAGAATTAGAGAAAGTTTCCTGTTCTTTAACTTTCAGAATATGTGGCAAATGTGTAATGTTGTTGCTGATAAAGGTAATATAGCAATACTATAAGTCCTATATTTGTAACACAAATTGAGAGGAGGGACTGTTTAAATAAAACAAAACAAAAACCCAATTTATAATCCCCTTCCTGGCCCTGGCCCCACTTCCAGCCTGCCCTCTTTTAAAAAAAAAACACTAAACCTTAACAGGTCATTAATATCATTAATATAGTTAGTGAAAATGTAGTCATGTAGCTTCACAACCAGTAGTGGTAGTCTCAGTGACGCAAATAGCATTTGCTCTAACAAGATTTCAGATTTCCTCACCACTATTGCAACTCAGCAATGTATAATTGAGCAGGATGTCTTCTCTGTACATGAATTGAAAGGTCTCGTCCTACTTTTAATA
Organism: Tinamus guttatus; assembly: GCF_000705375.1. Next base: position 49,142 of record NW_010589533.1, read on the forward strand.
CAGATTTTTTTTACAGCTGTTTCTCACTAACTTTTTCTTGTGCCAGTAAGTACCAACATTCTGGGTTCTTTCATGAAGCTTTATGATCTTAAATATTTTTCTACATCATGCATTGCAAAACTGTGGAGCTAACCAGGGTATGTAGAGTGCTGGAACAGTTTAGCTTAGTTAATGTAGATATGTCTAATCCAAGGTCTTTCAAAGGGTGCTGCACTGTGCTGTTTATATGTTCATTCTCTTGTTGAAGAAGAAGAATGAACTTCAAGAGAAAAAAGAAGAAGGAAGAGTGATGTCTTGGTAAACTAGTTATTTTGTTATTCAATCCTGAAGACTTCTACTAATAGCACTCTTATTATACCCCAGAATAAAAGTAATTGCTCCATGTAGAAAATAGTGCTTTGTTTTTTAGTAAACACTTCCTATTAAGTTTTAAAATATGTATTTCTCTATACATATAGGATCATAACATTTTCTACCTTAGACCACTTCTGAGGAGATAGCATCAAATAAGCTTTAGGTTTTTGTAATGAAATTAATATATACATATTTTTCTTTACAAACAGTGCTGTATGTAACAAATCTGGCTTATAAGCCATAAGAAAAATACATCCTCAGATTTATTCTTAGTAGGCCTTCAGTTTCTATATAGGGGTCTGGTTTCCCTTCCTTTCTGTGACAAAGCACCAAATCATGCAGTTTTTCTTCCTTATAGGCAAGGCAGAATAGTTGTCAGCCCTAGATTTTGTGTTAGCAGAGCACACCTAATCATTCAAGCACAATTTTCAAAAAATAGTAATAAAGATTTTTCACCTTCACATTGGAAAACTCAAGATAATTGATCAAATGTTAGAGACTAGAAAGGAGATTTAGTGAGCAAAGCAGCTGCTTCAAACAAGCCAAGGATAAAACCCATGCAGTCTTATCCAAGTTTCAATAATGAGTTTGGGCTGTTGCCTGGAGGGGTTACTCTTCACACACTAATGTTCCAACCAGGCACACAGGTGCCTCTTGCCTGCAGAAAGGCAAGAGTTCCCAGGCTAGGAAATAACCAGCTTATTTACAGATGCAAATAGAATTTAAGAATCTAAAAGTTACGAAAAGATTTTGAATGTTTTAAATACCATTAGAAGGGAGAAAACTAGAAAAGATTGCATGAGGGTTATGGAAAATGATATCTATTACTATTGTTTGTGGTTTTATAGCCCTAAATGAACAGTTCTGTTTATCTGTTTGTTCTAGCAGCCTGTCTACTGTAAAACGTAGCACAACACTTTGCTTCCTGGCGCTAGTGGTAACCCAGGATAGCGGATTCTTTAATATGCGGCTGGTGGGCAGGATATTTGTCTATTTAACACGACTAGCAGCGCTTGCGAGCACGCAAGGCGCTTAGTGAGTTTGTGTGCCCGCGCACCGTGCAGTGTCTCGCCGCTGCAGCACGAGCTCCGCGCGCCCCGGGGGGGGCACGGGGGCACTTGCTGAACGAGCTCATGTTGAGCAGCACCGTACGGCCCCGCGTGTGGAGCAGGGGGAAAGGTCTTGGCAATGCAGCGGCAGGGTTTTCCACACGCTCGTCAGTTTGATCCAAGGGGGTGAACAGCTGGGGTCTCATCCTCTTGGAGAGGGTTGCTCCGCGGAGTTCATTTCTCTGGCACTCGTTATGTTGCAGTCTTCCCAAATGGTGCTTTGCCTTGCACTAAAGTTAAACCAGAAGGAGGCCACCATAAGGAGGATCTACCTATATCTGCAAACTTCTAGGGAAGGTCTGACAAATAACTGTCGTAGACTTGGATTCCTCAGCAGAAATTATTTTTCTCCTTTGAAAAATATCCGAGACAAATCCCTATGGTTCAGTGTGTGTGTGCGCGCAGTAGGCATTATTTTGTGAAGCTTTCTATTTTTCTGTAGAAAGAATGAAAGAAATTTTCCCCTGAAAGGAAATAATTTATTGCATTCAAGGATGCTCTTGGAGTACTTCTAATTTTCTAAGGTCATTTGAATGTTATCTTTTATCAGAAGTATGGTTTTCCCCCCTCCTTCTGCCAGAAAAAAAAAAAAATCAACTGGAAAACATGGACATCATTGCCATCAAGCAGCTCCAAAAATGTAAATGAAACATCAAAAACTTAAAAGTTCTAATTTTTCGTATCATATGTTTGATTTCATGCACTGATTTTACTTTTTTAGTAGTTATTTTAGGACTTTATTTTTTTCTCCCGAGGAAATGATATTAAATTGCTTCTTTCTTAGAAAACACCAAATCGCAATTAAAATTGCAAAATAGTATTTATCAGTTAAAGGAGCTTCATGTTCTAGTTTTCCTCATTCTTCAAAGACAAAATGAAGTATATGTTTCTTAGTCTTAGTAGTAGGAAAAAAAGAAGTTAGAAAAGGTGAAATTAATCACCCCTGTGTGCATAGTTAGAAAGGAGCAGAACTGGTTTGACTTTTAGAAGCGATCCAGAGATGTTGGGTTGGACCAATAAATGAGAAGTGGGCTGTGACCCTGATGGTCTTAAGTGGAGAGGAAATTAATGTGAGAATGAGAGATGCCCTCGTTTCTTCAGAGATGAGGGGCTATTTGATGAGACACTGTGGAGATGGTGTGTATGGTCCCCTCGATGGTTTCCTGATGTCCTCTCTTCCTTTTTAAAGTTTTCTTCGATTTCTCTGTAAAACTAGATGCTTTGAGAGAGAAATTGTAAGAAACATATCTGATGCTCTCTCCCACCACTTCCAGGGTTTAGAGTGGGAACTCAAATTTGCTTGAGTTTTAGGAGTCAGTGTTATAGTTAACCTAGCCCCTCTTTGCTGAGCGAAGAACCTGGCAGAGATAACCTGTGCTCTCAATACAGCTAGGAATAACCTTTTCAGTTAATAACTTGCTCTTCACAGTCTGTTCTCTTGTTAGTCCCATTCGGAGTCCAATTCTCTTGGAGTGTTAGCTTTCCAAGAGGAGCAAACAGTAGATCTCTACAGTGCTGCTTGGAGCAAGTACTTTTTCCCAGATCAGAGAGACAATGATCTAATATCTAGAGTTTCTACTTCACAGTAGATTCCCTTTTTACTTTTCATGTTCAATATTTGCACATGGGGAGGAAAAAAGTAGTATTTTTAAAATGGGAAAACCAAGTTTTTAGTCTGTCGTCTTGTATAAAGTTTTTTTCCTTTAAAAAAGCCTTGCATTAAATAAACTATTAGCCATATCCCATGCTGTTTCAAAAATTACTGTGGTATAAATCTAGTGGCAGTAATCAAGCCTTTCATTGTAAAAAGTGCTCCTACTCTCGAGTGTCTTCGTGATCATGTGCTCAACTCCTTTATTTATGTTTTGGACAGCAGCTCTCTTCAGATTCTAATGCATTAGGATAGAATGTCTTCACTGTCAATGGAGAAGGAAGGACCAAGGATTTCTATTTAAAACATATTGAAATGAGAAAAAAAATAACAAGCTTAAATTCTTTACAGGTAGTCTGTATGGAGATGCTGTTATAATAGGGGATCTTTCTGATTTACAAAGTGACTCAACAACTTCCTAGACTGGGTCAAAGTGTTCAGAGATACTCCTGTGTTTTATAAATTGTGTCCATCTTGAGTAACGAAAATATTGTTCCTTTCAGGTGTTTCCATTTCTAGTTTTGTATTGCAGAGTTTTGACCTAACAGCAGAAATGCACACGTGTAACTCCCAAGTCGCTTACTAAGTTTAAATGAAATGTTAGCAAAAGAACTCTTTACTTGACTAAATTATATGATGAGCTTTTTATTCTACCACACTCCAGTTTAATCTTAAATGACGGGAGAAAGGGATCCCTTTCCGAAGCAGTAAGTTCGAGAATATTTTTCATACAAGTAAATGTACTTCTAATTAAAGCTACGAATATTAGCTAAGGTGGAAGTGGAGGGAAGATTTGAATAAAAGGGTCTAACTGGCAGCACAGTAATTTTTCAGGCTATATCTGTGGCTGAAACTTGATAAAATGGTGATTAAATGAGGGGATGTGATGCGGTTCACTGGTTTGACTAAGTAATTCTATGGCATGGTTATTCTGTTATGTAATAAGATACAAATGTTGGCAGCATTACAGCTGTTACGTAAGTGTTTAATACAACTTCTGCCCTTAAAAGCAAGCCCTAAATAGCTGAACAAAGTGCTTGAGAGTTAACTGGGGCTGAGAGGGGACCGCAGAACAGGTGATGTGGCAGATAGTGGGTAGCAGCTTCTGCTGCGGAGAAAAAGCACTCTGTTCAAACAGTTTAAATGAATACCAGGATCAAAGTGGTTCATAAATTTATTAATGACATGTAATTAACTAGCAATCAGCGAACTATAAATTGAGGATCCATATTGGTAATACAGAAAGTAAAGAACAACTACAGACTTGCAAAATGTTAAAATAAAAGCTAATATTTCTAAGCACCTTTCCACAGCTAAATCCAGCAGAGTGCCCACCCTGTGGCTACAGCAGCGCCCGTTCCTGGGAGCACCTGGCCCCCAGTTACAGCTGCCTTATGAGAGCCCCAGTCTGAATCCACTTTTTATTATGCCACATTTAGTCTTGTATAAACTCTCCGTTTATACATACATAAGCATATGACTAGTGTTAAGTAAGTATGTATATAAAGCCTTTCTGAACTTCACATCAAGTTCTGAATCTGGCAAGGTTGTTTTTTTTTTTTTATTTGATTCTGTGTGTGTGTGTGCAGTAATTAATAGGACTTAAGAGACAGGGAGTACTCCTACTCCACCCTTGCTTTACCTCCTTAATTCTTCAGAAGAAAAATAATTTCTTTTGATCTTGGATAAGGCAATAGCAGTTCTACATGTCATATTCCTTGAGGAATGAAGTCATGCCATGGATAGATGGCAAATTACCATTGAGGTCAAAGAGAATTTTTTCTGGACTGTTATTATATTATGCCCCTCTAGCATCCATGGTAGCAATTTGTTACTCGAAGGTCTCAATAAATACCATGACTGTGGTAGGGACAGGGCGGAGAGAAGAAGAATCCAGCAAAGATGATGTAACCAGTGCCCTGAGGTGAAGGAGCTGGTAGCAGGCCCAGAGCCTGAGGACTAGGCCCAAGGAGCAGCCCCACCAGAGGGGCCTCTGCCTCGGTGAGAAGACAATGAGCATTTCCAGATAGGAGCAGAACAAGTTTTCTTCCTTTTAACAACATGTTAGATTTGGAATGGACTGGGATTTTTCTGTCCTGCTATCAAGGTAACACTGGAAATAGTCTTATGTATTTATGCGCGCATTTCCCACTTTGGCTGAACTAAGAAACAACACAGAGGTGATAAAGAGGCTGGTCTTTCTCCTGTGCATGGGCACAGAAAATGGCTGCCTCTGCAAATACAAATCCTCTGCATAACTTGGGTCTATTGCAGTGTCAAGTCAGCATGGCTACAGTACAATTTGAAATAAGTTTCCTTCAACCCACATGGGACTAATTCCTTAAAAACAACTTTCAGTATATGCACAAACTGTATGTATGGCATTTTTCAGTGATACGGATGACAAATGGTGGCAGCTGAACTCCACATAACTGTAAAGTGTTTACAAATGCCTGAATAGCCTTGTACAAGACTCTGCATATACTTGCTATGCAAATGGCTCTGCATGACTCACAGAATCGGAGGATTTTTTAGTGAAGAATTCACGGTATATTTTTGTCGGAGGTTTATTTGATCAAATCACTTGATACTGTGATTCCTTCTGCCTCTATCTCCCCCTTTTCTCATGCAGTTGTACTGGGAAAGCAGCAGCAAGCACTTCTGTAATCAGATTAAATTAATGCTGGGCTAATGTTTCTCCTAAGTTACATGTGCACAATTTTCATTGAGCCTTTGTAACAAATTATTTTTCTGCTATTTCCTGGAAGTTACGCTGTTCCAATTATTCTTGATGTTGTTAATTTGTGTTAGGTATTTCTATATGTATTTGTGATTAGTTTACTTTGATAGACGAAATCTTACCTAAAAGAAAGAAATGATGTCATTAAAGTTTCCTAAGAGAGCCTGTCCTAGTAACTTTTTGTTGATAGAGTGGCTGTAGCAGTCGTCTTATTTCTTTTAGCTGATTCTTTTATTCTGTTCTTATTGATTTATTTTAATCTTGTAGTGCACCATCTCGCTCCTCTTGGATCTCCTTTGTTCATTGCTTTTACCAGTATTTGTAACAGATTTTGGTATCTTAAATTCAGCTAGAACTTTTAATGAAATTACTTAGGTAGCTGTTCAGTTCAGCAGATTAATATTGGCTCTTACAAATTTCCCTCTGCTTTTCTTCCTCCTCAATTTCTCGACATATAAACTTCTGTGACTTAGTGACATGAAGGTCCTATTGCTGAATTGCAGAACTAGCAATGGTGGACCACAGGGTCCATGCTGCCCATGAATTCCTCGCTGTCTTCATGGTGATGAAATGAATAACATGAGGCTAAGGGTTGTGAATGTGTCAGGGCAAAAGGGTTGGTACATGACAGTCCATCTACCACAGGAATGCAGTGAGGAAGTAATGAGGGAAAGTGTGTGTATTGTGTGTGTGTGTGTATATATGTGCACACATACAAGTTTTCATAAAAACAGTATTTTACTTCTCTGCAGTCCCCAGACACTGGGAGAGAAGCTTGGCTAGGCTCAGCAGGCTTGAATGTGTGTACTTAAACAGTCCTATAAATTAGTTTCCAATTTGAAGCATGTCAAATGACCTTATGGTAACTGTTCATTAAAATATATTCATTTTTATAAGGTATTGGACTTATATGTGCCCAAGGTGTTAAACCTTATTAAACTGTTGAAGAGAATATATACATCCATCTTTAAACAGAAAAATAAATGTGATATATACACACACATATGTTCACGTACATGTATATGCACACACACTAGTGTTTGGGAAACTTTAAAAAAAATAAAATCAGCATTAACCTTTTATAAAATCTCTGCTTGCATGACTTTACAGTTCTGATCATAAATGGCACTGGGCTCTGAAAATGGGAATATAGATTAAATTGGGATGTAGATTAAACTGGTGACTGCAATTTTATTTCAACTGCTTTTAGATCTTTCACTGGTTGAAGAGGTCAAGTAGAAGCCCAAAAAACCTCTTGCTGTGATGCAAGATGTTGCGCGTCACGTAGCATATGCCTTGGAGCTTGGCAATGTCTTGCTTTATCCAGTCCAAGAATAAATAACATCTGGAGTTCCTCTTGGGTTTCCTGTCTAAAGAGCTAGCTACCCTCATGCTTACCATCTATCCAGCAGCAGATTCTGGAGAAGTTGCCCCTCTAATTCCTTTTAAGTGTGAAGGCATGTGCAACACACAAAGATTTTCTTGAAACGTGGTACAAATGATTTTGCTCGTAGGAGGGAAGACACCATTTAATGTGGAAGCACGATTAATGCTCAAGAACTCAACAATCAGCATGCTAAGGATCAATCTGCATTTCTTTATTGTGAAGACCACTTACTAATTCTGGTGGAATGTGTTAAAGTAACTCTTAAGGAAAGAAGTAAATGGTTAATTTAAATCTGAAAACAAGCAAGCCAAAATATGCTGATGTTCCTAGGACTTCAACATTTGAAAATACACAGATGTGTTGTCAGGCTTGAAAGTATATTGCAATTGTAGCTGTCATAGGTCCACTCAAATGAAACGTGTGCAGGTCAATTCATTTACCACTATTTCTAGTGTATGGAGGTGTGGGGAAGGGGGGAAGACACATCAGTGCTTCCTGAAAATGAAGAATTTCAAGACTAGGTTTTGCATGAGTGATCATGTATTTCTAGCTATGACATATAAGGCAGTATGAACAAAATAAAGGGCAGATACGATATTTGGGTTTTCATATTGCTACCAAACACCTGCATTCTGCAATTATAAAGAAGTATATTTTTAATGGGATTTAGTGTAATATGTTTAATATCATCCTTGTCTTACTCAAAGAAGCTTGAATCTGTCTTAGAACCTTTATTCATGAAAAATAACAGAGAAGAAATTTGGGTAAGGCCTCCAGCAGTCACCTAGTCCATCTGTCTGCCGCAGTACAAAATCAGCTACAACTGATAAATTCTTAATGTATTTGACTAATTTGTGCCTAACACTAGTGATGGAGATTTCAAACACCTCCTAAATATCTTCTAGCATCTTGCATTCTTTTCTCCAAGTGCTTGTATCTTCTGTTGTGCTCTTTAAATCCATGTTTTCTCTTGTGGTCCATGAGCATGAAGATCCATTCTTTTCCGTTTTCCTAATCACTTTGTAGCAAGTGAGGGAGAAGGTTAGGAGGAAAATGGAAGAATATATTTCTTTATCAAATAAATACAGCCAGCCAAGAGCATTAAATAGATGCATGAAATGAATATATTATGAAACAGAGTAGTAAGCTTAAATAATTAAAAGTTTCATCATCCTATTCAGAAAGATTACGCAGATCAAAGTTCTATATGGGTCTATGCTGATAGACTACACTATCTGCCATTTCTGTTCTACTGTAATATAGAAATGGTATATTTTTGCAGCTGTGCATTTAAAAAAATGCTGTAGTTGGGGCTTTAAAAGTACTGTAAGATTACTCTGATATTTTTAAAGTTTTTTTTTTTTTCCTGATCACTGGTGATAACATTGGTGTTTCAAAAAAAGCAAGCCAGCAAAGAAACCTTCAGCATATTTGAGTCTGAGGAAGCATAAAAAGCAGAATGTAGACTTTTTTTTTTTAAGCCTGAGGGGAAAGGTGAGCAAGTTTCAAGAAAAGTCTGAAGTCTTTATCCATAGTTATGACACACTGGAAGCAAATACCAATCTATAATTTCTATTTTAGTGTGTGGATTGTAGATGAAATAGATATTTTATCTGTATGCAGATTATATTTGACTTGATGAACATAGTTCCTGTTGTAGCATAGTATTAGCTGAATTGTGCCATTCAGCATGCAGCATTTTTCAACATCAATTTAAACAAAACTAAATGTGTCCTCTTGAACATAGTAATTGCATCCTAGCATCTTTTTTTATTTAAAATAATTCCCTTCAAAGACAATAATATGGTTTATCTTCTAATATATACTCCTTGGGGCCTAGATAATGCATTATTATTTATTTGGAAGACAGGCACAATCATGGGAACTGCTAGAATGAAGGATAGTAGTTACAGTCCTTAAGGGGAGATGGAGAAGTTTAGTTTAAATTTTAGGGGAGATGTATATGAAGACTCAATCCAAAGTGAATTTCAGTTCCAATGAGGAAAATCTTCGTCTATGTTTTTAAAAATGCATGTCTGAATGCAAGTTCCAGGCTGTAGATGTTTTTTTCTCATTTTAAATAAGCAACTTAAAAATATGTTGGAACATTAGCTTTGAGTGTCATTATCAGAGGAAATGAAATGCCAGCAGTACTATTACAGAACGGATGTTTTGCCTTATGAGTGTGCCAGTTAAAGAAATATATGTTCATTGAGAAATAAAAGTGAAGGTTTGCTAAGGAACCTATCTATGCCCTTTTAGGATGTCTTTTGTGTGAGGAAAAAAATGTCTATCTGTCAAATCACCCGACTGCTGTACTGCAAAGGGATTGTCCTGCACTGCTCAAGTCCATCTGTGTTAATACATGTATAATCAGTGTGTCAAACTCTTTGAAAACTGAAAAATGCAGTAGTTCAGCCAAGAGTCAGAAAAATGAAAGGAAGAATTAATGTCTGCTCTGTTCTTAACCTCTGCCTGTTAGAATCAAATGCAAATGACACCATATTGAATGAATGAATGTTAAAATTGGAGATACTGATCAAACTTTTCATGCCACTTTAGTAATTTGCTAGCGTAAAACTGCAAAGCAAAGGATGAGCTTTCTACTTGAAGCTCTCTAGTTTGTTGTTATTCTGGTATCATAGAAACTGCGTTCCCTTCAGCATTCTTGCAGGAGCAGTCAGTGAGAACTTTTAGCAGAATTCGTATTCATGCCTGCCTCTTTCGCCTAAAAGTAATTACGAGTTATATTCATGGTGGTTGAGCCCATATGATATCATCAAATTTGGCATAAAGTTTTTTCCAGATTATATTATTAGCAGGTGTACTGCATGATTTGAATAACTTTAGAAAGGAGGTTGTTACTTGCATCATTCACAAACTGCCTCATGGACATTTTGAGGTACTTTATAAACCGCCTGCCATCATTAGGCACTATCAATAACAGGAGCTCTGGTTTCCATGGCCTTTCACTGCTCGAGGGTATCAAGTGCTTCACATATATATTTTCTGCTCATGGAAGATGCATCCCTGGGTGCTCCAGGCACATGTAAAATGTAGAGTAGTTGGAAACGAAAGTGAAGTCCCCCTGGTCAGTTGTGGAAACAAGATCATGAATACCCAGACCATGCAAATCCTTTCCTATTAGGAAGCCAAGCCAAGCAAGTGCAGTACACTTGCATCGAGACCCTGCTGGAGAACGCTACAAGCCTGCAGCAGCATAGGTCATAACAGCAAAGAAAAAGGTCAGAGATGGGGTTGGCATTGTTGTTTGTTTAGTTGATAGATGGCAAAGCATCCAGTTTTGTTTGAAATAAACTGAAAGTCCCTATTGATGGGCAAAGTCAAAGATAGAGTATCACGTGGGATCCAGTGCTGCATATGCTATGGGGAAGGATTAGTTTCTCTGAGGAGTAATTGTATCATTAGTGGGAGTCAGGTGGTTAATAGGTTGTAGGCATTTGCAAGATCAGATCCACCTAAAAAATAGAGACAAACTGTCACTTTTTTTTTTTTTTTAAATACTCTGGTAGAACTTTTCAGCTTATCTATAGCTGGGGAAAGCTGAGTCTACATTAATGCCAAGCAATCTAGTGATAAAAGGTTGATTCTCCTTGAACTGAAAGGAAGTAGTTGAGGTAAAAATACAGATGCTTACTTGCAATGCAAGGATTTTTAAAATGCTTTTGAATTTTAATGAAAGATCTTTTTAATTCCATTTAAATGTGATCACTTAAGGCTGTGTTTTATGACAGGTTTGACAATCAGTGAATGTAAGGGAAGGTTTTCAAACCATAAGGCCTTGAATACATTAAAATAAATAAAGAAAGAACAAAGCACAAAGAAAGGTGGTCTTGTTAGCACAGATACTGATAATATTGAAAGGCAAGGCCGTGCCTCTGAAATAAGTCTGTGCAGGTGATAGCACAAGGCACACACGTGTGTGCACGAGAGCTCAGTGGTGACCTGGGTACCCCTGTCTGTGTTACGGGGCTTCTCGTACACAGTTCAGGCAGGACAGAGCTGCTCAGCTCCTCTCTGCAGTCTCGAAGCCACTGATGATAATACAAATACAGGTTACCCTCAGGGCACTACACACAGTACACTTATAAAAGCCAGAGATCCTCTAGGGTATGAAGAAAATATAAAAAGTAGGAAGGAGTTTGTTTTCCTCCATGGTAAATAAGAACTAAGTATTTGGCAGTCTATATTTCTGAAGTTGAGACTTTGTGGTATCTTCTAATTTCAACAGCCGAATGATTGGTCACAGCCTGAGAGATGTAGGTTGCTCCCTGAGAGATTTGGCTTCCCCTGTACATAGAAAAAACTTTAGGAGCAATTTACATTTTCTTTAATAAGAAACTAGAACCTTCAAAATAAAAGGCTGAGCAGTATCGAGTAAGATTTGTAGCTTGGATTCTGCATGACAAACTCCCTTTACAAAATGAGATTGAATCTTTATGTGTATGTGTTTTCCAGGAAATAATACACTAGTTTAAAGAGCTTTCTGAATGCTTCTCTCTCTCAGCTGCTGTGTATCTTGTCTACTACATTTAAAAAATAAATAAAGCTTTATAGTCTATTGATGCTAGTTCCTTTTCACTTGGGATGAAATAACCTTGATATGATATAATAAAGATTTCACGATTATGGAACAGTTGTATTGCCAACAGTTTTAAGCAGATCATTATTTTAGAAAACATGTTAAAGGGAGTGCGTTTTTTGTTGTTGCCTTTTTTTTTTTTAATGATGCTTCTGAAATACTGAATAACTGAATACTACTGCTTTCTTATGTGGACTTCAAGAATGCAGTAAGAATATGCAGGAGGGATATTTCATGCTTATTAGGACTACAAGAGAATCTCTTCCACAATTTGAATAAAGGCCCTTTTATGGGCAATTGTATTTCAGATTTTTACTGTTGTTTTAAGAGACTGAATATGAGGTTATCAATGAACACAATTGCTCTTTCCAGTGATCTTAATTTATGCAAGACATCCTACAACTGTTAATAACTAGCTTCCCCTGCTGCAGTAAAAGGTTTCATTTCCATTGAAACCAAGGACCCTCTAAGGGTTTCTTAATAACGTGGCCCTGCAGTTCCATACTTTCATTATTAAATATTTGATAGAGCTGTTTCTTTCCTTTTCTCGTCTGCTTTTCCTCTTTTCATATCACTGTTTTAGTGCTTCTACATCATCTATTTGTTTTTGTAGTAAGTTTTCTTTATGAGTGAGATTACTGCCTGTGCATTCTATTGATGTAGAAATAAATATTTTAACACTGTCCCTGTTCTGCAGAAGCTTTTATCCATTTTACCTCAAATCATGCCCTGACTTTTTAAATACGTACCAAATTTTGACATAAGCCTGTTAATTCTGAAAAGCATCTTTAAACTACTACCTCTTCCCTGGCACATAAGATGCTTTTGCACCTGAGCTCTGGCCCTTTCAGACCCTCTTTTCTAGGGTTGCTCAAGGGCACGGAGCGCATAGGAAGAGGCTCAACACCAAACTGGGGCTGGATGGTTCCTCCTCTTAAAGGTGGTGTTAGAGTGAGGGACCACAGCCTAGAGGTC
>NW_010589533.1:61976-86296 GCF_000705375.1 Tinamus guttatus
AGCAGGACGAAGAGCAAGACTGAGTTGGGGTCATAATGGGTCCCTCAAGAGTCAGTACCCCATAGGGATGTGTCCAGCAGCAGCGGTGCCTTCCTGCCCGCTGCTTCCCCAGGTCAGGTCTGTTAATTGCCAAATATTGGTGGCCTGTGTGGTGCCGTGGGCTGTAATGAGAGCAGTTTCTGTGGTTGTCATTAATGCAGTTTACCATAGACAATACTGTCTTTCAGCTAAGCACAGCCCTGAAGAAAACTGGAACTTGAAGGAAAGAAAACCAATTCAAACTAATTCTGGAGAAGATTGGAAAGCTGTCAGCAAGAGGAAAACAATTTGAGGAAAGACAAGTATTTGCTGTCAAGAGCCGTTATCCTTCAAGAGGGAGTGCTCTCGGATTCTTGCAGTTTCTTGACAACTAAATAAAATCAGAAAGCCAAAATACACATTTGGCAACTCGGAGATCTTTGTTTGATATCACCTCTGGACTTGAGCAGCAATATGATGTATGTTTTCTTGCTTCCCATCACTAATATTTCTGAGAGTGTTTACAAAAGCCCAAGGAAACTCTTCCTCTAACCTTCCAAAGTATAAAATTATAACATTTGCTTTCTCCCTACTTGCAGTTTTACTTCAGGCTGAGGAAAAATGGAAAATAAGGCTGCCTGAAAATTCAGAGTTGTTAGGCAGGAGAATAATTGTATCTCTTGATGAAATGGTAGTGGAATAATTGTTAAAAATCATTATTACCCTGGCCAAATGTTTTGATTTCTCCTTCAAATATCAAAAATATATTTCTTACCTGTAAGTGTAGAGCCAAATATGAGCATGATTTGTGAATGTGTAAATATTCCCTATTCTCTGCAGGAGAATGAATAAAATCCTCTTCAAGGCAGACGTTATGCTACCTTCACCAAATAGAATTGTCTTGTCTTTCATAGCTGATGTTTGTTCCTTGCCATCATTTCAGATAAGGTATATATGTGGACTTTTTAAAAGTCTCCCAGTCTCTATTCTGTTTCATGTTCCACTGCAAGGTCTCAATTAATGTGTTTTTTTTTTTCATACTATATCCATCATTCTTGTTGATACTCAATGCTCGTTTTTGTTATGTGGTACTCAACAAAAAAGAGAGTTAAGATGATGGAAGTTTTGTCTTGTTGATGTTGTTGATGGTGATGAAAATTTGAGGAAGAAAGAGTAAAAACTTTTTCCTCATATGAAATACAAGTTGGTACCCTCATAGGCCGGATGATATCTGAGATAGAGAGATAAACAGTCTAAACAGTCCCATTTTGATTCTTTTCATCAGTTTCTGATCTGGTGCTCTCTGAGGAGTGTTTTGAATGTTAAAGTATTATTCATAAACTTTGCTACTAATTGCAGATAAGGGTGATCTCTTGCCAGTTGGAAGCAGAACACATAAGAAACAGAACTGGGCTGTATTTGCACATGTTGGCAGGTAATACATTGTAGGTGTGATTTTGCTGTCATCCGAAGTATTCCCAGTTTAAGATTTAAACCTTGGAGAAATAGTTATGTGTGGTGGCTGAGTCAAAAGCTTTGTGATTTAGTTTATTTTATGGAAGTAAACATTATGTGAGTATTTACAAATTCCACAGGATTTTATCATTCTTCAAGTACATAATCATAGTGCATTGGCTTATTAAAAATATTGCTTTGCTCCAGAGAGAATAGGCAGTCTCTGAAGAAATTTCTATGGTACTGCCCCAGCTGATTAAATAATAAATAGAGCTTTGGTTGCTTTTGAATTTCTCCTTTTTTTTTTTTTGTGGATTTTGGCTCAATTAAGAGGACTACACTGAGGGAATGAATGGAGCAAGGTTTTGGTATAAAAATGGTTAAATTTAACTATTGGTGGTATGGAGCTCTGGAGTGCTTTTGCTTGGTATAAATTTTATGTAGTGAAAATTAGGAAGTACAGTCTCTAAATTTTTAATGTACTCAGTGTTTTGTGTTAAGCTCCATTCCACAGGTGGTAAGGGTCAAATTAATTAACTTTACAGGTAAATAAAGCCTAGCTCAAAAAAAGCACGTAGCTACCTCGTGTTTCCTAAAATGGGTGTTTCTCCTATATGGGGAATCCTCCGTGACTCACTGAACCAAGAGTCATGGCAGGTTCCCATCAACATTCATTTATTAATTCCTGGTTGCTGTTGTTAATTAGGGACTGTCTTTGTCTCCCAGGTGTGCCACAGCGGTGCACTGCAACTGGAGAGCCAGTTGTTTGTCCTTCTGTGGTTTGTCTGATTTCTTTCACTTTATTTTGTTCTGATAGATTCAGCTGACATGACAAACAGTTTTACCTACAGTGCCTACAATTTAGCAGCATCAGAGAAAGAAACAGAAATAGACTGACAACCCAGGCTAAAAATCTCTGGCTTAAACTAACCAGGACTCCTTATTTTTCCTGTCTTCTTTCTTAGCCTAGGTTGATTTGCTGGCTTTACATTTAGCTGGATTTCACCAGGTCTGAGCGCTCCTCTTGGGAGGAAGGCCACTGTTCTGTGTATCTTGGATCCTATCTGAGCATAAGGTTATAACCCTTTTTAGTCTAATCCTCTGGAAGGAAAAACAAAACAAAACACGTTATGGCTCAAAATTTGAAGACTTTTGTAGATTATTCTATATGAACCTAGTAGATAACCATTTCTTTGGCTAAGAAATACCAGTGCCTTATGCTGGGCTTCTGCCAGATTTTTAGGTAGTCTTGTCTCTATGTTTGTTCATCATGTCCTTTCTAGGTCTTCAAGCAATTAGTTTTTATTTGCATGCATCATTTCACTGCTTTGCTCCCAGGAGACAGTCCAGAATACAGATTTTTGGCTAACCCAGGAATATTTTCAGCTCAACTTTGCACTCGGGCATCTCACTTGTTTTCTTGAAGCTTCTACTTACACTTTCATATTTTTGGGGACTTTTTTTTTTCTTTTTTTTCTTCTTCTTCATCAAATCTGCCTCCTGGCAGCCTGTGCTGCTTGTTTATATAAAAAGCCACAGTGGCCATGACACCAGTCACTTAGGTAAACCTACTTTAATGGAAAATTACCTTTTTAACTTTTGTAAAATATAATTAGTTTGGTTCTTATCATTTTTTCCATTCCCCAAAATTCTATGTGAAGTAATTTCATCAGACTAATTTCTGAATAAAATATTTTAAAAGATTTAAATGATGTTTATTTCAAATTAATTTTAATGAGCTAAAGTATATTAAAAGAAAAGCATTTTATTTTTTAGTGTTCCAGAAATTTGTTTTTCTCATTTTTTTAATTTTTTTTAAATTTGGACAGGATTGGTCTTCGTGTTTGTTTTTTATTATTAAATAAGGTATGACTGGGTAATCATGGTCTACTCAGAGGAAAATCTCTAAAAAGCCTAATTAGAAAAAGATTGAAGAGCTATTTTTTTAAAAATAGTTGCTTCCTTTTAATACTCTATTTTAGTTTTCATCTAAGTAATTTGTTCAAAAGCCTTTTCATCACAATTATCCAAATCATGTCCTATGAAATTATTGTACAATTTTAGTGTTATTTATAAGATGGTTTGAATTAAAAATTAATACATATCTTGTATTCTGTGTTTATATTTAGCTTTGAAAAACTATTTATAAATGTATTTTATGTAGTCAGATGTATTATATTTGAAGAAAAGTATTTTTAGAAATTATAATATGGACAGTGTGGTGTTTTTTTGTTATTTGAAGTAGATTTATATATGTGAAGAGTTACTCCATTTAGTTATTCATGTATTTAAATAACTAAGGTGTATGTGTGTGTGTGCATATATATATACACATATATATGTTTATGTATATATATATATACATGTAAAGTGTTTGTTACCAAAGGGATTTGCAGCATTTGCAGTAGGAGTGTGACTCCAGATGAACAGCTCTCTGTGGGGTTACCTCTGTACTTGCCCTGAACATATGTTAATTTTGGCAGAATTAGAAGTTGATTCTTTAGTTCTAAGGTTTTAGATTAATATCTATCTTATTTAAGAATATGGATCAAGCATTAAAAATAAACGAACGAACTAAAGGTAGTTAGTGTTCCATGTACTGGAAAAAAAATAGTAAAACTGAATGATTAATAATAATCTGTAGAAGTAGTGACATCTATTCTTAGGTTGCCTTTATGTGAAAAAAATCCAATCCCCCTAAATACAAAAAATATAGTTTTTATTACAATGTGTATGTGTATTTTCCTCTTTTCCACATATATCATTCTTTTAGACATATAATCCTTTAATTTCAAGCTTTTTTTTTTTTGTGCTTCAAAAAGTTCATGTCCTTTGACCTCAATGCCAGCTGGAATTAAGAAATGTTTTTGCAGGACAAATGGACATAAAAAGAACATAGAATTGAAAGCAAGGTGAGAACAGAACATTCTGTACTTTGGATGTAGGCTGTCTTTTGACTGTTAGAAGCTACCATTCTGATACAAGTAGATTTTTTTAAAAGTTTTCTGATTTTAGTACTCATTTTGTCTCTGTAAAAACTAACCAAACTTGTAGCATAAATGCAACTTAAGTATATAATTGTTTAGGAAATAATGTTTTCATTATTTAGAATATTCTTTCTGCTCATTTGTTTTGAGGAGAGTTTCTCGATGCCTGTGTTCTGAGCATGAGGGCGTACACTACTGAGCAGTATCTCATCTTTGTACTGCTCTTCATTCTCTGTTCCCATCCCATGCTTAATTCCATTTCCCAGACTGAAATTTCTCATGAGATACAGCAGTGGAATCAATGCCATTAGATTTAGAGTTAATAAAACAGATAAATTGGTGTAAATGAGAAGGTCTTTCTTGGCACAAATATAACTGTGGCAAAAATTTACTACTTTTTTTTTTCCTTTTTTTTTTTTTTTTAAACGTATAGAAATATTGGGAAAATTTATGTCAAAAATGTAGACAAAAAGGTCAGGCTGTTTATCTGCTTCCCTTGTTGCTGATCACTATTGCAGTGATGTTTTGTTTATTTGAAATAACACACTTTTATTTCAAAAAGAAAAAAAAAGTCTTGAGGCTATTTGTGGAATAATGAGAAGAATTCTTGTTTGTTCTTTAGTTTGAATTGTTGGCCTTATTTGCCTTTATCAAGGATCTCTGAACTTTGATGAAAATGCAGCGATTAGCTTCTGATTTTGAGTTTTTAAAAGGATTTGTGGCAGTGTTTGTTTGTAATAAGTCTTTGTCTTTGGTAAGTATTCCTGTGTTTGGCATGTGCTGAATTTCAGGTCAACCTCTTAGATTATACATTATGTTTTTTATTTTCTGTTTTACGGAACATAAAAGATTAAGATCTGCTGTGTGTTTACTGGAATGTTATATTTATTAAACTGGGTGTGCATCTGTTACCTAAGATGGGTTTTATAGAATTAGGAAGATGAAGGCAATGTATGTGTGGCACACATATATATGAAAATCTCACTGACTGAACATTGCTCATCATTTATTCATTCTTGCCTATCCATTGTATTGAGAGTGAAAGGGAAACTTCAGCATGACTCCTTCTGAAAGAGCCCAAGGTGACAACTAGGAACAACTCGGAAAAGTAACAGGGAAACAATATAAATCCATTTCTTAAATCAACTGCATGGAATTCTGACAATAAAATTTCTTCTCTCGCACGGTGTGAAGTCTCTAGTTCAGTTTAAATGCTTGACCATGCTGAGGAGCATCTCCTAATCCAACTGTTGTCCTAGGTGCAAGGAAGCATCAGTGTCATTGCAAATCCTGAGCCAGTACTTGTTTATTCCAGTACCAACAATTATCTCGGTGCAAAATCAAGTGAATTACCATAAAATTACTACTGCTAGTCTATTATTTGCTCAAGTTTGGGTTTGTTTGTTTGTTTGCATTTGTAAGCTTACCATCTGCAATCAGAAGACACCTCTTCTGTTCTGTGACATCCTATTCCCCTAGGTCTGCCAGCAAGGATCTCGGATCAAGAAGTAGCAGATTTTACAGTCTGAAGTTAAAGCTCCTGTCTAGGGAGTCCGTATTCATGTCTAATTATATGATGAAGAGAGCAACATTCACTCTCCCCCTCATCACTCATCTTTGAAGGTGAGAACAAGCTGAGTGTCACTGTGTACAAAGTCTTGACATATTTTAACAAAAGTTAGAAATGGCATCTCATTTTCTCCATAGCAAATTCACTAGAAACACAGCATATACAGGTTTCTGAAGCTGAGATCACCTTTTTTAATATTGATTGTCTCCTGAACTGCTAAGATTCTGAGTAAAATTAATCAAATGAAGACATCATACTTTATAAATTGACTGTTCTAATGGAAAATGTGTAAAGTAAACTTTGAACTACTAAGCAAGAGCCAAGAAGCTAAAATGTATAAGACTAATTAAAAATACTAATAAACCTGTTGTTTAAATGTGCAAGTATGACATACAGATTCATCAGGAAAGTCTGTCGGTTTGTACTTTGGTTATTTTCATAAGTAGAAGTAAAAAGCTTAGCTTCATTTGCTTGCTTTAGACTGCT
This sequence comes from Tinamus guttatus, assembly GCF_000705375.1. The sequence goes on from NW_010589533.1 coordinate 68,493, forward strand.
AACTGCACCCACCTGTACTAAATCACGACATTCTGAAGATTTTCAAGGCTGTGGCCTTGGCTTCTTCCAGGTCCTGGTTTTGGTATTTGGTGTCCTTTTACTTTCCTTTTTTCCCCCGAGTTATTTATTGTCTAAGAATTCCTTCAAAACTGACAAAAGTTAAAAATGCAATTAAGCTTATTACTGTGTCAATGTACAATATGGGAAAACCTCCTCACTAATATACTGATAACAGTTGTGTTTTTTACACACCAGTCTGATGAGTTGGAGAAACAGACTTTGTGCCAGGCAACTTGGGAACACAGGAATTACACTTGGTATATCAATGTGCATTTGCACAACCTCTGGGCCTTAGCTCAAATAGAGGAACTATCACTTTAACATATTGGTGAAATTGGCATATTTTATTCTGATATCTTTATTTTTAACAATTACAGAATAGAAAATAATTAATATAGTACTAGAATTTCTCTAAAAAGAATAATTATTTCAGATACTTATAAGAAGTTATTTCGTGTGAGGAACCTTACATGCATGCAAAAGAAAAACACTGTTAGGAAATGGTGCAAGGCTGAATGCCATAAATTCCATGAAGTGCTTTCTCCATCACTGTAGCTTAATGTAGCTTTGTGTAAACTTAGTGACTTTAACAAAAAATATGCAACAAGGAATTAGAATCCAATCTGAAATGGTTTGTTTATGAAATAATATTTCAAGACAGCTTGTTGAAAAATGGAAAAAGTACAAAATAGTGATACATTCTCCAGAAAATTTGTCTCATTCAGTTGTCTTTTCACTGGCACATTTGTGCCTTTCCATATCTGACTAATATACTCAAGGTAATGTTCCTACAAAAAAAAGTAGATACTACTTATATAAATGTTTAAATGATGCATTTTTTCCCATTTTGCTGACAATTACGCATATTAAATATCAGATAAGTTTATAGTGGAGTGCCTAATATGAATGGTCTGGCGTGGTCTACATAGCCTGATTTACTTGACTTCTGAGTGATTAAAATGAACATGTATCTAATAATCTGCTTTAAAATTATGGGCAACTGTTATTTCAAAGCTGTTTGAATAAGACAAAATGGATGCAGTCCTCCTAGTACAGTGTATTCTATTATAAAGCATTTTTTTATTTGCAGCGGTAGGTAAACCACAATTATCAATTTGGGTTATTAAATAGTGTATCACAAATTATTTTAAACTGGCATTCCAAACATTTAAGTTCAGTGAAGCAGGAAAATAACATGTTTCTTAGTCAACATGTTTCAGTTCTGATATTCATCAGCAGTAATGTGATGGGACAGCTCATGAGAGAATGCTTCAGGTTTACTGGTTGTGTGCTTATGAGACAAATCACCTGGTGGTCATTCCTGGAAATGTTTCGGCCCTTACTTAACCCAGATCTTTCCCTTGAGATGTCTTCCATCTGTTTCCCGAGCGTTACCATTTTATCATCTTTTTTTTCCAGCAGCTCAATGAGCAAAGATTATGATTATACTGGCTACTAAGTACTTTTTTTTTTAATACCCAGAGAAATTAGAAAGCTTGATATAGAAGTTGAGACAGTAAAGTGGAAGACAGAAAATTCATTCGGGAGGGAAAAAAAAGAAATAGATTTTTCCATTAGCCCATAGAGGCCTGCCAGTAACCCCTTGTAGCTCTCACCATTAGATTTAAAATAGTTTGATATACAATCAGAAAAAAACATTGAAAGAGTAGGATGGAAAGTTCTCAGGCCTCTGCAGATATCCTGTCGTAGGGCAAAATCGTAGCTAGTTAAACAATAGAAACCACAAGCTTGAATTCTTACAGACAGACAGAATGGCTGCTTGGGCCATACTTCATAATGTCTTTTTTGCAGACACATCAAACCTGCTCTTTAACTATGCCTTTGATTAAAATGTGATGGAAATAAATGATCCAAGAAATGGTAGTACGCTTGAAACCTGCTGAATTGTCCTATATGATGGGGTTTTAAATAATTCAGTTTTTAATGGATATCCAATATGCTTAAATTGTATTTCTAATTTTCCTGTAAATTGTTTGCATCTCTAATTTGTTTCTATGAAATTTCTGTCAATCAAGTTAAATACTTTCTGAAAACTGCTTACATTCCTGTCAAAGTGTACTTGTTATACTAAACACCCACGTTCTGTTCTAGTTTTTTTTTTTTTTTTTCCTCCCACATTGTGCTAGGGACTTCTCACTGATGGGCATTCAGGAAATTGAGCACAATATTTATTTTTAAATTGCTTTAGTAAATCAGTGTGGATCTAGACCCAGGAAGTACCAAAAAAGGCAAGTCCCAGGTTCTGAAAGTTATGTGTGGGAGTTCTCACTTCTTTCTAAGGTTGATGTTCTGCTCCAGCAGTTCTATCACTCTCAAAAGAAGATGCTTTTAACAGTGAAGCCAACAGCACTTCTTATTTCTCCCTGAGCCTTACTTAGGAAATAGACCATTCTAATATTTTAGTTTCCAGATATCATATTTTTAAAATAAATTATGGAACTGAAACAATTCCTAAAACCACATGGGTATAAATGTTTAGCACACTTGCATCTGAAATGTATGGTGAGGAAGAGTCTTCTTTTCTTAGCAGATAATCCATTCTTAGTAGTTTGTTTATGTTTTGTTACTGTGTAAAGAGTGTGCAGTCATTATCCTGTGTAAACATTAAATTTGGATAATAAGAACACTGCTAATGCTTACAGAACACTCTATATATCTTCTTGCTTAGTGGAATATTAAGAGATTTCAGTTTAAACAAGCAGCACTTCTCCCTAAGGAACACCACTTGGGAAGGCAAGCCAGCTCAGCTAGTTTGTCCACTACAATTGTTTGAGGCCAAGATGCTGCATTAATGCAGTATGGCAACATTGTGAGAATTTAAAATTTTCAGATCTGAGAGACAGGTTTTTGTGATGTTCAGAATGCAGAGTGTGCAGATGATGGAAGGAAGTATCTTCTTTTGTTAGTGAAGTACTTAATAAAAGGTACTTAATAAAGTACCTAATAATAAAGTACCTACTTAATAAAGTACTTAATAAAAGAAGGTGTTGACGCACTGTTCATTTCTTAATTAAATCCTCTTTAGCCAAGCAAAATTCCCTTTTGAAATTAGTTACTTGAGTTCCACTGGTGTTTTGATAAAAAAGCTTCTGTATTTTCTTCCCAACTGTGAATTCTTTCATTTTCCTTCCTCCTACTTTTTAAAAAGGTGCATTATTACGTATTGTATCATGATAGTAGATGTGTGCTACCATTCGTGTTTACTGCAATTCTGTAGCAGCAGTTCCCACCATATAATTTTCCATTCATTCTTTCAGCTGTTGAAGAAGCTTTCAGGGACTTGTGAATGTACAATTTTTATTTTATTTTTGCTTTGGTGGAAATTTCAGGCAATTTCAGCTGCCAGCTTGTACTTTGAGACTCCTGTTTTCCTGACCCTGCATTTCTTACAGAATTATCAGTGTGGAAGTCATCTGTAATTAAGCAAGGACTTATCTTGCCTTTTGTTGCTGTGGTGTAACTTCCAATGTCCTAAAGTTGCATCTCAGCAAACAGAATTTTACCACAGAGGCCCAAATTCCCTTTTAGGCTGTTTGAATCCTATATGATCATGGAGGCATCCTTTTGTTGTGGAAGTTATTGTTTTTCCGTATTATATTGTGTTTCCTCATAAAAGTCAAGCTGCATCTTGACTTTTATGCAGCTACATTCATTCATATCAGGCAAAAATTTCTCCTTGCATTTTTATATTTACCTGCGTTTTAATTTAAGGTGGCTAATGTATTTCAGTGCTTTTCCTTGTAAGCTGTAGTGAGTGATTTAGCAAAGGTCTGCCCCATTCAGGGTTTGAGTTGTCATCTGTTCTGCACCTGGTTCTAGCTAGCTCTTAAGTGGGCAGTTGAAGTGAAGATCTACATTACAGGTGCCTACTGACTGGCAATGGTGCTAGCATTAAGCTTGGAAGAGGCTAGAGAATGGTTTGAAAAGAGCAATAAACTACAGATGTGTTTTCCTCGGACAAGACTTCATGACTAGATTTATTTTATATTTTGAGCTATGATCTGAACTCATATTTGCCTCCAGTGTTGCCTCATTTCTGGCCTGGTGTATATCAGCCTCTGGATCAGAACAGACAAGGAGCCTTGATCCTGCCTTGATTAATAGGACTTCAAGAGAGACCCGGGATTTTAGTCCACTTTTAGTGTGCTCTTTTAAGTCACTGCAGTTCATGTTCACAGCATAGATGATGAGCCCTTACCTTGGAAAATAGTAAAATCTGTGACAGAAAAATTTACTTGTCTGTGTTTTGTAGTTGTGCAAATGTGGATGTTCTAGTAGGGACTTGATTCACTCAGTTGTCTTGGAGTGACAAATAACTTCAGCCCATTTGTTGTGCTTTGATTTCTTCAATGCAAGTGGGATCAGGGTGGTTCTGATGTACTTTGCTTTTGAAGAATACGATCATGGGTATGTATGGTTTTGCGTTGTAATGTATGTAACTTAGATGTCAATTTAAATCAAATTCTGGCACATCATAGTTACTATTTTCATTGCATGTTCTTCTTTTCCTTATACTCCAATCTTGCTGAGTAATATTCTGGACAAAATTCTATTTTGTTCTCTAGCATTTCCTTACTGACATCAGAATTTTTATGTGCTGAAAAAGTTGCAAAATGTCCTCTAGGTTGGTTCTTCTTTCCCTTCTGTTTTTAAAGATGTTGAAATTCAGTTTGGAATTAATTAACAACTATGAAAGCATTATTACCATGAATTTAAAATATGTTGGGATGTGCATGGTTTTCTGGCTTGGGTTTATATCATACTGTTATAGTCTTCAGTTAAAACTATATTAGTCAGTCAGGGCTCATAGCATATGAGCTTTGCCTCAGAGTCATAATTCTCATGTCTCCTGTGATTCTTTTAGCTGTTTTGTATGTCTTCAGAGTGACAGATGTAAGTCTTTTCATAGTTATTGAAGTTGAAATGTATTTTGATACTTTCTTCTCATGTTTTAGTGGAGCCTGCAACAGAAATAAATCCTCTCATCTAGGATACATCAGGACCCTCTCTGAAATTCTTCTAGCATCTAAAACATAGAGTTTGATAAACTTTTATTTTATCAGTTGTAAATAGTTATTCTGAGAGACTTTATGTTCCTATAGTTATGTTTCTTGTTGACACAGGCATTCTAGCTAAAGTCCTTTGTATTTCTGATTGTGAAATTCTGTCAGCAGTTTGCAGGCACTATAAATACCTGAGATTGTCAATTACCACCATGCCTTCATATGGTGCTTTTTGTCTCCACTTTTTGTGCTTATGCACTATACAAACAAGTTACTGTACAAGAGTAAGACACGTTTTACTCAAATATTTGGAAATAAAGGATGAGTTTTTGTAGATTTTTCTTTGTGTTTTTTCCCTTGTGCTTATATAAGCAATAAGCTCCTTGTCCTAAAATATGTTCTAAGTATCGAGATTTTTTTTTAATATAAAACTTGTGCTATAATCTTTATAATTTAGAGGAAGCCTTCCTGTTTTTAAGTGATCTCTTGAGCCAAGTTGGGTTATTCATTCATAACAATAATACACTTTATTTGGAAAGCCATTACAAGGACAATTAATGAGAGCTATAGATAAGAAGAAATAAGGATGAAAGAAATTGGTGTCCAAAATGTCTTATGAAAACCTGGGAGTGTGTTTTTTTTTTTTTTTTTTTAAAGTTCATTGCATCTTCTCAATTTTGCCTTTAAAATAACTGACTTAAAAGCACATGAGACACACAACTAAAAGCTTGTGTGTAACCTTGCGTGTGTTTGAGAATCTGCAGAGGTTCTCAGTAGGCAATAATACTTGTTATTGAAGGCAATTCTTTTTTTAAATGGACAATAAAATCCCATGTTTGCAGTGTCTTTTAGTTTTTTTTTTTTTTTTTTTTTTTTTTTTTTGTGAAGGAGCATGGTTTAGGTGTTTGATTTGCACCTAATAACTACCAGTCTCTTCCATTTACAGGTAGAGTATTTTTGAAACCTGAATGAAAAGGTTCAATCTATTTCTTCACATCTTATTCTTTAGCACACACAGGTGTGCCAAAGCTCTCACAGAAGAAATATAGTAATTGATTATTTAATTCTTAGAAACTGCATTTTGAGCAGAAGGGTCTTGGGAAAATCATGAGTCACTTGTTTTTGAACATCTATCAACCTTCCTGTACATGTGGCAGAGACAGTTTATTGAGTTTAGCAGAATAAGCTGGTAGTGACAATCCTATCTCTCTGGCATACTTTCTACCAAAAAAAAGTCTTGAGGACTTTTATAAAATGGTGGTAAGAGGTAAATTTAATGAAGTATTTCATGCCTTTTTACCAATTCATTTCATAAAATCCTCCATCTTTTTTAAGGTTTTCAGAAGAGTTCTTTGAGTTTCAAAAGTAACAGGCAGGAGTACCTTCTTAAATGGTGACTAGTTAAATTTTGCATCTGACTGTAACCAGAAACTAAGTGTATACATTTAATTAATTAGTAATTCTTATTTTATAAATCCTAATACAAAGAAATTAATAATTTAGCTTATTTGCTCAAGGGATGCTTTTATTTTGGAATAGGATAAAAGATATTAGCAAGTTAATATCTTCCACTGTGGTGGAAAGTGAGTGAAAATTAATGAAGATAATAGGCTTTACTCAGATCATTTCGTTATTGTCATAGCTTTACCTGCTCTATTTTATGACTGGCTTATCGTATGTGGAGGCGTTATTATCTTAGTTCTCCTTTACAAAGTAGCTAAAAGGGATAAAATTACACAGATTAAATATTTTTATATTTTTTTGTTTTCACTAATTGGCTGTGTGCATTGTATTTTTTAGTATGACTTTCCTGATGTCTTTCGAAGGGAGCGTTATTTTTTTCCTTCCTGAACTACATGCTGAGTACATAGATTCAAGCTGTCCTGGTTTCTCACCTTATGGATGTTGATAACTGCTTTTTTTTTTTTTTTTTTTTTTGAATAGAACATGTGTTTGTAGACAAAACTGAAGTCTCCAAAGCAGAAATTGAAGTTTTCTCCTTGCTTAGCTGATGTGCTGCTCTGGGGAATAACTCAGAAGAATGATAAGATTTATCCATTCCTACTGGGACGCAGGAATAAATAGGGTACACTTGCCAAAATCTCTTCTAATAATTGTTTGCAGGAATATTTGAGGGCTTGCTGAAGATGCCACTAGGTGGTGACAAGTCCTAATTATGCACTTGAGTGTATATAGAATTAGTATTTTAATTTTAAATCTTGCCTTAAGTAATACTGGTCCCATGAAATGGTAGCTTCAGCCAGCAAACCCTAGCAAAAGAAAAATAAATGTATGCTCTAGTCCAAATTATTTTCCATGATATAAGAAATTTAGGCTGGTAGCCAAAAAATCATATTACCCGTGGAAAATGTTTGGTGTGTGTTTTATCTTTTTTTTTTTTCTTTTTTTTTTTTTCTCCTTTTTAGCTTCCAGAAATGCATTGTAGAAAAAGCTTGTCAAAGAGGAAATTCTCTACTAACCCTCCTGGGTAGGTTATTAAACCTGTTTTGTCGTTGCTTTTGTACTAGTTCACTAGAATACAGTAACATCAGGACCTCTGCTACATTTTTCTGCGTGACATGAAGCGCTCCCTTAGCACTTGACCAAAGCAGCCTCTCTCCTGGCTGCTCTGGCCGGGCCGCAGCCGGCGCTGCCAGCCAGCACATGGTTTTGTGTCTAGTTTGGTAGTTGAATCTGCTCTTGCTGCAGCTCTTCTTCTCTTCATGGTATGCCAGCCATTCTTAGTTCCATTGGATCCGTATGCTTGCTTTCAGTTTGCATTTTTTGTTATGCCAAGTTTTTTGCCAAATGTTCTGATGCTTGTGTGGATGTGTCTGGAGCGGGCTCTCTCCCCGTGTCTGTGTTTCCTGTTTGAACAGCTCATCAACGGGCATATCAGCTCCTCGTGCTGGGAATTTGTTTTCCTCCTCAAAGAGATCTCTGCAGCTTGATGTTGACAGCTTTTGTCTTCCCCTGAGGCAGTTTTCTTTAGGGTCTCTGGGTAGTCTGTCAGCTCCTTTTGTACAAATAAGAAGGCAAAACAGCGATGCTAATTACTTCAAATATGGCTTGCATGTAAAAATTTCTACAAGTGATGAGGACATTGTTTTGACCTTTTTTTCCTGGACATATGCATTCAGGCTGCGTGTGTGTTTTCCTTTCTTCCATATGTTCAGGTTTCTTTCTTTAAAAAATGATTTAGAATCATAATAATTACAAAGCTTCTAAATTCTTCATAAAGTGGTGGCATCTGTTGATTTGAAATACTCCTTTAACCAAGCTGAAAATGAAAATGTTACCGCTCATCCCCTGTTCTCTACTGCTGCACCTCCTGTCAGGGAAGCGGCAAATGCAGAGCTGGGAGGGAAGGAAGGATCCTTAGCAGGCTGACAGCCCCGGATCACTTTCCTTTCACGGTTCTACAGAAAAAGCTCCGTGACACCCCGGGGGCAGGACCTGGGGAGGTGCGAACAAAATTTGACCTCCTGGTGACATTAGAGGAGGTGCTGTGTGGCAGGTGGCAATGTGGCAGTCTCTTGGAGATGGCTCAGGAGTAATGGGCTGTAAAATCCAAGGTCGCCAATGCAGCATCCTCCTGGTACTTACTACTAGTGCTGCATAAAGCAACTCAGATTATTTAAAGCATTACGGGGGCAAAAATGGGTATGCAGCATAATGCTCCTTTCTGCAGGTTTACTTCTAGGTAAGACAATTATTATTTTTAAAGGGAGGCACTCTTATGGTCTCTCTCGTAGCAGCTGGATTATAAAAGGCAGCTGCTACCCTTTCCTGAAGCTGCCAGGGCTTGGGTTCCTGGTCCTGGAGAATTTGGTCCAGAGTCTGTCAGACTGTTTGGATAGGTATTGATTTGTCATTGCTTGACTTCAGAAGCATTTGCCTTTTTTAAGTCCAGATTTAAGCCAGTTCGCAAGAGTAGGATTTTTATTTTTTCCCCCTGTGAAAGACGTGCACATTCCAACAGATTTTGTTGCAACCAAAATTTTTCTCCCATTTGAGCCTCGTGACCCACCTACTCTGCCCTTACTCCGATGCTCCTCTGCGGCTACCATGTCACTCGGCAGTCTGCCACCTTCCTGCGGTTCTGAACATGTATTCAGTATATGAGAATAAACAGGGGTGAGGGAGGAGCCCTGACTGCAGGGCCTCACTTTGCTAATTATAAATCTGTTTATAGAGGTAATTATTAAAAAAAAAAAAAAAAAAAGCTTTTTTTTCTGTAATAGCAAATATTAGCAGCAGATTGTCGAAAGCAATGCCCTGACAAATATGCATAGTTCAAAATGCTTTTTTGGTATTTGGTCAGTTTTATGTTTATGGGAAGACTGAAATAGTCAAGAATCAATTTCACAGTAGAGCTGTCAAAAAAAAAAAAAAAAAGGCAGCCTTCAGTTTTCATTTGTGGCTTTTTGGGTGCAAGGAGAACTGATTTCAGGCTGAATCAGAGAAATTACACATTCCCTAAAGAATAAGAAGTTTCTGTCCTTTTATTTTATTTATTTATTTATTTATTTTTCTTTAAGTAGGAACGGATGTCCTTGTCAGCCTCACAGCTGATGCTAGCAATGAAACCACTGGCACTGTCAGCTTCATGGGGCAGCTGCGTGTTTCCCACTGGGTCTCAAGCTCCAGGACAGCCCTGCGAGCAGAGCCCCTGGGGCCAGTGCTCTGGAGCCTCCAGAGCTCTGCCCTGGCCTTGGCATTGCACGTTATATTTTTATAGCTGACTTTGGCCAAAACCAGCAATTGCTTTTGGCCCCCAGGCAGGTATGTCAGGAATTCAGGTAATAGATTTAAGAAAATTGATCAAAATCAGTGCACTTAAGCTGGTGCACAAATTCTGTTTTATCAGATGATTTTGAACAAACTCTGTTTTGTATGCATATACCCAGCTAGTTCTAACTTTCAAACCAGTCAGATGTAGTGTGTCTTGTAGAAGCAGCTGTTTGTAGCTAAAGAGGAAGTAAGATGCTCAAGCCTATCTCACGGATTTGTTTTCAAATCAGATCAGTTTTACTGGGCAGATATTTGGGACAGAGAAGCCCTGTGCATGTTTTGAAGCTTATGCAATCGAAACATGTTCTTGCTAAATTCCAGAGATTTTTGACTTGACTTTCAATCATCTGCTATGAATCGGGGGTGGCAACAGGCAGGAGCTGGCTGCAGCACTCGCTGTCCTTTGTCTACCTCTGTCTTTCCTTGTTCTCACCTTAATCTATCTGAAGAAAAGGAGACAAAGTTGTCTCCCTGGATCAAAACACTAAGTTCTTTCTTAGGCATCTTCCTCCCCCTTTATTACACAGCTGAACAGACTCTACACTTCCTCTTTTGGACTATAATCCATTCATGTTTTTAGCCCTATTCATTCTATATAGTCATCTTCATCTCTGTTATACCACTTTCTCAAAACTCACTTGCCTGTAACACGTAAGGTTTTCAGAAACAAACTCTTACTGACTCCATTTTCCTGTTCTCCACTCTTATACCTGCAGCTGGTCTCCTCAAAGGGGATTCTCTAAAGAAACTGAGAATAATAATGTCTCTGGAAGTTGGTACAGTTTTCTTGAGGAAGTTCAGAGCACTGTTGCTATTGAGTTCTGAGGTACCACATGCAGTACATTGACACTGCTTTTGTGTTGCCGCTGCTGAATATGCCATTCAGCATAATCATGTAAATTTAAAATTAAAAAGTAAGAGTTTTATTTCTTTAGCAGAAAATTAGAGGAGCTGAGACAGCTCATTTGGCATGGCAGCATTCCATTGAACTGAAAGGTAATTTTCAGGGACTGCATCTTTGTTAAGTGTTCCTGCAGCAGTGGGGTGGTGATTTTAATGTGCAATGCTGCATTTTAATAGCCAATTGAGATGGCTATTAAGATATAGCATTGTACATTAACATCACTGCTGTGCAGAGAGCGGCTGGTGCCTGCTCCTCAGATGATGGCTCTCTCTGCATTCTGCTTCATAGCAGTGGTTTTCTCAGTAGCTCCTCTGATCTCCTGCAAGGGAAATAAAAATCATTATCTAGTTAATATTTCACACTACGCTGGGCACCCAGATCCCAAGGAGAGAGAGACGGGATGCGAGGAGGAGGGAGCGCGAGAGAGAACCCCCCTTGCGAGCGGATGGCTTCGCGGCCTTCCCGCGGCAGCGCCACCGAGGCCCGGTGCGACGCGGCTCCTCATCCCGCGGCGGCGGCTGCAGCTCCCTGGGCAGCGAGGGAGGCAGTCGGGCGCGCGGCCTTCCTAAGGCCTGGGAAGGGAGAGAAGCTGGAAGGAATCAGGCACAGATGAAAAACAGTACGAACCTGAGAACTTTCATCAGAAGAGTTTACGAAAGCCCTTCAACTTTTACACTTTGCAGCTAAAGGCAGCTGGTAGAGGGATTCACTTTCTTGCCTAGTTTTCTGCAGTATTCTGATGTTTGATTACTGACATGCTACTCTGTACACAAAGCATCTCCCATCGTTTGTGTTCCTGAGATTTCAGGAAAACCTTGTTTTCCTGTAAAGAGAGCACTGATTGCACCAGCACTACCTTCCTCGCACAAACGTGGGAGTTCTGGAAGAAAGGAGGTCTGTGACACTGCATTCTTCTGGCTCCGTTACGGTACTTGTGAAGTGACTTTCAGAATAATTACTACCAATAGTCTGTGTCGTGTATTTCTCTTGAACTCTTTCTGCCCCTAGCATGGTGTCTAAAGAATATACATGAAACGAACAGCAGATAACCTGAGAGAGGGAATGATGCTGTTGCAAAAGTTTGGCATACCATAAAAAGACATATCCCAATTCTCCATGTTAATGCTGGGGGATGCTGGTGGCACTACTGCCTAACACATTAACGGCTTTTCATCTCTACTCTTTTTTTTTTTTTTTTTTAAATGGGAATGAGCTATGGCAATTATGACTTGGTCAGGTTCAGAAGACTAGCTGGAAGCACATTTTAAGTTCTGTCAAATTCTTGTAAATTGATATTTTGTTGATAACATTTGTATAATAAATGTGGGAGGAGAAACAAGCAATTTGCAAAAGAAATGTTTGAGTTTAGTTAACAGGTTATTAAAAGATGATATAGAAGCTTGACAGAAAAGTGTAAATTACTTTGGTTTTGAAAAAAATATATATTTTGCTTAAAAAGAAACTAGTATCAGTGAAGGCTTAATACTTGTGACTGAAATTATTGCCTAGGTGTTCAACTTACAAATGTTACTTTTGCCAACCCTTAAAAAGAAAAAAGAAAAAAAGTCAAATTAAATAGACTTTAACTTTCTAAAGAAGATATTTCTGTTACACTGCTTTTCAGTGTTTTCCAGCAGTGCCCATCAGCTATGTGCTCATATAGTTCTCTGAGTTGTGAGATCCTGCATTCAAGGATAAGGAAAATAATTTTATTAGTATTTTATGGTATTTATTTTATTGTATTTCCATTGTTAGGCATTAATTTACTAGATACTGTCAATCTCAAAATATTTCACAAATACAAAGTTGAAAGTCATTTTAACAGAGGACTAATAATGCTAAAGAATATCTGTTTTGGCAGCTCCTTCTCTAATGATGGGAAATCATGCATTTTTCCTTGTTAAGTATCTGTATTATCTCGAGTCAGAGAGTGACGATATCAGCAGGCTAAAGTTTAACTGTGCGGAGTGATCAAAAGCCTGCTAGAGAGAAAGCAATGAAGTGGTAAGGATTTGGAATACTTCTGAAATGACTCTAATGCTATAGTGCAGCCTCAAGGAATTTTTTTTTTCTCATGATTTTTCTTTATTAGCAAGCAAAAGTGATGAAATATTCCCATTCTTCACCGAGTGCAATGTTTAGTTCTGCTAATTCAGAAGATCCAGTTCAAATGTTTGTTTTTCTTGGTGTATTATCTTTAAAACTGAGGAAAAGAAAAGCAGTTCATTTTTTTTTTATGCGGATATGCACCACTAGAGGCCATCATATACCTCCTTAAATATTAGGTAGATATGCAAATGATTATAGAGATGATCTGAATACCCAATGAATGTAAAGTCTATATGAAAGGGCATGAGAAAACCTCTTATTTGAGAGAGGACTTTGTCACAACTGATTAGCATGAGCAACGCGTCTTCTCAAACCAGCTCTAATTGATTCAGAGCACCTATATTCCCTTGTACGTTCCTACATAACCTTCAATAGATCACTAAGGATATGCGAGAAGTGAACTCTGAAGTTTGCAACTGTTCTGCACAATGTGCACAAATTTCCCTGAAGACACAAAGAAAAGGGAAATCCTTTTTTTGGGCATAAATACCAAAACTCATGCAATTAGTCTTGGACAAAAATACTATGGCATCTCCTAAATCAGTGGATACAGTGAATTTTAAAAAATTAAATGAGAATATTTAGACTTGACTCACATTATGCTTGGGCTTAGAAATCAAATAGTTCCTCCTTCAGTTTTCCCATCTGGAAAATGGAATGTTACTACTGATCCTATCCAGACTCTTCTATGAATATTAGTTAATGAGCTAACATTTATCTACTGCTGCAAGCATATAAACAATACGCAAAGTATTATTTTTGTTATTTAATGGTTCTGCTTTGAATTCTGGAAATAAATTACTGAGTCTGGAATTCTGGAAATAAATTACTGAACTTATACATGAGGAATGACTGGTAATTATCACTTGGAAAAAAAAAATCAAATTAGCATTCATTTCATGCAGTTAAGAGTTATTACAAAAAGCTGTAGCGAACAATGGTGACCAAGAGAAAAACTGATTTTAAAATGCATCTGAATGGCCTTATGAAAGGACAGAATGTCAGCAGTGCCATGGACCTTACCTTATCAGAATATCTCTACCAGTCCTCTGTTCTCCGTTTCATTCCTGCAGGCAATTTAATCCTTCACAGAAATGATAGTTAATTTTGTTTTCCTTCTGAGCTTCCTTTGCAGTAGTTTTATTTATGCAAGAGATATTGTGAACACATGAAATGTTTGCATGTGTATTTGAGGAGTAAATAATTAGAGTAAAAACTAGTAGTATTGCATTATGTTAAACAATTTGGTGTGTAACATTTTCACATCAAAATGTTGAATGGAGAAACAAGCTCAGGATGAGTAGCTGATAGCAGTGTTACTGTAGAACCTCCAGCCTGCCTGGTAATAACCTTCTCTAGGGTGTGCCTGCTATGCTGTGCACTCTACTCTGCCTAAAATAAGAAAAAGGATAACAGAGCCCATGTGGTCAAAAATGAAAAACACTGAGTATCACAAAAGTAAGTGCTTTTGTCACAAAAATCTATACTAATTTCTGGTTTTTTGTTTTGTTTTCTTTTTGTTGTTGTTGTTTTTTATTTTTTTTGATGAGTCTCTTTCATAATTCTTACTATTTTTATGAAAAAGTGTTTGTGCTTCAAAATATTATGGGAGGCTATTCTAGGAGGTAAAAAAAAAAAAAGTTCACTGTCTCTTTCAAGGTTAGCAGAAAACAGAAGTCATGCATAAGAATTGCAAATTATATTTCAGTTCAATAGATTTGAAAAAAAAATCTACATTTTACAAAGCTCAGGATCAGCAATTAATCTGCTGATAAGAGAAATAAAATCTAACATGCTGTTAATCAGGTTAAAGAAAAAAAGCAATAACTTTTCCCACAGAGACCAACTTAACAGCATAACTCCGAAGCTTATGAATAACACTGACTACTTTTCATTCAGGACATCCACCATGTGTAGTTTCAGTCCAAAAAGAGAGTTTAAATCTCATTCCTGGTATAATATTTTGAAATAAATTCATTTCAGAAACTTTTTTCTTTTTCAGAGGATTTGAGAGGATATTCAATCATCTTACTTCTAAGCATAGGTATTTTTATCCAAACATGTACAGTTTTCCTAATTTTAAACCAGTTTTCCTAACTGATAATGTCCAAGCGATTCCCAAAATACCACTTGGTTTCCTCTTAGATCTTTACTGCTATGAAAAACATGGGGATTTTCTGCAGATACTTTGGAGCCCGGCTCAGCTGGATTGCTGAGAAGGCGAATTTGTAACTAAGGTCAACTTTGGTTACTTTGTGGACAAAGAAGCTGATAGAAGAAATGAAGATGGGTTTTAAAGATGTCTGAGTAAGCCTTTAAGACAGTCTATATCTGAACAGGCAACTCCTCGTGTGTACTTGTGCAGGGAGTCCAGAGTCTCCCAGACCTCCCCTATTCTGCAAGCACAGGCAGGATGCTGAGACCCCTGCCTTGGTTGTCCTGTAGATGTGCTCAGGGAAGGGCTTCCTTTCAGGGACTGTTGTTTTGGCTAAAAGGGTGCAGTTTGAGTCTGAAGTTTGAGGGTTTCTCTAACGGGATCAGAAAGTCAGCATCCCTTTGCACTTTGCCAGTTCATCAGCTTGAGCGTCTGTTAAGTTGGAGATGACTGAACCATCCTTCACTGTAAGGTGCAGACATGTGATTTTCAACATGTTGCTTTTCATCTTTGTGACTCGATTTCCCAGCTGGGAGGCGGCGATAACAATGCTAATGTGTCTCATTATTGTGTTGCCTATTTAAACTGTAAGCTCTTCAGGGCAAGGACTGTCTCATACCATATGTCTTTCACAGAGACTGGCAGAATGAGTCACTGATTGCATTTGGGGTCTCTTGGTGCCACTATAATTAAATGAGAGACAATAATATTAGAAAGGAAGAAAAGGGGAAGGTAGGTCTGGTATCAAGAGGCATTCAGATTTCCTGGTAGCAACCCAAAAGCAAGAGAAAGGTTTATCTCAAAGGAGACTCCTTGCTTTATCAACTTGCTCAAATCCAAATGTCAAATTGCTTTCCGAGGAAGTACAGTAAGAGAACTATGCAAGCATGGTAATTTAGAAGCTACGAGGCAGTGTTTTACCATTACAAATCCTAGCTGTGTGAGAACGATTAGTAAGCTGAGCTGCTGCAAGCGTGTGGGTTGGAGGTCGGAGCAAACTTTGGGTAGATTTGCGTCTGTGAAATAAGAGTGCAGCCTCCCTCCTTATTAGAGGATGGACATGTGTTTCTGAGGGTGGATGAGGTGTCTGCACTTGCCAGAGGAGAAATGGAAGCTCCTGTGAGAGAGACGGAGGCTGAATCATGTTTTGTTAGAGCCCATCAGCTACCAGCAGAGCTATGTGTGAGATGATAAGAAGAAGCCCTTCACGGAATGTTTTATGCAATGGTATAGCAAAACTAATGTACGTTTGTCCTGTGATTACTAGAGCTGACTGCTGTAACAGAACTATATTAATAGCTCCTGCTCTGCTGCAGCATATGTAATATCTAAATACCCAGCTTATTTGGAAGTGTTCCTAACGTCTGGGTCCAGGACCCGTTTCGAACATCAACTGCAGGCTGCTTTGCAGAACTAATTTTTCCTCTCTATTCCAAAGCTTTATCATATCTACCACACACAGTTGGTCCTGCTTAAATTTTGTCCCGCCGTTGAAGTCTTCAGATTGTGTCTGTGTAGTCATCTTATCACTGGCTTATGCTGAAAGCGAGAAGCACTTTCTGTGTTACGATGTCAACTTTCTTGGCAGCTATTTGACTACGTTGTTTTAGAGCCTGTGGTGCTATCTGAGTCGTGAAGCCTCCTGTGGGTTATATGAAGTGGGCAGCAAAATGGGATTTGCTTTGCAGGCTCTGTTATGCCCCAGGTTTGTACAGCGTCAGCTGCTAAAGAAATAATAATGGACAGGATGTTCAGCTTAACACGTCATAGTATTTTCTATGGACAAAGCAAAAAGTATGTCATTATTACTTGACTAATCCACGTGGTTCTTGTGTTATGCCATATTCAATGTACAGATTGCCCAACCAGGGCTCTGTTCATAGAAGGTATTAGGTTGCACGGATATGCTGTGCTAAGATGACCCTATTTTCAAAAGTTACAAGTTTAATGGTGCTGTGTCCCTTTTACACCTGCTAAAAGGCCACAGGCTGATGCCGCGGGTTTGATGGGCCGTCATTCTGAGAAAGGAAACAGACTTAGTTGCACTGTGAGACTTCCAGAATGGGGCCACTAGGTTAGGAGAGAAATGAAGTCTGAACTTGGCATTTCTTGCCCTGTAACAGCTCAAATTGAATCTGCATGGAACGAGAAGTCAAAGGCTATAAGATTTCTCTTCTGCCATAATGCAGTCCTGGAGACTTGGGTGGGAGAATCTTTTGCAAAAGAAGAGACTGTCAAAAAGATATGTTATGTGCCTGACTTGCAAATTAAAACGGGAGAAAAGAGGGAAAAGTGCTTGTCTAAAAGAAAACTTACTTAAACATAAAGAGCTAAAATAACCTTTGACAAACCACATATTCTGATTTCTTTATTTTTTTTAAAAAGGTGTGTTGAGCTTTATAAATACTCTATTACTTGTTCTGTACCAACAATACTTAAAATGATATTGTCGTTCCTCACTTTCTCCATTAACATTTTGATCCAAAGTTTTGTTATTTGCATGACTTTGCTTCCTGGCTTGGATGGAAAATTGTTGTTTATAGAGAAACAAGCAGTACTGAAGTTATAGAGAGAAAGCTCTAGAACTAGCACAGTTCTCTAGTGGAAGCATTTTTAATTTTTATTCCTTTATTTACTTTCAAAGGAAGGACTGCTATGTCTCTAGTCATCCTTTTCTTCTCTTATCAGAGTTTTGAGCAGGATGTTTTGAGCAGTAGATTGTGGTAGGGCTGGGGGAAGTGGTGTGGCTGGAACCACA
>NW_010589533.1:86310-157029 GCF_000705375.1 Tinamus guttatus
GCTTAAGCTGCTGCCAGGTCTCTGGTACAGTCTGTTTATAGTTATATATAGAGAGATATATTTATATATACGTAGCTGCAGCAGTGAATGGAACTTACTTAGCAAACTACCCCATTCATTTAGCAGTGGTTTTGTAAAATATCTTAGGTGACACTATCAAATACTTTGATTTTTATGGGATAAATTAGAGCAAAAGCCCTGTCCTGCACTGATGAGTGATAGTCAGTCCTATAAATTTTAAGTAGGTTTATCTTCTCTATAGAATGTTATATATTTGTATGTTCTTATTTTTTTTGTTATTTATATTAGTTTAATGCTTACTCAGCAGAGAAAACATTTATTTCTTTTCCATTTGATAACCGTCTTGTGCCAACCAAAATATTTTCTGATTGGAGTAGAAGTTGTCATTAAATCTTCATTTTCCGATACGTCCTTCTCATTCTTGGGGAAAAAAAAAAAAAAAAAATCTTTCTTAGGGAATATACCTACTTCATCTGTAAGATAGCACTGAAGAACAAACAACCAAGCATATGCTGAGTAGGATGGAGATAAATCTGGTCTATGCAAGATTTTTGCCCTTTTTGGTGTCCATTTAAAAAAAAAAAAAAAAAAAAGCTTTCTAGCGAGTGGGTGTAGGGTAGGGGGGTGGCATTTTAGTTGTGTAAATATTCTCTTGCTCTCTAAAGGTTTGCTTTACATAACTCCTTGCTATTTGGAAGTCTTACTTATTGATATTTTTGATAATTATATTTTTATTCATTTCTGTAAAAGTTGATTCTTTACTGCAAGTTCTGTGTCACTCTAAATGAAGGCAAGTGAGATTTAGCAAAGCACCATAATCACGGTCCTGGCTCCATAAGACTCACAACTAAGTTCTCCCTCAGAATTTCCCCATTGTCTAATGGTAATAACTAATTCAGATTTGAGATTTTTTAATGAGCAGCAGCAGCAAGCAATATCAGTTACTTGCTCCCTCTTTTTCGTAATTGATATTCTTCTCCAGACTATTATAGTTTATTATTTCCAAGATAGGTTTCAAGTAAAAAGTCAGGTCCAAATTATTCACAGGATCTAAGCCCATGCTTAAGTTAATATTTTACTTTTATGAGAATTTCTATTGATTTCAATGGAACTACTTATTATGCTCAAAGGTGATTATTTTCTGGGTCAGGGGCTAATATCACATAATTCTTGGAAAAGGGACCACATTTTTTATTACGTTCTCTCTAGTTAATAAGGCTTAGTTAAAATTTATCTGTGCAGTTTAGATTAACAGGCAGATCTAAATGCTGGAGAAATTTGGAATTCAGTAGTTTTGTCAGTTCATCTGTGGAATAAATTTCAATTTTTAAAATGCACCCATTATCATGTACATTTATCTAAAAAGATCCTATTTTAAGCCAGTGAGTACTTAATGCCATAATTGCTTTTAATGTCTTGGCCAAATGTAAAATAACAAAACTCATTTGAAAATGTGCTTATCTGCAGCCTTAATTGTAGGGTGACCCTTCTCTTTGTGAATTCCAAATCACTTCATTATATTCAAGTCCTACATAGGTAGCACCACTGGGAAAGGTATTATGGAGCTCCTATACTAATAATAGTAATTAATAATAATTAATAAAGAAGATTGAATGCTTAGTTTGGTATATATCCAAGGCACTTCTGTTGGATTAACAAGTAATTTTTCCACTTTATTATATTACATCTATTGTGCTTAATTGCTCCATTGCATTTTAGCACACATTAATAAGTAGAAAGACTAAAAGCACAACCGCCTATGTGAAAAAATTTCCACCTACATCCATACAATGAAAAAACAGGGCATGGAGGGCATAGGAAATCTTTACTCTTGGAACTATGGCCTCAGTTCTTGGTTCTGCTCAAATCTGAGTATCTAATCCAAAACAGTATTAGTAGTTTTTAGAATTACTATAGAGATTAAGTCTATCAATAGCACAATAAATGCTTGGCATCCTTATGCTCTCTCAGCCTGGACCTGGAGTGCCAGGCAGTCATCTTCCCTCCTTCTGGCTTTTACAGGCTTACTTGTCATTAAAACCCTGGTTTAGCACATAGGCAGAGAGAGAACTGACAAATCTTTCCTCTGAAACTGAAATACCTTCAGGATGCAAGTAGGATGTATGTTCTTCCAGTCACATACAGCCATTAATGACCTTCAGGGAGAAGGACTGTTGAGATGTGTTCCCCTCCCGCCCAGTGTATTATATTAAACAGCAAAATGCCATGCTAATTAATTTAAAAGAGAATCCAAGAGAAGAGCACTGACTGTTAGGGAAGGGAGCTCCAGTAAGAGGGGGAAATATTAGCATGTTTTACTATAAAAATTACAGAGGCAATTTACCCAGGAACTGTAGCCGTTATCAGAATTCTTAACTCCCTCACACCCAGATTTCTTGTTCTCTTTTATAGGCATTAATCATATTTTATTTTTAACCAGAAACCTCAAAGCAGAATTAAATTAAGTGAAACTTTAATAATGAAATTGCACACAGTATTATTCACAAGTTACGCAGGGTAGCATTAATATACTCCATTAGGCAGAGAAAAATGTTGTAAGGATATGGTTAATGCTCGTTTGCAGAGAGCTTTTCTTATTACAGGAACTTTGCTATTGACTTCACCAGGAAAAAAAACTGGCCTCTGGTACGGTGGCGTAATAGTGTGGGTTAGTCTCCCAAATTGCTATAAAAGTACGAGAAAAAGAAGTGCAACTGGATGGTGAAATCCATTATCACACAGGTAAGAAGATGTTATTAAAAAAAGGCTGAATCTTGGTTGCAGGATTGAGCTGGGGCAGGGAGGTAGTGGGGGAAGGGGCTCAATCTTTTCTGCCTTTTTAACCTCTTCTTTTAAGACTAGGCAAAGCAATGGGTTGTTTATGCCTTGAAATTACAGGAAGCGCTGGGATCGGTAGGAAAGCCGGCGGCTCCGAGGAGCGCTCCGTCTGATCCAGGCACCCTCCGTGGACACGTGCGCCCATGGGCCCGCTGTGGCGGTGACGGCACGGGGGTACGTGCTCCTCTTCCGTGAGCAGCTCGGTGGCCTGAGCCAGCCCTCACTCTGCTGCTGCCTTATGAGACTTATGAGACTGGTAGCGATGTACTTGCCAGACTTTCTTTTTTACTTTAAGTCTTTTCTCCTTTGAGAGGAAAAATGTCCCCTTATTTTTCATTAATTTCCATTTTTCTAAAAAAAAAAATAGTTATCTATGCTTCTTAACATTCACACCGAGTATACACATATCTCCATCCTGAAAAGAAGAGTCTCTGTAGGGCCGATGATTACCAGGTTTGCTTGTGTGTTTGTTTTCTTATTATTGCTGTATTTCTAAAAGAGAAGCAGAAGAAGTTCAGAAAGAAACCAAAAGGAAATACAAAGGCAAAGAAAAGTAGAACAGCTGTAGAAGTGGAGATCTGGTGCTGAGAACTTTCTAAAAGGGATCTTCAGGTCAAGCAAAGACACTGTCTCCTGTCACCCAATTCCTGATTGCTAAGCATAGATAAAGCAAAGACCAGTTTAAAAGAATGGAAAAAAAAAGAAATGAACAACTGTAGATTGAAAAAAAAAATAAGGTATTCAACTGCCACAATGTGCACATTTAGGGAAGATGATGATAAAAGTGATTGCAGACATTTCCAGGAAGTCTGGAAAATAAATGGAGTGCCTGCTAAGGGCTTGGCACTGTTGCTGTTGTGTTGCTGTTGGTGTGTGTCTTAATGGGAGATAGAAGGGTAGACTTTCTGAGTGAGAGCTTAATTTCAAAATTCCTCACCCTCCGTAGAGTACAGCTGATTCTGGACATGGTGAAGAAGTTCAGTGGGGAAAAATTTTGAGCAAGGGAAATTTACAGTTAGATTGGCAATAGTGCGTACTATTAGAAGAACTGTGTGTATGCACGGGGTGTCCTGCAACTATCACACATTGGATAAAATATTTAATTATGGTTTTCACTCCTCTTCCCCTGCCCCAGTAAAAATCCTAAAAAGCTATACCAGAAAGCTGCACCATGTAGCTCTCTTCCCATTATGTATATCTGTTAAATGGAGTCTTCAGATTTGCAAATCTCTCCAATTAACCCATTTTGTTGTTTTGACTGGCTGGTGTTCGGAATGGCACAACTCTAAACTCTCTGCATTCTGCTGAAAAAGTAGCTGATGACTAAAGAAAAAAGAAAAATTAAGCTGGTGGGATTCTCAAATCTCAGCTTGAAATGAACAGGTAATTCTGAGGTTCCAGATAAGGAGCAAGTGTTTTATTTTGGTGGTGGTTGTTTCTTTTTTTCTTTCCAGTTAACTGAAATCAATTTCAAGGAAAAGCAACTGGTCTCATTTTCATATAAAATATCGTTAATGTCAGTGGCCCAAGCACTGCTTGAAAGAGGATGCTGAAACTGGAAAGAAGACCAAAAAGAACTAGTTACACTTTTTATGTTAGAACTGAGATAAATGAATAATAGAAAATAGGGTATAATGTAATAATAGAAGGGCAAGAGCATTGCTGATAAATCAGTAACGTCACTATGGTAGTTACAGTACTCTCCTTTATATTGATATTAGACCTGCTAATAACTCCCTGGAACATGTTGCTCAAAGTTCTCTGTCTAAATGCTACCTTAGGCAGTATGTGTAGAAATGTTGTACCTCGCGAGAGCCATTTCTTTTATCAAGTTGAAATGAAACATCTTACTGTTGTAGTAAAAACAGGAATTGAGTTAGAGCACTTCTTTTTGTTCAAATGAGAGGAATTGCTTAAATAGCACCCTTGAACTATTAGGCTGCAAAGGTTTGCTTTGAACTTGTACAGTAGAAGGAAAAGAGCCGCTGTTTTTGCTCTCTCTAAAGTTTTAAATACTTCCTTTCATACATAAAGACTTTGAGATTCCTTATTGTCATTAGAACAGTAACCTTGTCATATTTCAAATATACAATCAATACAGAAGCCCTCCTTTCAGGTGGTTTATGGCTGTGACTTTCCAGATGCAGCTGTGATTTAACAGGTCAGCTGTTACCCAGATGCCTCATGAAAGGCGAGTGGCACCGGTGGGGTTGAAGGTTAAACATCTTTGAAGTCCCAAAGAGCAGTAACTGTAGTTGAATAAAACACGCCTTGTGAGACCTGAATCTCCTTTCTGTGGAGCTGGATAAGAAGTTGGACTGTTTTATGAGGAGTGCTACAGCATGAAACTATTAAGACGTTGCCTTGTAAAAAGTTCTGGCCTTCTATTCTTGAGTCCTTGTATTTATGAGAGGCCCCAGCTGGTACCCTTCAAGTCCATAAATATGAGAGGCCCCAGCTGGTACCCTTCAATATGGCAGGGTAGGTAAAATTGACTACTTTATCTGCTCCCAGCATCTGGAGATACCTATTTCTTTGTAGTAGGAGTAAACTGAGAAAAAAGAAGAAAAAAAAAACCTTTCAATGTAAACCAAGTCATTTAGCAGATAATCAGTGGGGAATGGGAGGAACCTGTTAAACTAAATGAACGTTTTGAAGTGAGGGAGCCTGGACAAAAGCATTTGGCCTCATACTGGAAGTAAAGTATTATTGTTGGAAACTTATTTCCTAGAACAAAATAATTAACAAACTGATTTTGCTTACATTGTTTTCTTAATGAATGCAAACTTTTACTGCACATGAGTTTGTTGTCATCCAATAGACATTTTTACTTTGTTTTTGTTTCATTTTGTTTTTCTAAAAAATTACGAGAGTAAGCAGTTCCTTTCTTTTGCCAAGTTGTAAAATATGAGGACAGATAGGCATCTGGTAAAGCTGTCATTGCTCCAGAGAATTCTTTGGAGCTGTAATAGTCTCTGGGCTTGTCACATCACTTCCTTCCATCAGTAGTTAGGATATTTTCGTAGGGATCCATTTGTACACATACAATATGTGTGATTTGGAATGGGCCCAAAACAAAATTCTGCCTGAGTTTTTCTGTAGATTTGAAGAGGTTACCCTAGAGTTGCCTTCCAGAGTCTCTGAAGTTTATTTCTTTGACAGTCAGAATTATAGACTACTGCTGTTATTCATAAATGGAAAGTGATAAAGAAACCTTTTATTCTTTAGGGAGAGAAAATAAAATATTTATATATTTATATATTACATCAATTGCTACTTTTAAAACAGAGGGGAGAGAGAGTCCTTTCAATTGTCCATCTGGAAAACATTGATTTTTGCATTACTCTGAGAATATAATTATTCTACCAACAGGCTCAATTTTATATATGATCAAAAAGCAAAGGCAGTTATAACAAAATGAAAGGCTTGAAAAAAAAATTACTAAATTAAGGAGAGATTCCACTACCACTGCCATATGTGTAAAATTCAGAAGCACATTCACACAGGTATGCTTCCAGATTGCAGTGTATAAGGCCATCCACCTTAGTGAGCCTTAGCGTATTTAACCCTTAACGGAGGGGTGTTAAAGTCAGCAGTTTCAATACAGATCTGGATTTTTAATTTTTCATACTATAAAGAAATTCTGTATTACTGGATTTACTATTTTTTTGTCCACATTCTTCTTTTATTTTGTTCTTTGTTTTCAAAAGTGAATGTGATTGTTAACATTTGATGACATGAATAATGTGAAATATACAAAACAGAGGTAAGGCTTTGAAAAATCACACTTTTATAAAGATATGCACATTTGACTGCATATACATAAAATCTTGCTGCTTAAGTGTCTCTGATGTGGTGAAGAGACTGTAGTATTATAAGAGGGCTAACTTTTGGGGCCAAACTAAAGTTGCCCTTTAATTGTAACCCTGCAAAGTTCATTCGTTCCTAATAATCTCAGTAATTACATATGAGAATTCTGTATCCTTGATACGAGCTAGCTCTTTTTTTAAATTAAAGATTATATTCCTGTGAGCAAAGGATGGGCAATGGGAAAATGTAATCTCATACATACCAGAGCATCTGGGCATTTGAAGTTGTTCAGCCACAATGTACAGAAGTTATAGTTATGTAGTTATACAATGGAAGTAAAAATTCTTTTCTATAATTTTCTGTTCAGACCTCTGCACTTCATTCCTTGACCCAGCTAGGCTAAGGCATCGTCTGCAGCTTTCTCTTTGCAGCTCTTTCCAGGGAGAATTGCAGTGGTTTCAAGTGCCTTGTGAGTCATGCAAGGCTACATTCCAAGCATCTGCCCTAAGGTATTGCTTTAGAAAAAGGCCTAACAATATTCCACGGCTGTTGCTAAGCCTCAGAATACACTGTTGGTTTATTTGCAAATGCGTTCATTCCTAATCATTCTGAAGTGAAAACATGTTCACAAATACCTGGAATCGCCGACTCATGCGAGATAAGTCAGCAACGGGCCATGCTAAAACACACTGTGGCCGTTCATTTAACCAGGGAAGGTCTTCCCTAGCTTCCTAAATCACAATATGAATGGAATCACAGTCAGGACAGGCATTTTATCTATCCTTTTGCTAGATAGAGAGAGGCTTACAGCTTCAGATTTGTACAGTATTTCTTTGCCAATTACATCAGGGATATGTTTGTCCCCTCTATGGATTTTCCATCAGCAAACTTCTCATCCGCAAACAGATGCTATTCTGGCATGGGAAGAGTCTGAATTCAGTGGCCATCTGCTGTCTCACTGTCCAAGCAGCTCCAGTTCTGTTGCCTCTTTCATCAGAGGCCTGTGCAAGCTCAGGCAGAAAAACATTGAGAAATTATTTTCTTTCTCTGGAAAGTCTGCAATAGTTTCCAGTTTACCCTCCTGGAAAACTGGAAAATAAAGGCTGGGTGATGAGCCACTCCTTGGTGTCAAAGGCAGAAAAAAACTGAGAGACTTGAAACGCAGCGTGGAGTGTTAAGGTATGACAAGCCTTAGAAGAAGGAAGAAGTGAGAGTATTTGGGGGAAAAGAGGAAAACTTTCTCATAAAGTTTTACCATAAATCATTAAGTGCAAAACTTGCTGCCCACGCTGGATCGAGATATGTCTTACAAAGCATGAGATAAGAAAGCGGTGGAAAGAGCGCAGAGTTTAACTTTGGCACCAGAGCCCAGTGCTGAGGGCATGCATCTCTGTGGCAGTAAGAAGGCACTTACAGCATCTACTGATGTAGGTTATGTAGATATGGCTTAAACCTATGGAGGAGATTAAATAAGCTTTTGAATATGTTAATCCAGTTTTGAAGGATGGTTCCTTTACTCGTGCATTTACACTCTGTTTAAGAGCCAACAGGTTTAGCCTTGTGTGGGAGCATCTCATGTAATGTGCTCTCTTGTACAGTGTTTGGAATTTTTCCCAGTGAAGTTTTCTGGTCACTGCAGCGGGAGGACAGGGCTCACCACAGGGAGCAATCCGCAGCCCTGCTGGAAATCATTGCCTGCATCACGGATGAGCTGAAATTCTGCAAACAGGAGCAAGCTGCTCAACAGGAGACTGTCTAGCCTCAATCAGGGTAAGAAAGAGGTCTGAGCCTAAAATGATATGAGAAGGATTGCCCTTGATTATTGGGGATGAGGGGGTAGGGCTGTATGTGTGTGTTTGACATGAAACTGCAGACATTTTTATCACTGAAAACCAGCTGTGTAACCATGCACAGCTATGCAGACATCCTATGCATTCTCCTTTTCATTTTTTATCATGTTAAAAAATAAGCCTCACCTTTTTGTATGATATTCTGTGGTATACATACAGCAAGAACCCCTTTGAGAAGTACCCTGAAAATGCTGTGCAGTCACTAATACATAGAATGCTATTGAGCTAGTTTTGAAAAGAAGTTATTTAAGAAAAATGCTAAATTAGGCCCTATTAAAAGTGGAACAGTACAGTGCTTAGCTGTTGCATGTACTGTGTTCTTGGGAATGCAACAGAACCTAATCAAACAGTGAAAAACAACAGTTTCATGATTGGTTTTAGGAAAATAAAATACTGGAAACATTATGCCTGAAGTAAAAAGGAGAAAAAGATTCTGTTGCTCTTAATTATGAAACACAGCTAAAATGCAATTAATCACATCTTATTTGCTTCACAAACAGGCATTAATATTTCTTGAGGAGTTTTCATTTCCTGTGTTTACAGTAATTAACAATACATGTCATTGACATCTATCAGAGACTAATAAGTCATATTTAATCCTTTCTTGATGTTGTTGATCTAACAGAAAGCCTAGCTGATTTTTGAGGTCCTTATTACTGTATTTCATTATGATTTGGGGATTGTAGAAGTAATTCAAGGAGTTATTTCCTGTACAGATCCAGAAATGAAAGCTTTGAGAGTAAAGTAGTGAAGAAGCATCTGAAACATGAAAAGAGGAACATGGATAAAAAGACAAAAAGAAATCAGAAAGAACAGTGGAATTTTGTGTAGGGGAAAATGGGAAAATTCGAGGGAGCTAAATATCTAATACTTAGTAACAGATGATGCAGCACTCTGAAGGTGACTTGTGTGCCTAAATTTTAGCCACCTAACAGATCCGTCTCTTTTTTAGGTCTGAAAATTGCTGAAGATATATATATATATGTGTGTGTGTGTGTGTGTGTGTGTGTGTGTACTGACTAAACAAAGGCTTAAGAACTGCCATGAAAACAATACTTCTTGTGTTTGTCTAATATTTACAGTTCTAGGGCAGAGGAGAAATGGAGAGTACCATTCTGTAAATTTAAAATCTGTCAAACTAGCAGAGATCTTCCTAAGGTTAAAAATTCAAAGACTTGTATACTGTTAACTTACAGGTGTTTGAATAAAAAGTGCTTCTCTACACCTGAAAGTTTTAAATGGAAGAATGTGATGGTCTTGCACAACCAATGACAGGCTTCTGCTGAAATTTGAGTAAAAATTGTATCAATTCTTATTGTATCAGGTTCCATCTACTGAAAAAAATGTTGCATTATTTAGAGATCTTGTTAGGTTTTTGTTTGTTTGTTTGTTTTAATCTTACATAATGCAAGATTCCAAATACCATGAGGATCATTGAGGCAATGTCCAAATTGCAAGTACTGAGAGCTTTGCCTCTTCGTTCTTCTGAATGTAAAAAATGTACTCAGTTTTTGCGTGGCATGATTGTTTCTGTGCTGTCTTGTTTAAATGATCCAAGTGTGAATGTGGACTATAGAGCATCAAATTCCAAAATTGGCACGAAAGGTTGATTATTATTTTCTCTGTACAAGAAATAGAAACTTGTCTTTCTAGAATATCATAATTCTAAACAGAAGGAAACGAATCTGGAGAACAGCCATATACATGACATAATTCCCATAAAGACTGGAGGGTATCCAGATAGGAATATCAAGTGGCTTTTAGTATTAAATTAGAATCAGTTTCCTTGTGGGAGGGGGTTAATTTACAGGCAGAAATGTGTTTTATTTTTGTTTGTTTGTTTCAAGGCAAGAGATTATACCTAGTTGGTTTGGTGTAGTTAATTTACTAAATTTCTACATTGGCAAACCTCAGTATACCACTGCTATGAAATAAAAACAAACATAACTAAGATCAAAGGTAGTAATTTTATATATATGTGTATGTGTATATATATATTTATTTAATAGCTAACTTTATAGGTGGCAGTATAATAAAAATGGTGGTAATTATAGTAAGTTTCTTGCAAGTATATTCTGTTAATTATTTCATATGGATCAAGAACATATCATTAGGATTGGGTAGAAGTGTGTTTTTAGGAAAACTTCAAGTGGAATGAGAATACAATGAATCTTTTTACTGCTAAATATGAAAGATAAAAACATAGAGGGATAGGTTCAGGAACTGGCTAGCTTATTGAAAGAATAAAAGATTTTCAGTCTAAATGAGAAATAACATGACCGTTCGCTTCATGATCTGTTGCATTCATTCAGAGGGAAAGCTAGTTTTTTACCTAGACATGTGCACAGCACAGGAATAAATCGTAGGCATTTGTCCACTCAGCGTACAGCAGATATTTTTACATATTATGGCATGCACATG
Organism: Tinamus guttatus; assembly: GCF_000705375.1. Next base: position 97,251 of record NW_010589533.1, read on the forward strand.
ACCACATGTGTGTTTTGGCATACCATGAAGCTACTCATTCAAGCAGTGCCAGTGCCAGCAGACACTTTGCAAGGCACATTTCAGTCACGTGGAGGGGCACATACATGCCCTGTTATATAGGAGACTGCAGGGACAAGGCACATGGTGCAGGGCCAGACCCAGCCATTGGCTTATCAGGAAGCCAGTTCTCTCCTGGCCTGTAGCTTATCAATCTTGACCTAATACAGTTTTGATCTAAATATCACAAATAAAGAGAACTTGCTGTATCTCCAGAGAAGTTATTCAACTGTGTAGCTGCATTCAGTTTATATACATATGGCTTTTTTTATTCATTTCTTCAGCCTGCACCTTCCACTGATGATTAAGTTTCATGTAACTACTGTACTCTTATTCAGATCTGTTGGTCAATTCTGTATTTTTTCCCTTTGTTAAGTATGACAGAAGTATCTTTCAAAGATACTACTGGGGGTGAGGGAAGGTACAAACTACTGTGAAAAGCAAATTGTTCAAAGCAGCCTCTTATAGAGATTTAAATTTGAGTTTCTCTTTTTACAAGCAGTCCGTATGGTTTGTATTATACCCTGTTTGTGAAAGAATGGCAGTCACTGTGCTCTCTAAACAATTACTATTTATGTGCTGAGATAAGAGGTGATTTTTTTTTTAATAGAAAAGGAAATGCAGGTTGTCCCTGTGGTGTTACAAAACCAAATTCTCTTATTGTAGAGCTTGTTTTTTTTTTTCCCCAGACAAAAATGGATAGATGGAAGGTGACCTGGCAGCCTTTAAACAGGGCTTTTAAACAGAACAAGACTTGGATGTATATAAACAGGATCTGTCCTTCAGAATTTACTTCTCAAAAGCAGGTAGATGTTGAAATGAGCAGGCTGACAATATGCAATCTGTGGTGTAGTTTCTGACATTTTTTCTCTAGAGGTAATAGCCAGGAAATCTGTCTCTATTACAGTACCTATCCTCGGGTAAGCCAAATTATCTGAGACAGGATACATAATGTTTAATGTTAGAAATGAACTCCATTCAGTTGGAAAATGCCTATCAGCACTGAATTTTGTTGCATACTGTAATTACAAAGTTAATTTTGCAAATCTCATAAGCTGAGCACTTTGAAGATTCATTTGAATTCTTTAAATGCTGGGCCTAATGTTGCAAGTATTTCGAACAACTTTATTAAATGCAAGTAAAATAGTCTAAAGACAAAAAAAAAGACTGCTTTTTAATTATCACTTCTTTTCTGTCATTAAAAGGAATATGATAAAAATAAGAAAATCCAGAAGGAAACCACTTCTATTTAAAATGAATGATACATTACTAAATCTTACAAATTCCTTTTATTCTTCTCCTGTTTTATGCAATGCAAAATATTTTAGAAACATATGTTGTTTTGATTTTGATTCTTAACCCTCAAAAGAGCTGAGGAATGTTAATGAAAGGTCTTTGGAAGTGAAAAAGATGATTTATCTTTGATCTTTGGACAGGAGAACATGCAAAGAAGGCAGGAAAAGTGGCCAGGGGAGAAGTTCTGGTATTGACCATGTCAAGGCTGCAGAGAAAGAAGCTGCAGAAACTGAAGCTGGGTGATAAAACCCAGAGTAAGATTGTATCTGCACAGAGGAATATAAAAGGCTGCTTATGCTGCTTGTTCTTCAGAAAGTTAAATATGGTGTGAACAAACTTTTTAATTCTAAGCTAAAAATTCATTTCTATTGATGAAGATAGTCAAATTGACCAATCTGTATTTATGTTATGACCTCCATTGCAATCAGCAGAATTAAAAAAATAAAATAAAGTTAAAAAGATACTGCTTTGAATGATAGGAAATAACTATTTGAATATGGTGCTGTTTGGTATCCATTTTCTTTGGAATTCCACTGTTAAGAGCAACATTTTTTAATTTATTGTGGTTTGCCTTGTATATGAGATGGAATTTTGGATTTGTGGAGGAGTTTAGTATCTCAAGAGTATTTATAACGGAAACAGAATTTATAAAGATACTTGAAATGCCATATGAAGGGGGTTACAAAGGAGCTTTGAAGAATTTCTTAAGCCTTCCTGATGTAAGAGCAACCCAAAAAACTAGCTATTGAAGTGCATCTAAGTTGCACAGGAAACAGAGCTGCAGATTTTATTTTCAGATGGAACTGCCTAGAACAGATCAGAGATTTTTCTAGGAAAAGATATCTTTTTGTAAAGCATTGATTTGTCCAAACTTCTTTTATACCGGTCTTCATTAATCACCAGGAGATTTTTTTTTTTTTTTAAGGAAGTGTAAGCCTAAAAAGGGGAAGCTATTGAAATCATCACTTGCAAAAAGACTGGGCTGCAAACGCATGATGAGCAAGAGCCTTCTTTCAAATCAGAGATATCAGGTAATTGGGCTTTAAGTAATTCAGTTACAAAAATCTGTCCACTTTTTCAGTCTATTTACGCATGAAAATGTCTAAGGATTCCTATCAAAGGATGTGAGAGGAAGACAGAGGCTGAATAGTTGGGGGTACCTGCTTCAGCTTGTAGGAAAGGAAACTGTGGTGAAGATCAAGTAAAATATACCATTTTTCAAGCAAACATTGTGACTAAGAGTCTTTTCACAAGAAAAATGATCCTTGAAGTTTTTTTTGTTGCTTTTTGAGATTTTTTTTTTTCTGGGCAATTTTCAGTACTGAACTGTGTGTATTTAAAACAAGTTATCCTCTTTCAGAATAACAGACCATTAGAGCAGTTCAGCCTAGGCCATGAGGTGTGTTTTACATCTCAAAAATCTTCTGGGCCTTTCTGTCCTGGATGGCTCCTAGAGCCTCTGGGATTTTAGTGCTGTGTATGGAGGACGTAGAGACCAAAGGAGACATGTATGATGGTCCCAGTGTTTGTGTAGTTATAAATCAAGGAGGTCTATCATCCTTAAATAATTGTTTCTGAAACATTAATCTCATCTGTAAATTGATATGGTACATAAAACTTGATGTCTTTGATTAAGGACCCTGGTTTGTCCAAACCTCACTCAGAGCCAAGAAATTAGGCAGAGGCCTGTCTCACTCTGTGCCCGTGGTCACAAAGAGCTGTATTTTTGTGCCATGAGTAGAGCAGCACAATAACTATCAGCATAAGAGCCTCTTGAACCAAAAGTTCTGCACAGTTAGAATAGTTGAAAATCAAATAGTAAAAAAAAACAATTTGAGAAACTATTTTTCCTAAAATGAAAAGGAGGGGATTCTGTCCTTATTAAGTTATTAAATTGTTCTGCTGACTGTACATACTACATAATATAGGCATAGGATAACTGTATGCTAAAGACTTGGATTTTTATTAGACAGGTATTTAAACAAATGCTGGAAATTGTTACTACGTTCACTGAGTGGCTTTTTAGTGCTACCTCTCAACTCTTCTCAAAGTCTATCTTATGATTGAGCCTAAGTCTCATGAATGCTGCTACAATATGTGTGAGTTTTGAAGTTTGCCTTTTGTTTGCATTTAAGATTTGGTTGACAGAGATCCAAATCTCTTAAAAAAAAATTAAAAAAATAAAAAAAAAAAGAGAGAGAGAAGGGGAAGACAAAAGGGGAAAAAAAAAAGTTATGCTAAATCAATTTTAATTTCAAGATACCTAAGGGTTTTTGCTTCAGATTTCAAAGGAAGTTAATTTTTAAACACTTTCAACAAAGCATTTCTCTCTTTAAGAATCTAATTACGAATATTGTCAGGCCAAAACATTTCTTCCTGGCAGAATCTTACTTTAAGGTAAACCTAATCTTCCTTCACTCAGTGAAGGGAGGCGGTGTTGCATGCTGTCCCAAGTAGAGACGGCTCTGTGACAAACCAGGAAATAAGTGGAAATAAAATCAATTTTTCCCTATTAGTGCCAAATTAAAAGCAGAGTAAGCTGTAAAAGTTGCAATAGCAGAAGTGACAATTGATACAAGTGTTCTGAACAAACAAACAAGACCAATAGAGAATCAATTTTAACTCTGTTAGGGAAAAGGACTTTTTTGTGCTGGTGATCTTACACTGGGCAAAAAAGAAGTATTTGTTTAAATTCTGTAGTAGCAAGCTAGGATTGTCTCTCAAGAGGAACTTAGAAGCAGTGGTGAAAATTAATGGGAAACTATACAAAACTTTATAAAATTTAAACCCTTAACATGATCCAACATATACATTTAATTAAGATTTGCAGCTTGCATTATAACAGAAAAATATTGGTATTGCCATTCCCATTTTGATTGAAATCTCTTACCCTTTCACCCTTTCACTCTACAGTGGAAGTAGGCTAGAAGTGTTCATCCTGAGTCTGTTCAATATTCTAGGACTGATCCACCAACTCTGCAGTATTCTAACGATTTACCATCCTTTATAGCAAGTACAACAACAACAACAACAAAAAAAACAGAAGACATCTTAAATGGGAAATATTAGAGATTAGGGAATTTTTAGAAGTTCTGATGAGGACTGAGCAAGTTTTTTTAGCAATAGAATTAGTTGTTGCATAATTAACATAATATGATATAACCAACATTTTGTAATTAGATTCTTTATTAATAAATTCTAATTGTAAAAACACAGGGATTTAATTGACATTTAACATGTTAGCTGTTGCAGGCTTGATATCAATTAACACACTTATCAAATGTCAATTACCAGTTTTTCGGTTTTAATTGCTGTGAAATTGACTTGCCATGGGCTACCTTTTTAAATGTTAATGTATTAACAGTGTTCACCAATTTGATGTAATAAATATGACATCTATATGCACTATTGCTTAAGCAGTTTGACTACATTATATGAAAAGTTGCGTGTATTTCCTTTATACTTATTAAACATCAGTAAGGAGCTTTTTGCACATTAATTTACCATACAATTAAATTTGCCAGTTGGAAATAATGATTCCATGGCATTTGGAATAGTTAGTCAAATAGGCAGGTCACTATTTTAATCCAGCATTAGCAAATACTATTAGAGCTGTTTCTGAACGCTGTTATGCAGCCCACTTGCTTTTCAATAGAAAGTTCTCTCATATACTCCTGTATAGCTCCTGTATTTTCCTGGGTTACCTATATTAGGTAGCACCGGGTTAGATTCTTCTTTTCTGTAAGTCAGTCAGCAGAAACCAGTTCTGGACGTTCAACTGCTGCTGCTGATCCTGTCAAGTGTCCTTTCCACAAGAACAAATGTGTCCCATCCCTTATTTATGGCCCTGCTGATGGCACTGGGCCATGATGCTGATGCAGGGTTTTGGCTGCCAGGAGCAGTTCTGGGTTGACAGCTTTATCATTGCCAACCAGATCCCGCAGTCCTGTGAGAGGAAACTTCCATTGTGTGTGGAATAATTGTGTTAAGTTCATAGATAGCGTTTTATTTTTAATCTGTAGAACTGGATATGCTTTATGAAGCTAAGTGCTATCCCTATTTTAATGGAGAAGAAACTGAGATACAGTAAGGTGAAGTGATTTGCCTAAAGTCATGAAGCTGGCAGCAGCAGAAACAGGGAAATACATTCTGGTTCAAACTCCATTTTCAGAGTGGCGCAAGGATCAGGCTTTTCCAAAGGCAGTGTATGGTGGTAACGGATGGAGGGAGTGTTAATCACAGGCCTCCTGGAAAGGAGGGCTGCTTATTTAGCAGAATAGAATGAATATTTAAAAAGACCTTTCAGACTATTGTAGAATAAATGCATATATCTGTAAGTTATTACGGCTTAAGGGCTAGCTATTAAATGAAAGGATCAATGCATCAAGCAGTAGATGCAGAACTTTTAGAGTGAGTTATGGGGATCACGGTCTCCCGTTCTGCTAACAAAACACATGTGTGCACACACACACATTAAGGAGCAAAGTTGGAGTCTAACCAAGCTGTTATCTCTCTATTTTTTTTTTCTTCCAACTATGAGTGATTTGCCCTGCCAACAAAGCTATGTTTTATTACTAATAGAGGCAAACTCAAGTACATTTAAAGAAAAAAATATGAAAATTTAACCTGATGCTTCCTCAATACATCATTAATATGTTCACCTGAGCCATTAACTCAGACATGGTTTAATAAGCAGTTCACAAGATCACCTTGGACAAATAGGCTTTTTGTCCTTCTCAAGTCATTATTTATCTGTAGTAGCTAACCAAAGAGGTGTGGTTTGTGGGTGCTGTTTGACTGCCTTTAAATTCCGCCAATATCTTGGGTTTCAGAAGAGGAAGGAGAACAGCATTCAGTGCTACGGGATAGTGACTATACGAGATAAAACGGTAACTGCTCAGTTCTAGCCTGGTGACTTTGCAGCTAAAGCAGCCCCTTTCTGGACCATCTTGTTCAGCGATGCAGCTGGATATATGAGCAGCCATTTACTTATCATGACTTTATTTTGAGTTAGGTGGTATCGACAGTTAAAAAGTCCTTCGCAATGTCACCTCTTTATTTCCTGAGACTTTTATCTGTTTTGCTACAAATTTTTTAAGGCAGATGGGACATTGGTGGGAGGGTCCTAGTGCATGGCCCTCGCCATGCTCTGACAGCCATGCACTGAGAGACGCTTTTCAGGGGTCAGGAGCACTTGGGTGAGCATTTGGCCAAAGAAAGTCAGTTATCAATGATGACGTGGATTGTGAATCCCACATTTGCCAGTGTCTCCAGGAATAACATCTCACTGAGCTGTCAGTTGTATGTTCCTTTTCTTGATGATCTTCGTGTGTATTTTCTGCTCTTTTACACTGTGCGGGAGGACCTACCCAGCTCAGGCTTTTGGCATTGGTTGCTGAATTTGCTGCTCTCACTGACAGGTTGCACTTCTGAGCTATTTGCTGAAGCGGATGCTGTCATTCTAGTTCCTTTGTGGATTATAGCTCTTTTCAGGTCGAATTAGATAACAATTCTGTTTTAAATACCATATATGAGTTGGTGGCCCTACTGGGTCCAATAAAGATGTATTTACTGTAGAAGTCAAAAAATCACCTTATTCAAACTTTTTTTTTATGACCAAAAATTAATCACATTCTGAAATGCAGCACAAATGTTAACTCTATCGTGGCTTTTTTTCCCCCCACCCCGCCTTTAGGAACAATTAGCCGCCTTTCGGAGTCTCATTCCCTCCCTTTTTATTAGGATGGTGTCTACTGAAACGAAGCTGCCCTGGTGAGTCTCTAATAATATTGACTGTGCTTCTTTGTCACTTCCAGGCTGTTGCCCCAGCTGTAGGGAAATCTTGTCACCATGAGTGTAACCATATTACACTTTAAAAAATGTTTTGATCTGTTAAAGGTATTGATTGTTTGTCTCTAACATATGACTTCTGAGAAATCAAAAGTCATATGTTATGAAATCCTAAAGATCAAGAACTCTTTCTTCTACTGATGGATAATTTCCTAAAAGATCTCACCTGCTGTCTCACCTGTAATTTGTACATGTGCCATATCATGATAGTATGTGAGAATTACAAAAAGAGCCGTGTAATGAATTAATGAGAGACTGATTTCCAAATTAATCTAATGTCTCTCTCCAATTTCAAAAGTCTCTGGGTGCCAATAGAGTTTCATTACATCTATTAGTTTACTATAGCAGTTTGATTGCTATTACTTTATCAAATATATTTCAGGGGAAAAAGTATACCCTGTTGGTGTCAAGTCAAAGAATAATATTAAACCATCAGCTCTACAATGCTCTTGTGTCTGTGATTATTAAGAATCATGTTTCATCTGAACTCTTTTAGCGGAATTTTTAGAAGTAAAAGCTGCCACCATCAATGAGTACCTTTAATGATACTATTATTTCTAGAGACTTTGTTTTTAAGGGGCAGGTAAGGGGAAAAGGAGACATTCTAATTAAAGATGTTATTTAAAGTTAATATAATAAAAGGAGGCAAGGGCTACTACAGCAAATGTGCTGCTGGCTGGAGAGGGATTGATGGTGTATCAGGCAGAAATTCACGACAAAAGTACATGGTACGAGGTAGTATTTGCCGTTTGCTTCGATTCTAAGGTATTTTGTGTTTTTAATAGGTACTGTTCTTAGAAATGAGCAGAACAATATTGTAAAGGGAATATTCCAGAATATTACATATGCAGAAAGGTGCATATATGAATGAAGGGAAATATGTGCAGGTGTGTATGGGCGTGTATGTATGATGCAGGGTTGTAGCAAACAATTATAACTAGCAAATGATAGGTTGTAAAGCTTCATGATAGATTTTTCAGAGCTATAGGATAAACCACCTTTATCATGAACTTGTGATTGAGTCCCTGGCATTCTGTCCTCTAATCCATCTCTCCTGAGATTTAATTTCACTCTCCAAACACTGTACGGCTTCAGACAGCTGCTATTTAAAAATAAACGAGCATAAATAAACCATCAGCAACAAAGCCCTTCCCCTCTCCAGACAAGAAAACAGCAGCTTGGCCTGATCAGAAATAGGGCTGCCTTTCTCTTCATGGGTAGCAGTTCTCCCGAGCGTGGCAGTAAGCACAATCTGGGCGTACGATAGCCCATGCTCGTCACAGGCTCATGGCCTGGCACTTAGAAAGGGGACATCAGTTTCTCTTTTCCCAAACAGGGCACTGGTTAACTCTCTTACTCTCCCAGCTCCCTTCTTTTTTAATTATCACGCAGTGTGCATTCAGATGATGAACCATAAAATGTTATGCTACAGAAAAGACTCCAAGGTTTTTGGTAAGAGAAACAGTACTTATCTTAGAAGTCATCTGAGGTACCTTTCTCCTAAATATGTCATGTTTTAAGCTAATTTATGTCCTTTGGAGGTCGTCCGAATCTCACTGTGTGTGCGCTTAGATTCTGGGTCAAGTATAGCGATTCAAATCATAGTTGCGATGGCCTTTCAGAATTTCAGGTAGAATATGTGACTTGGGTGGCAAGAACATCATTACGCGTTTTACTGAATTCTCAATAAAACCTGAAATATGCGATGGTTGGCAAAATGTTGCTATGACAGCCTCTCACGGGACAAGACTGGGTACCAACTGATTTCAGGGATGACTTTTAAAAGCATGGGGTGATAGAAATGTTTCCATCAGTCCTTGCTAAAGACAATCAGTTCCTAATAGACTTTTCTACCCTGGCAAAAATGGTTAGTAAGACTGGATAACTCTCACAAAACACCACAGCCTTTCTCCTACGGGGTTTACAAAAAAAAAAAAAAAAAATTGGATGTGCATACTCTCAAGCCTGTTGAGTGTACATGCATGAAGTGTTTCATGTCCTTGAAATTTATGTGACCAAATATGAATATGAGCGATAAAGTTGCATTTTTACTTCTACTATGACCTAACCTAGAGAAATTATGCATTTCATATATATGAAATCTTCACATATATCATATATAGAAGAATCTTCATATATTCAGGAAATACCATGTTTTTACTCTGGGCTTCTTTTATTCATGAGAAGTCTTTTCTTGGTTTTCCTTCCTCTGAAATTTTATGCAGTTTTAGAGGGCACTTTGGAACTTGGCTTTCCTCTTTTTCTTACCTTTCTTATGCAGTAGAATTAAAGGCAAGATAAAACAAACTATCCATTTTTGCTCATCAAAGAAACAGGCTTTGCCTTCAATGTTTTCAGTATGTGCGGTTAGGGTAGGCCACAGTGGTAATAGATATGATCCTTAAATTCTCGGCCTTAGTAGTAAACCAGGTAAGTAATTTTATCCGCTCCTCCTATGCATTTTTATAGATCAAATAAAAAGAGTACATAAATTTTGTTTTACTGTGGGATGTAGTCATAGATATAAAAGTTTATTACTAGATTCAGTAACATACCTCACAGTGCTGTGTTCAGAGAAAGCAATAACATGCATTAAGTATCCCTCCTTGCTTTTTCTGTTTATTAATGTTGTTACTTAAGTATTCAAAGTAGTTTTGGCAGAAATAGAGATTTAAGATTGGAATGCTGGGCATGGTGTTTTTCATTTGTTTTAGAATATGATTTGTTAAAAGATGATTTAAAATAAATTTATTAGGGTTGACTACAAATGTGATATGTCTTAAGTGGTAACACTGTGGAAGTTGTAGAATATCTAGTTTCAAGTATTTCTTAAGGAATTGCTTGCCAATGTTGTAACTATTTTTCTGAGAGCCTAATGTGTAATGCCACTAATATATTATTGATTTCTATTAATGATCAATATTCAAACAGTAATATTTTCTTGAGTAGTTACCACTATTTGTGCTAATGCCTTCACGTGTGAGACATATCAGAAACTGAAGAATCTTCTGTTGTATGACTTGATTCTTTAAAAATTAGTAACATTTAGAAATTTCATATCTCTATGTTTTTCACAAGAAAATAAGGTGGATTTTTTTTTCAGAGTTGCCAAGAAATGTATGTTTTTCATGATCAGCAATATGGCTGTAACTTAGTAATTGTATTACAGCAACAACATTTCCTGAAAATGGAATAGACTGAGTGTTTGTTCATCTCGTAATAATGATGGGAATAAGGGTGAGAATGGTGAATATTATTGTGTTTAGATATTGTTCATACATACACTGATTAGATAACTTGCTTCGGCTCTCCTCAGTGCTAGGAACTCTGTGGGTGTATGCACAAAGTTGGACCATGTTAGCGCTGGGTGGAGGTCCTACTGCAGTGATAGTCTAAGCAGAGAAAAGTACCAGGACCTGAGAACTCATGTGAGCTATTAAGGAAGGAGCTCCTGTACCCCACAGGATTGGTAATAGGATTCACCCTCTGCATGAAAGCAAATCTTATCCCTGACAAAAATTTGAAGTTTTGAGAAAGCCATTCAGAGGCTTATTCTGTTCTAAGGATCCAAAAATGAGAGAGATGGCTGAATAAAGCTTTTAATTTCATGACAAAAGATTAACAGTCTTTTATGTATTATAGCTAAATTATACATTATAATAATTTTATATTGCTGCTTATTATTGCCACTTAGCATTGCCATTGTATCATCATGCAATATGGGCATCACTGTGACCTTTCTCTAGCAGCCATTGCATTTGCCATCCTTGCTCAAAATGCAAAACTTTCACCTATTCCTTGGCCTGACATGTTTGGATTTATAGTGAAATGCTAGGACTGTGCAAAAGACTATATAAAAGACTGCATTAGAAAATTTTAGAATTAACAGCAATCAATATGTAGGAGAAAAATAAATAAAATACTGCTTCAGAGGAATGCTGTTCCTTTTAGTGTTTTCTAATGGCATAAAGTTATTTCTGGGTAATCGCTTGTTGGGGGAAGGGGACCTACAAATAGAGACCTAGAAACCCTGCAGCTAGTGTATATTCTGGAATAGGCCACCCAGGCTACTTTTGTGCAGACAAGTCCAGGAGCCCTCCTGGGACTTGAAGCCAGTTTGGCATGGAGCTCCCTAGTGCCCAACCTGGATGCTGATGTGTAAACTGTGCCCTGGCTATAGACTGTTATTCAAGCCCCTGAAACAGGGCCGGGAACTGTTTAGGAGAACAAACTGCAAGGAGATCATTTTACGTTAGGGAATATAGTAGTAGTACTAATAGGATAGTAGTAGTAGCAGTGAGGAGGATGGTACTGGCCTCTCTTCAGTGGTGGCCACTGATAGAACTAGCGAAATGGCCAGAACCTGAAGCATCAAAAGTTCCACAGGAACTTAAGGAAAAGTTTCTTAACAGCGAGGGTGACAGAGCACTGGAACAGGCTGCCCAGAGAGGTTGTGGAGTCTCCTCATCTGGAGATCTTCCAAACCCGCTTGGACGCAGTCCTGTGCCACGTGCTCTAGGTGACCCTGTGTGTGCAGGGGGGTTGGACTAGATGACCTCTAGAGGTCCCTTCTGACCTTAAGCATTCTGTGATTCTATGAATATTGGAGCAGTTTGTGAGTCTGGGCAGTTGTTTGCCAGTGCCCAGGCATAGTCCATACCTAGGTGTAGGCATTTGCTGGTATGGATACTGTCTTCATGCAGTATCCAGGAAAGATCATCATCAAAATGCAGTGTCAGATAATTTCTCTATAAAATTCTGAGTTTGTGCTCTCAACAGACTTATGAATCATTCTTATGTTGTCCATTTAGTCCCTATATAACAAGCTTTTAGTTGTGCCATATTTGCCACCCACTATTTTCAATGTTAGTTCTTAGATTTACCCTAATTATATACCTCACTTTTAGGGGATTATCCTGGAATATATTATGGCACCAATACATAAAGTCTGAAAGACCATGAATATAAATGAAAAGAATTCCACTAAAAGTTAAATTTAGCAGACCACTGGGTAGGCTGATTATTTTGCTCCATTTTAAGTTAATTGTTCTGTCATTCCATAAATATTCCATTTCCCTTTCCAACTCTTTACTCCCCTCTTCTCTCAAATATACTCTCATCATCACATATTGCAAATTTATCTTACAAACTTCTAACTCTTTGGTTTCTAATCTACTTCTATAGGCATAATGATTTCACTTCAGTTCTTGTTCTCACTGTTCTATTTCTGAATATTACTTTTGAGTTATATTGCTAATTATAATTTGAATTGTCTATTTCCTCTGGAAAAAAATGAATTATTTTTACAAAACTAAAATCAATGCTTTTTCTCAAGAGATTGCATTCTGAGTTTATATCTTTTGATGTTTCTCAGTATGTATTTATTTTAATCAGTTGTGTACTCATTACTTTTTTCATAGAGAAAGAGTTTGAGATTTTGAAAATACTTCTACATAAACAGATGTGGTCTGATTGCATTATTATGGAATGTCTCTGTTCAGTTTACTTATATTAGTAAGTAGATGATTAATAAATATATTAGAAAAATTCCTGTTGCTCGATAGTTCCCAACGTTCTCGGGTCAATGTTTAGCAATACTGAACAAGCCTCATCCTGACAAAACACCATTCTTTGTTCTCCCCATCAGTCTTACTTTTATATTTTAATGTCTTGTACCTGGGGCTGCACCAGAGGGGTCTTGCAGCATGCTGTCTGGAATGAGGTTCCAGGTGGATTTGTCTTAGTCCGACTTCCCCTTTCAACAAGTGAAGGAATTTTTAGTACTTTTAGATTTGTCTTAAGCACTCAATAGCAACTAGAAATCTCCCATATAAGTTGTCTGAATGTATAATGAACCATTATGCCTCCTTGTGTTTATTAGGCTGTTTTATCTAATAAAGCAGCATCTTGCTGCAACGAAAACAAGGAGAGATCTCCAAAATCATTACTCTGTATCTGAAAGATACTAAACCTTGCCAGAACATAATTCATGTTTTCATACCACTGAAAAATTATTATTTTCTCCACCCAGTTTTCAGTAATGAATGTCCTGACTCTTAAAATGCTGGTAGGCAAAATACTGACCAGGCTGTAGGATGCCAGGATATAAGTACATATGGATTTTGGCGCTGTTTTGTTTTCCGGCATTTATACCAAATTTCAGTGAAAAAGGAGAAATATGTTTTTCAAATCAACAGGCCAATTCAGAAATGGCCTCTTATGCTGATTTTTGGCTTCTCTCGGTGAGTGCTAGACTAAATAAAAAGACGACTGCCACAAGGAGCGTTAACACCATAGCACCGTGTTTACAGCTGAGTGTATTCAAACTATTCCCCACTGTTGTATAAAGCTCCCAGAAAGTGCACAGCTGCCCACACTTCTGCCTTCCTCAGTGAATTAGCTTTATTTCTTTGTTTTGCTTTCTCCCTTTCATACTGATTGTCTTCTTCCATGTTAAGTTTCATTATAGTTCAAAATGTTTCTTAAATCAAGGTTATTGATATTTACAGAGAAGATCAATCCTAATAATACTGAACACTGTGCAACATCCCTCAAATTAAACTGTTTCTGTTCAAGACCATCTTCTGCAAGTGAAGCCTTTTCTTCATACGTGGAGGTAATGAGCTTGTTTAAATCTATATACATTGGTGGAAAAAAAAGTAAATTTGTGACCTTGTTTTTGCAAATTTTGTGAAAATATGGTTTTGGGGGAATTTAAACAATATTTGTTGTCCTCTTATAAAACAACCAGGAACTTTTTTTTTTTTTTTTTGACTAGACAAAGTTATTCCCCATGGCAATTATTCACCATCTTTACCAATAAATATCACATACTGCTCTAGGCTAAGGAAAATGCAAACAAAAATGAACAAAAAAACAACTAATAAGAGAGCAGAAATTTAGTGGCCTCATGTCATGTGAGTGCTATATTTCATGCTTCCCTTGTGAAAACAGTTCCCGTGTATACCTTACAGAATACATTATAAGAAGACACCGGTTCTGAAACAACTTGTCGTTATCACTGAAGGAACTAGTGCTAAGGGAAGCAATCTTTTCGTGTGGATGCTCGCAGATACGTTATCTATGTGTGAGAACAACAATTTTATTTAGTCACAGTCATGGCTGTTCTTCATACTTACAAAATGAATTATTTGTATGGGTGACTCTACAGTCGTTCCAGGTTCTCCACAGGTCCCTCCCTTGACAGCTGCTTCCCGCTCTTTAAAGTCTGGTAAATCCTTGCTGGGTCCTTGTAGTCGAGGCAGAGACACAGCAGAGAAATGAGTTTTGGCCTCAAGAGCCAGGCAATGAATGAGCTGCATGGAAATGGAAATTAGTTGGGCATGAACCAAAGTGAAACTCCTTTTGGAAGGACTGGATTTATGTTGCCAGGGAGTCAAAAGACGCTAGTGCAAAACTCTCTGCATGAATGAACTTGTGTGTTTGTGGTCCTCCTGGGAATGGGCTTTCAGAAAGCAGATCTTCGGCCTTACCAACAGTTAAGCCAGAAAATACTCTCTAAAGTAACCGTATAAATTTTATGTATCACCATTTTTATTTAGTTTTGTCACAAATGAAGGTCTTCAATCCAATGGACAGGTAAGTATTCATATGATGCCTGGACACTTTAAAGAACACAAGGCATGGCAGCACCAGAATCAGCTAGAAAGTGAATCAGCTATTTTTGTCAGCTGAATCTATTCTGTAGTTATTTCCTTAAGATCTTATTAACTTGAGCTGTAAAAGCAATATACTATCTGCAAAATGCATACTATATTTTTACTGTAAGTGTAAAGGCGTTTGTCCTTAAAAAGAACATTCAGTAGGAAAGACTTAAAATGGGAAGGTGCTAGTGTAATTGTACCAGCACTGATTTTACATAACCTTGTGTGTAGCTATTGCTTGAGAACAATTTGGAGAACACTACTGTTTGGAATGTTTAGAAATTATTATATAGAAAACAATTATAGACAAAAAAGAGGGAGTACAAGGCAAGCTGCTACAGTTGGGGTGGGAAAGCATCTCTATCCAAGTATTTGAGTTCAACTGTGGTCTAGTCAAAATGGCCACTTCAGAGAATATGCCAAAAGAGAAAAAGAAAGTAAGTGATTTACCAATTGCAACCACTTGGATTGATTGCAAAAGAACATTTCTCTTTAGAGGTCTTCACAACATATTGAAAGCCTGTAAAAGCTGCAATAGCAGCTTTTTACTCCTCAATCTCTGACTGCAAACAACAGCACAAACTAATTAGCTAAGATGAAACATCCTACAATAGAAACCTTCAACATTTTCTTCTCACAGAAATTCCTTCCTATCCTTTCTGATTTCCTGACAGATTTAAGTCCCTTACCTAATATTAATTTTCATCACATTTTCTTAGAGCACATCAAAAAGAATCTGCAGTTCATCAGCTCTGTAGAGAACACTGGGAATAGATAACATTTGCTTGTTGCTTGCATGCAAGAACAGAGAAAACTGTAGATCAGTTAAAGAATTTCAAAGTTTGCCTATGCCCCATCGTTGCCCTGTTCAATTTCTACCTGTGCTGGCTCTTGCTTAATCTATATTTTTGTGCATTTGTACTTGCGCATTTTGGTGTATGTAATTTAAAGAAAAGTTTTGGCATAATTTATATTCAGCTACAGTATTAACTTACATTTTTTTCATTATTGTGTTGCTCCTTTTCATATAATTTTCTCTTACATGACAGATTTTCTTTGCTGGTAAGCAAAATCATTAAAAAAGTTTTGATAGGGAAGGTTTGTCTCTGTGAAAACCAAAACACTAATCTGCATCTAACATCAGAGGCCAGAATATTTTAAATTTTCAGGTGCATTGTCAGAGTGTCCCAGAAAGGGTTAGAGTATAGGGAGAGCAAGTAGTTATATAAATTCTAATACACAAAATAAATGATTTAGAAAAAGGCTTTTTTTTTTTTTCCTAGGGTTGTTTTACCAGGAAAGAAAGTTCTGATACGTGCTCCTATATGTGCCTTTTGGATTGCTTCAGCATTATATTCACTGAAACGAACTCAATGCATAAAAGTCTAAGTAACTCAGAGTTATGGGTTAAGTTAAAGGCATGCTGATATGTTTTGGCCTTTTTCAATTTTATTGGTAATAAATGCAGTAAAGAAGCATGTAGGGGGTTACATTGTACTGGAAGAGACAATCATCACCTTATATTATTTTAAGGGCTGCAGCACAACAGAAAATACAACTTAGAAATAAAAAATAGCTTTTCTTGTAACGATCATAGTATTTCTAATCTGAGTGCTTTAGAGAGTTAAATCCACCTGCTTAAATGCTGACTGCTTTCATATTGTTTATGAAACCGTAGTGAGAATTGCTTTATACCTTACAGAATAATTGTAAAAGACACAGCTTAGCAGTCTTTATGAATGAAAGTTTGCTTTGGCTTCTAGAGAAAGTAGGTAGCTGCACAGTTTTTCATATTATCTCTTGGCTGTCCTTGCAGTGATCTATAATGCCCCTCTTGGGTGTACGTATGAGTTAGCAAGAGTCACTTTATGTGCAACTTCAAGCAAATATGGTTAGTTTGCTGTATATGTGGATGGCCTACATTCCTGTCTTGTTGGCTCAACAAGGGTCTTGGAACTAATGTCTTGAATGATTTTTTTTTTTCAGAAAACTTCCATTAATAACAATAGCAAAAAAGGAATTCTATACTTTTTTCTTGGTGATGACATGTATGCACAATATGTGCAATGTATGTTCTATTCTTTTCTATTTGTAACTGATTTCTATTTATACTAAGATAGGCAAAGTCTTTTATTTAACCCAAACTCATAGTTTCAGCTCATAGTTTTATTGACATTTCCAGATATTCAGAAACTATTTATTTTATGTCTTTGCTGTTTCTGCAACTTGGGGTGAGCACACCTTCCTTGGAAAGAATACGAACATAGTAGTTAAGGCACAAAGAGGTGAGACTTGCACAATGCTATGTAGCAGGCCAACGTTACAGCAAGGGTTACAGTTCAGGCCTTCATGAGCCTGTTTGGTGCTTTGAATGTTAGCCTGCTTGTGAGGCACGTGAGAGATGAGTCTGACGGTCTGCTGCCCCAGTCTCGACTGTTGCTGCTGCTACAGCAGGTTTCTTATGTTTTTGACTGAGCTCCTCTGTTTAGCTTCTTGCTTTCTTCAATAAAGCTTCAGCTTCCATATGGCACTTTCGTGCTTTTCTGGACGTTAACAATGAGCTCGGTGCTTCACTCGGCCTTTAAATGTAATGCATGAGAGTAAAAGGAATGTAATATTAAGGAAGCTTCTTGTTTCCAGCTTGTCACAATAAAATGGAGTTTATAAAGAACTGAGGAAGATACATAAGGCCTTCCTTAGCAATACCAAATACAAATATGATGTTCTGGAGACAACAATGGATTTACGTGCTATAGCCTGTAAGGCTGTAAAAAACAAGTTCTCCAAAAGTTCTAGAAAACTTTAGCAAAGAGCACTGCTAAGTATTTACATTGAAACTCTGGGGAATGAGCCTTGCCACTGGCTCTCTAAGGAAAGTAAAAAGAAAAATGGCCAGGGTCTGAGTCCTGACCTGAAAGATCTCCTTATTATTATTATTATTATTATTAATAATAATTATAATTATTATTATTATGTGAAAGTTCCTCAAATAGCTGCTGTGAATTCCTTTCCCACAAGCTATTAACTGCAGAGAAACATTCTTCAGCCCTAGGTCTGGGTTCCCCTTGCAGCATGTGGGCGAACAGACGTGCTGGCAATACAGGTGATTGCTTTATGAGACTACAACAAACTCCTATTTTTTTCCTAAGACATTATTCAAAGTACTTTTTATGTATGTTTCTAGAGTTTTTTGTTTGTTTTTGTTTGTTTGTTTGTTTGCTTTAGAGACCACTGGTAAGGTAAATCACCAGTTCATAGCAGAGAAAAAAGGGGAAAGTGACATAGACTAGGTGCTAAGATATAAAGAAAAATCATGGTATTCATTTCAGAACATGAGTGCAGCTGCTTAAAGTGGTGTCCATGTTGGGACATATCCAATTGTCTAGACGATGCATTTCAGGCATGACCTTTTCAGTCCTGCCTCTCTCTCTTAACAGATACCTGACCAGGTATCAGGATGGAAAAATGACCATCCCTTTCCTTCGAGGGCTTTAGAAGTAAAATGAAAATTTCATTTTAATTGAATAAAAGTATTTCTGTGTGACTACATGCTATTTGTCTACACGTAAGTCTTTATTCCCGAAACTTGACCTTAATATTTACCTTGTGATTATAATTTTTCTTTTCCCTGTTTTTTAATTCTTCCTTTGAAAGAGATGATACAGCTGTTTCAAAAAGTAAAGCAGATCATGGGTTGGTTAAATATAGAAAGATATATTCATGCATGTCTTAATAGATAAATGTGTATCTGGAGATTATTTTTTTATATATATTCTTTTATTTTTTGTAACATTTTCATACAGTAAGAGAGGGCTCTCCTCTGTGACTAAACCCTTGGCATCAAACAGATTTAAATACAGGTTTTTTTCCACCCTGTTTTAATGAACCATGCTTCATCTTTCCCAAAGGGGCTGCAAAATGCCTTACAACCGATTTTGATTAGCTGCTTATTAAAATATATGTATTTTTTGAATATTATTATTAATATTTTCTATTATTTATGTATGGTCTAGAACTCTTTTCTGTGAACTCTTACAGACCAAACAGTACAAAAGGCAACAACCAAATGTCAGCAAAAGCTATGTACATCAAAACTTAAAGGCGTTTTGAGTATGTAGTTGGAAAAGGGAAAAACAGCAAGAGCTAAAATGTAGATCTGCATTTCTTTTTCTTAGACTATTATAATACAGTACTTTATGACTAAATATGCTATCTGTTCAGCCTGGATGAAATTGAAAGGAATGCAAATTATTTCTACAGTGAAGGTCAAAAAGTCAAGCTATTTTTTACTTTTTTTTCTTCGTTGCATTTTATATTCCTATTTTTGTGAGTTAAGAAGGGAGACTGTACCTAATAACACCTATAAGCATGCAAAAAGCAGCTGACAAAAAAGCAGATGACAAAGTATTTTAAGATCTTTGATTTGAAATTTCACCTTCCTGTGCTTTTTTATTGTTGTTTAACAATTCTGTGTGTCAGGATAAAATTCTTTCTCATTCCAAGAGCTTAAACAGAGCACTTCACCAAACCTGTGCTTGGATCAAGCAATGGCAGGAAGAGTAGTTGTGCAAGAGGGACCGTGTCTTCTCCAGGGAGGTCTCATCCCTCACTGAGCACGCAGAGCTCATGGGAAGAACCGAAGGGCCTGGGGTACTTCTGACTCCGAGTGCATCACCTCCAATGGGTGAAGTGCAGAGAGTGGAAGAAATAGCCCTTTCAAAAGCCTCTCAGTGTTTCTCGGAGAGGACAACCTGCTGTGTTCACAATGCCAAAGGTTGGCTCCCAGGCTGAGCCGTGCTCTGGGTACTGCTTTGGTTGCTGTGTTTTGCTGTTAAATTCCAAGGTAGCATTAATTCGCTTTCTACCACGGGCTGGTGTACAACTCAGTTGTTTTGGTTTCTTCTTGCTCAGCAGAGTGGTGCTGCCCCACGGGCAGCGAGCTTACCTCTCTGTGTGCAATTATATCTATCTATCTATCTGGATATAGCTATATATAGATACACATATGAGTGAAGGTATGATTGGAATTATATAAACTTATGGTTTTAATGGCTCCCTAAGGAATAGGGTGGGGGGGGGAGGGAATTTAAATAAGCACTTTTTAGGTCAACTCAAAATAAAATCAATCATCGGGAATGCCATATGTCTTAAAATATTGTGAGGACAGATAATATTAGAACGCTTCCTTTTATAATTCTTATTGGATGGTAGATTTTTTCTACATATGTTTTACTTGCAATGGCATATAAGCTATGGTTATATACTGTAACACTTCTGCACATTTTTTAGAACTTGGGAGGTGGTTGACATCAAGAATTTATTAGTAAACCAGACATTTTCATTTGTTTGATTTGTAATGAGGTACAGCTGATTACTGATTACAATTTATATAAAAGAAATGCAGGTATTATTCAGCACATTTCCTGATAACCTAGGTATGGACTTCCTATTGTGGTGACTGGGATGCATGTACCTTGAGAGGATGCAGAGGCGCAGGCCAAACTTAGAATCTCCTTATCCTGTTGTTCTTATTTTAGTGAAATTTCTTTATCCTTTTCTTGGTAATCTAACATGAAGAAAGAATGGATTTATCAGAACACTTCCCCTGGTAGATTAATGTCTTAGACATAACACTTCGTGAACTAACATCTTGAGTTTTTCACAAACTTTTGTCCCTTCTAACTCTCATTTCACTTGCAAAGTGTGATCCTTTTGCAAAATTTCTTCCTAGGTCCTGTCCCTAGTCTGTGCCTGAATATTTGTCTTGTTCCAGGTTCTTAGATTTTGTCTAATAGGTTTTAAAATAGAAAAAGACACAACTCTCTCAATCCAATCTATAAATTAGGCAAAGTAGTGAAATGTTTCACCCACACCTTCTATCAGAGCTATTTGAATGAGGCCTCTGGGCCAGAAGGGACATACATAACATCAGCAGGGTTGTACCTGTACAACAAAGTATATGCTAAAACACTATGCATCAAACTAAAGCAAACTAGCTCCTCAGATACCTTCCTTTGAAAAACAGGAAGAGCGTTGGCAATCTGGCTTATTAGGGCACAGCCAAGGTTACTGATCTTCCTAAAAGGATGTGGAGAGGGGAGGAAATGGACTCAAATCTTCCCGAGTGAATTTATGGGAGCCGATTTCAACATAAAAGTTATTGGAACCATGCAAGCTGTTTCTCCATTGGGATTCTGCAGAGCAATTCATTAGAAATGAAAGGTTATGGGCATGCCAGCGTTACCACAATTGACCTTTTACTTGATGACTTTCTAAAATCATGCTGAATGCCTGTAAAGATGCAAATGTATTTTCTTCCAAACACAGTTGCTCTGAACCCTGCATGAAAGCAGCCTGATTTGGCGAATTACAGGATTGTTGAGTTCAATCCACTGTATTGAGATACTCAGTATGTCTTGCTCTATAAAAAGTAGCTTACCTTTTCTAATTGTGACATGACTTTTTCATCCTTAGCTTTGCCCTTTACGTCGGTAGTGTGCCTTTTTACTTTCGCTTCTCAGCATGGGGTTAAGGGGACTGAAGCTGAGAAAGCAAGTGAAGTTTTCATAAAACATCTGCTTTTGGTATTGATTGCTGGTTTGTGTTACCAATGACGCTTTACTGGATGAAAGACTCCAGCAGCTCTCTTGTTCCTCAAGCAAGGGGAATTAAGGATTGAAAGTTTCTGCAAAGTCATACATCCATATATTGGGACTGCAGGATTTGTTAATGTTTTGATGGACCACCACTTTATTTTTTAGGTATGCATTGAAACTGTTTAATGAGCTACAGTGTTATTCCCTGTTTCAGAGCACTATCTATAGCTTGAAAGAACCTAGAGAGGAACTTTTTACTTTTTTTTTTTTTTTTTTTTTACATAGAAACTGATTATTTGGAAGAGAGATTTTCATCAAGAAAGATTTGAGAGAAAAAATATGGAGACAAAAGAAAAAAGGGAAAAAAGAAGAGTAAGTTCTTGTCTAGTCTTTCTTCTGTCTGTTGGCTGAAACTATTCTACTTACAAATTTAAACTTTTTTATTCTATATTTTTAGCTTTTCAGGTGTGAGGAAACTGAGATTTCCAAGATCTGAGTTAAACGTCTTAACGGCTGCATTACTGCCTCGTACTACATGGCTCTGCTCCTCACTCTCACAGTTTTGAGGCTATCCTTAAAGCACGGTATGAAATACAATATATAAGAAATGGAATATCCACCTGGTGCCATTTATGCTTTACTTCAAGCTTTAGGGAATCTTAAAAATGAGATCTAACCAAACACAGAAATTTGCCACTGAATTTAATAAGGAAGGGTCTGATTTTTGTATCACTAAGCCTTAGGTAAATGTTGGTAGAATAACTAATGCCTGGCCTTTGAAAGCTTATGTTAGGAAAGAGTTGAGGTCTGTATCACATTAAACTTGGAATCTTGGCTTACACATGGCATCCTTTCTTAAAAAATGTCTCCAAGAGCAGTTGTTTTTTTCTCATCCTGAACTTAGTTCTTTACTGCTTTTCATTATGATTTTGTTTTAAGTAAAGGGTGGGAAGAAAAGAAAAGGGAATATGAATTTCACGAATCTCTGATTTGCCTGTGATTTTATATTTTCTGAGGAGATGGGATATCCAAAGATAGCAGTTCTTGTTCAAGGATCACGCCTAAATCAACAGTGCATTAGTTCAGCAACTCTAAAAATGTGTTTCCAAAGTCTTCAGAAAACTTGTCCGTTTGAAGATAATACTTTATTGAGACCTAACTGTGAATGCATGACAAGCTTTTTCACAATATATAAGCTTGGTGTTTGTTTATGACCTGATACGCTAGGTTCAGTGACTACTGTATTGACCCAATTTATTTAATTTAGTAAATTACATAGCCGTTCAACATGATTTAGTTTAATATCGATATGCTTTTTGGACAGTATATTTCATTCAATGCATGATGTATCTGATGCAGCAGGTACAGTGATTTTGATTCAATATATTAAGTATCTGACTCGATAGGTTATGTATCTGATTCAGAATATGGCTGATTTAATAGACTGTGCTTTTATTTCTGTGTAAGCTGCTGTAAATTCTCCGTTTATTTAATTCAGTTTTTGATATATTGGCAATATATGTAGCTGTAGTTAACACATTTATGGGACTATATAATTCATCCACAATATTTCTGAATTTTGAATAAGCTATATCTCATATATATCCTCAGAGGCTTGAAGGCGGCTTTCAAGCTGTGATAGTAACGGTACCAAACTAAATCATTTGTGGAGAATGTTACTGGATGCAGATCATGGTTTGCACATGTCGCTCTTTATGGAACATCTTGAATTTGAAATGGCCTTCACAGCACCTCTTGGTGCTCTGCTGGAGACTGCTGATTCCAAAATCACTATTTATATGAAAATCATCCATGAGAAACTACTGATATCAGTACCATAACTTTCTGGGAAGACGTAGTAGCATCACTTCTTTTATAACGCTAAGTTACTATAGCATACAAAATGAAAACAATAAAAATTTGCAAATCTAGAGAAAGATTTAGCCATATCTTACTTGCCAGGAGATCTTTAATTCTGTTCTCTGAAATTTGAAACTCTATGCACTGGTTGGTTTCTTCATATGGATCGGAAAAGAAGGCTTAAATTAACATTTGGCCTCTCCATTCCCTGTAGAAGGTAAAACAAAAAACATGTCAGACTTCAAAGTTCTACTATTGACATCTATTTTGTAAATGGTGATGAAAAAATACCACCTCAGAATAATAAAAAAGAAAACAAGCCAAACAAACAAAAAAAAAAACAAGCCTTGTTAAGCATGCTATACTTGTAGAGAAATGTGTATGCTTCCAAGTGTCTTTGTCTCTCATAGAAGCTGCTCGACGTGTAATTCTGGGTAACCAGATGAACCAATTAGAAAAAAGCTATGATAATTTAACTAGGAATTCAATCCTCAAGTTATTGAATGAAGGGAGGAAGATACCTGATAATAAGAAAATGAAACAAAGCATGATATTTAGTGATGAATCTACATCATTTCGTGGATTTCATCCTGTCTGTACATTAGGTTGGTTTCTGCAGTGCTTTTCATAACGACTTGGTTGTTAATATGGGCCTCTGCAAACATTGTTGTTTGGCATTTGAGCAGTGTTTGGCATTTGTTGAGCAATGTTTGGCATTTGTTCTGTAAAAATTGCACCTTTTCACTGTCATGGTAATATTCCTTGTAGTATTTATAGTAGTTTTTCAAGTTAGGAAATGACATAGATGAATGCTATTTGTTTGATGAAATTTAAAAAAGCCTAAAAAAGCAGGAAAAAAAAAATCATTGCAGTTGCTGAAAAAAGCAGAATTTTATTTTTTTTTCAATTTCCCCAAAGACTGAATTATTCATGCTCATAAAAAAATGTTGTTTCAATCTTATGAGTTGTTTGTAAAATAGGAGGAATATTTGATCTGTTAGAGAATGCTTTCTCCCTGGAAGAAATTCAGTTGCCTTCTGTCACTTACTGTGCATTGCACTTGCATTGTTTCTTAATATAACATATGAAAGTAGGAAATGGAAATCTACCTTTAAAAATGTAGAAGATATCAGTGCATCAATTCGGATGATAGGATCCTCATGCAGATTTGGCATGTCAAGTATGGAGGTTGAACTCTATCTACTTTTCATGCAAAGCTGCAAAATGCAGATAGCTAACTGATAGTTTGTTTCTAAATACTATATTGAAAATAACTCTATTCCACAGCCGACTCATGCATTCTGAGCAGAACAGTGACAGATGAACACTACTTTCCATTGCTTTGTTATATTACAGCAGGGCATGATAAAATACTTAAATATTTGTACCACCCTCCCTCCAAAAAGTGTAAAAATAGTTTAGAATTGAGCCGTCTGGTAGAAGAGAGAGAGAGTTAGGAATAACTAACACTTAAAAAGGTGCATGTGGAGGGAAGTCAGGAAAAACACCAAAAATTAAGGGTAAATACAATCCAGCCATCCCCCTTCTCCTTACTCAGAATACAAGACTGTTGCATGAAAATATTTATTGAACCCTCCTCATCCCAAATGAAGAAAAATTCCTTTAAATCAAGCTATAATTTAAAAGTATCTTCATAACTTGTTTATGTTAGTATGTGCACACCCTCTCACACTGCTTGCATTTTTTTTTTTTTTTTTTTTAAGAATTAGTGCAGGAAATGCAGCTGCAGTACACGGGCACATTATGTAACCCTACATTTGTGAATTGGCCTCAAGGGAGCCATGACTGTTGGCACAATTTAACTTAATGTTAAGGCCAATTTAAAGATAGATCTTCTGTAAAAAACTTTTGCCAGCACAACTGTGCCTGTCAGAGGCTTGATGAGTTTGTCCAACTTAACTTTGTTGGCAGAAGCTAAGTTCAGATGTGGGTAAAAGAAACAGCAGCACTTTTGCTGATGCAACTTTACTCCCTTCAGAAGAACTAGAATAATGATTTATAAAAGTATAAGCTTCCGATACATTGTAATTTCATCGGAAGGGTTCCAGTTCTCTTACCTAACTTTAGCCATCCAAAACATCGCCTAACTTTAGCCAGTGCTAATTCTAAAGGACCCAACATCCTCTTAGATGGAGGAGAGAGGAGAAAGAAGCATCATCATCAGGTAATAATCCTAAAATGTGTATCTGAATAATCCTGAATAATGATTTAGGCATTTAGCATTAGGCAAGAGAAATTCATCCTAGTAGCTTGCCAACGATACATTTCAGGATAGCGATATTAGTAATTGGTTACAAGAGTAGATATGGCCTAACTTGAATCAAGGGCACTATGTTTGATCCTTTCAGTGTCAAATATCATCCAACATAATCGGCTTTATACTTGGAGGATTTTGTTATGAATATTGAAACAAGGTTTGTTTAGTACTGTGTTTGAATAATTTCTATCATTACTAACATATCTCCTTGCGAATTATATCATCTTGATTTTATATCAGAGAGTTTGTGTTCAAAGAGAGATTAAAATTAATGAGAGGAATTAGGACAAAGGATTCGTGAGATTTGAAGACCAGTTCTGTAGCAGGTTAAACTGCTTTCAGTTTGATTAATATTGATTGTATAAACCCTCAGATGTCAGCAGAGAAAAATATATTATATATATATATATATATATGGAAAAGGGATTGAAATGTGCTTTAAATTCCTTGTGGTTCTAAGAATTTTTCCACATACCTCAGGGGAAAAGTATTTTGGTGGATAAAGTTGCACATGATTCTCGATGTGTTTGCAAATAAAGCCTATTTGTATTTTGTTCCTATTTCACTTCTTCTAGAAAGCTTTCTGCCTCCATTGCTCATAGCCACAAATCTGAGTAAGATAATGCTGGACAGATTCTGGTGAGCTCTAAATTTAAAAGCAATAACGTTTTATTATTCTTCATATCATGCTTAGATAGTAGCGTTAGTCTGATTCAAAATTAAGATACAGAAAGATTCCTTTCTGTTTTGTGGTGCATGTTGGAAAGCAAAAAGCAGATGTCATGTTATGGTATTTATGTAATGATAATCAAGTACAACTCAGATTTGTTTTAATTACACCTAAGTGATTTTTCATGCCAGATAATTTGAGAAGTCTGAGCTTCTGATAACTTCATTAACATAGAAATGTCTGAGGTTTAATTTGGTTTAAATAATGCATTTACTGAACTAAAATGAACAACTTGGAGTTGTTTCTGCTTAATTTCTTCTAATATAGAGTCTATTTGAACTTTATCAAAAATCCCAGAAGTCACTTCCTCATTAGCCTATTGGTTCACTTATATTATAGTTTTCAACAGCTGCTGTGAAAGTTCACACAAAGACTCATATTACAAGAAATCCAATACTGCCTCTTTTAGGTTTAGAAAAGTCTAAAGCTGATTCCACATATACCTATTCAAATAAATGGCACATTAGTTAGTAACTTTCAAAGTATTAGCATAGTGTGCTTAAAATTATAATCAGCTTAATTTAGAATTCTGTCAACTAGTTTTAGCTTAATAGTCTGGCAAATTAAGCTAGCATACTTCATTAGCATTTTTTTTCCTAGAATAAACTTTATAGGATGCTATATGTTGTCGATGGTTAGGATAACAATTTTAGCTATTACTTGCCATCAGTAATGACAGTGCTTAATTTTTAGCCTCTCTAGACTGTGATCCCTTCTGACTCCATGAAGCTATGGGTATAATGTCACTGAAAATCCAAGTACTTATATAGATGACTGCAATTAATGCTAAAGGGAATTGGAGATTTATACGTGCCACTGCCATTACCACTAATGGAAATTTCATATGTAAATTGCCATGCATGGAAATAATATGCTTCTTAGTACTCTTTATCAAAAAGTCATCTGCGCAAGCAGTCATTTAAATCATAAATTCATCTTTTTTTACACCATGAAACATATTTCTTAAAAAAAAAAAAAAGAATAAGAAAAGAAAAAAGCTCCTGATTTTAATGTTAAGAATTATCCTTATACTACTTAAGTTATTCAAAATTACAGGCTTGGTATTTGCTTGACTGCAACATGCAGCTTCCATTGATTTCTTTAGCTTATAGGCAAATATAACCTTAAATCCAAAATTCAGTATTCGCAACTCTACCACTAATTCTTTAGTGTACTTTCCCACTGCACACTTATTTCTCATGAGTGGCAGGCATCAAGAAGGGTTGAGCTTTGAAAACCATTTTGAAGGACACAATAGCCCTTAAAATGAGCTCTCAAATGTGGTATTGGATAGGATATCTCTTCTCATTAGGAAAAGCTACACCTGTGGATTGCAGACTTAGGGAGGTTAGCTCTTCCCACGCTGTACTCTTCTCTTTCACCTCAAAGTAATATAGTTAGTAAAAGGTTGAAACAGCTTTGAATTTGCAATGCTGTCTGGGCAAAAATTTAATGTCCTTCCAGCTGTGAAAGCAGAGAATGCCAGTGTGGTATGGATAAAAGTACGATCATCTAAGTCTGCATGGTCACTCTGTCCAACTTGGAAGCGGTGCAGATCGCTTGATCAGGCTACTACTCCTGTCCATGAGCTGGAACACGGTTGCTTTTGCAGCATTAAAAAAAAAAAGGAAAAAAAAAAATGGGTGCTAATGGGTGTAAGGTTATTTGAGATGTAAGTGATTTACTTGTGATTTACTATTGCAAGGTCAAAGAAGTAGGAAATAGTTTAAGAGATCAAGCGTGCCAAGTTGTGGTCCTGGCACAGCTGAAGTGAGCAAAGGCAGAATTAAGCCAACAGAGCAGACAGGGCTTGTCTTAAGCCACTTTCCTTCTAAACTTAAGACTGAACTGAACCTGGCTTTCAAAAATAGTAGACTCCTGTACAGAGAAGAAAGGCAAAGAACTTGGAGCCAAGACTGTGAGAGGTCTGAAGAGGAACGATCCATGACGCTAACAGGGAGTCCTGCTTTGCAGTCCTACTCAAGCACTTTCCCCGTGTTTTACCCAACACGGTCTTACAGGGACGTCCTTTGAAGCAAGGCTGGTGCTGCGGCTCCCCACGGAGCAAGTGCCCTGCTGACATTGACACGGCACCTGCCTTTTTCTTCCCCTCTGCAGAGCAAAGCCACTTACGGAGGGCAGCGCAGATCCTGGGTGAGCGCGCGGGTTAGCGAGCTGGAGCAGAACGAGGAGCCCGATAACCATCGGAACCCCTAGGGTCTTATATTAAAAGAAAAGGATGCTGCTTGATGTTATTCTTGGATCAGCTCCGTTTATCTGGAAGGTGGATATAGAAAGTAAAGTTCAAATGCAGGTTTCTGCTGTGATTCTCAGGTGTGTTTAAGACGCATAGTAGAAAGCAGTGCAGAGATAAATAAACTAGATGTGAATGCGCTGGCTCAAGCAGCACTGCTAGTTTGGATTTGGTGTCTCTGTTCTTACTTATTGTACCTTTTATCCAGCATTTGAAAAAAAATTCCACTAGCTAAAATTTATGCAATAAATGATCAATATGATTATGCTGAAAAAAGTGGATATTTTCTACTTTAAAATAATTAACATTTTTCACAGAAGTCTAACATTGAAAATAACATTTTTTTTTAAGTATAAGCACTCTAAGTAGTGAAGCGCTCTTTAACCTTGGTGCTGGACTTTATGATAATTATCCTAACTTTTATTCATGCTCCGCATAAAACATATTAATATATTTGAATATACTTTGAATATATTTCCTAAGACAAACAAAGCTATATCACCATGGCATCTATCTTCCTAATACCTTCTTAGTCCCCAAATTAATCTCTGTTAAATTTGACAGAACCCCAAAATTTCAAAGCTATTAAATTCTGATAAATTCTATACAGTAGAGGATGTAATGGAGTAAGAGTTTCAAGGAGTGGCTGCAAACCAAAATGGCTTGCTACTGCAACTTAGAAAATCCATATAGAAAACTAGCCACATAAATGCTGCAGAATGCTTAAAAAACAAAAACAACAACAACAAAAGCTTTGTAAAATATCATAAATTGTAAAATATACATCCATAGGAAAGCCACTAATACCGCTTATTACCAGTAATAAGCCACTAATTAGTCAGTTCATGTAGCACCTTGTTTAAGTAGCATTACTCCTTACTCATGTTAGCCCATGACAAAGAAGAGCATACAGTTAATATTGTTAACATTTGTATATTGTTTTTGTATAATTCTGTCATTTCTCCACTTGTCTCTGGAGTTCCACTTGCTTCTGAATCTTCATGGTCTTTCCCCCACAAAATAGTTTTTGAAAGTATGAACGAGCCTCTTATCAGTATACTTAAATAGACCTGCAGTTCTTCAAAGCAACATTGCACATCCATAGGTAATGCTTAGTTTTCTTTCTCATTCTTCCTCTGTAAATTATCTAATGATAAGCATTTTAAAGATTTGGTATTGTCCAGAAATTGTATTTTACATTTGGCTGCTTTTATTCTGATACTTCCCCCACATTCCTGCAATAATTAATTTTAATCTTTTTTCTTTGTTGGTTTTTTTTTTTTTTGGAATTTCATGAACTGTAGTTTCCTTTGATTTAATTAGGTAGTGACACACATCACTCAAAAATGAAAACCTTTAAAAGAGCCAAAAAATGTATTTCATTTAATTTTTAAGGGTAAAAAAGAGCAATGTTAAGATGTTAACAACCAAGTACTAAGGAACACATTTTTAGTGTTTCAGCGTGCACTGTAAACAATAACTGATGCATTTGTCTAAATAGAGAGCAGATCTGACTTAATCCATTAAACACATTTATAAAGACATTATCTTTAATCTGTCCCGTTACATAGTGTGCTCAGACAAGACCTGCTAGGTTTAAATAATTCTAAAATTAAGGTTAAGACATTCGGTTCTCTCTTCCTTCCTTGCTTTTTAAGGATTTGTGCCCATGCATATTTGGAAACCACTCAAGATACTTATTAATATACCATGTTCCAGCATTAGGTCAACCCACTGAGGGCAATAATAAAACGAAACCTTCTGTTCAAGATTCACCACTTTCTAGTTTTATTTGTTATTTGTTATTTTGTTATAATATTAAAATCCTACTTTTTGGATTTACATCGTGCAAAATTCTCCCATGATGTCAGCTTGCTTTATCTTTGATTTTCCTAATCAGAATTTTGATTGCTTTTTGATACAAACTTTCATGTTTGTATAGTCTTTTTGTCAGAGACAAAATATTCAAGTCAGGCCATATTCTGAGTTAAGTTGCCATTGCAATTTGTTAACTAGTCCCAAATCTTAGTGTTTCACCTTTTCCTCCACAGCAAAATTTGTGAAAGTTGATTTTTTTTTCTCTTTTTATTAGTTCAAATTAGTTTTCCTGTCTCTCTACTTAGTAAAATATATGAAAGAATTGCAGTTTTCTACCCATGTTTGTTTTAACCTACTGAAACAATTTACTTAGGCAAATAGTAACTTCACAGACAGTTGTCATCAGCTGATTATTTTGTACAATTTGCTCCATGTGTTTCATTTGCAGACTACCTGGATGTTTTACAATGGAGCTTTGTGATTTAAGACAATGATACTATACGATTCAATGTTGCTGTGAGCTACATTGTTGGTTTACAAATCTTCGACTTGTAAATTGCAATCCTATTTTTTTCCTCTTGTTCAAATTTGAGAAATTAACTAGAAAAAAAACCTTTGTTTATTCATCTCTCAGCAGAAGCAACAATACAATAGGGTTTGTTTCTTTTCGTTTGTCATTTATACTGCCCTGAATCCCTCTTCATGTCGATTTTATCAAAGGTTATGTTGAAAATGAAAGAAGTTAAGTGAATGAATTTCTTCTGGGATAGTTTGGAAGCCCTAAAGGAATTCTTTGGTATACCCTGTGTGTTTCCATATTAGTAAGGGTTTAGACTAATCTTATTTTGACAGCAGAAGTTCTCTTTTAAGTTCAGAAAATAGATGTTTCAATGCAACAAAAATGTTTCAAGAAGAGAAGCCATTTGGAATCTTGAAGACCCAAAGTGCTTCTTGCCCAATGGGCTCAGCTTTTATTGAGGACAGTCATAAATAACTTTAAAATATTCCAGGGTGATAGGATGGAGCTGCAGATTAGGTCATTATGGAATTGCAGTTCCCTTGCTTAATGATTTTACAAAATTGCCTGGCAATCCAACAAAGAGAGGGAGCACAACGTGGTGAATGCAGGCTAATTAAACCAATAATTGCTTCTTGTTGTGTTCCCAGATAATGTGCCCCTGATAATTTTAAATGAAGTCTTGAAGCTGACTTCTTGAATGAAATGCTGTGCTAGTTAAAGCTTCACTAACTCTCTGTGTGCTTAAGAAGCTGGCCTACTTCTCAAGGTCCCGTGCATGGCTCAGACAAATATTGCTGTGGCATGCCACGAGTACAGGAATAGCTTTCGTGTATGTCAGGTAATGGAGTCCCGAATTTCTGCATGTTCTCCCTGTTTGCCACAGTGTGACTGATTTCCCCAAACAATTCTGAAATTAGGGGCTGCAAATTAAGTCTTTGATGTTCAAAGTTCCGCTTCCTTCTTTTTTTTTCTTTTTTCTTTTTTTTTTCTTTTTTAAGTTTTAGGAAAATATCCAAACTTCTGCAGCACATCTCACAAACGCTGGTGTAAATCTAGAGTAACTCTACTGAGATTTATTAGGGCTTTTTGAGTTGTATCTGTGCCAAATGTAAGTATGTGACTGTTGACTGGCGGCTATTTTTGAACTTGGGAAATATTTCATGAAGCCCCCAAGAATTTCAAGGTGATCTTCAAAGTGGCTAATTTCTGAGGAATAATTAGGAAACTTTTAATGTTGAATTTAAAGTAAGAGTTTTTGTCAATCAGCTAAAAGGACATCAGACAAATTTATGTGCCATGCTGCAGATACGTTATGTATGCTTTCCACCTCAGAAAATAAATACATATTTGTAGTTATTAAACAATATGCATTTTTAGTCATGTGTAGTCTGACAGCAAACTTGTTTTAACATGTCACAATTTTAGGAAACCGCAAAAGTAAAGGATCCATTCCTTTATCATAATGCTAGTTGGTGTTATTGTGTAATGATGAATAAAGATGTTTCTGAATTGGTGCTGAGATTTTTTTTTGCTAAAATTTTGACTAAAGGCTAACATGCTGTCAGATGATTTTTTTTTTCTGAATTGTCTTTGCATGTTTTCTGTGAAAGAGCAGACAGGCTTTCAAAAGTGAACCATTATCAGCAAGGACTTCAAAGTCAAACAAAACATCTATTCTTGTTTTGGGAAGTATGAATCAATCCTTTCCCAGTGTAGAAGAAATGTGATATATTAGACTAGTTGGTAGCACAATACATGTTTTTGTACAATTTTCTTTTAAGCATTATCCAAAATTATGTCTTTAGGAAATTATATATAAGTGCAATTTGAAAAGCTTACTTTCTAGTACTGAAAAGTTCTTTAAAATCAAAACTTTTGGAATTATTAGTGGAGACAGTGTGTTCTCTGCCATTAATGGTATTTACCACATCAGAGAATACACATCTGATATGTTCTCTGCAGTCTGCTGTAATACCCTTAAAAGAAAAATCTGTTAGGTCACATGAATAGTAGAAGTCAAATCTGGCAGCAGAAATTGCCAATACTCACTTTCCTGTTAATTTTTACAGTATATGTTCATGAATCTGAAATCCATAACTATTCTGTTTACAAAATGCATTTGTACTCCTATAACTTGATAAGTATACACTTAGGAATTATGAAACTGCAGGATTTTTTGTTGGCCTTTTAGTGAGAGATAGACCCAATATATTTTATTTGGCAGCAACTAGGACAGTAAAAAGCAATATTGCCAGTGAAGGTTTTATTTCTACTTGCTCTGTGTCTTGTTAAGCTTTACTGATATAAAACCATCTGTTTAAAAAGCTGTAAAAAATAGACTGCCAATACACACTCAACCTAAGAACGACAAAATAGTCTTAATATCTGCTGGCTGGTAGCTCAGTGTGATGCAAAATGTCCTGAGAAGATGGAAGGATGGGTGGATGAAGAAGAAGACAATTAGCTATGAAGTAACAAACAGCTATGAAGTAATAAACCATAGTTTCCAAGTAAATGACTGCAGTGTTTATGATTAATATTATTTGCTCTTTTAAAGAGAATATTCATTTGCACACTGATAATACCTTATTACACCATCTTGAAATAGCTTTGAGTATTATATGTGTATATTTTTTTGCTCTGTCAGATTCTGTGACCTAAATATAATGCAAGCCAAAAGGAGTTTTTACAGATAATAGAAACATTGTAAGAAGTTGCACGTGCACAATAATGTCATTCATAACAGCACAACAAAAAACTCAGGTAATATTGTGACAACCTTAAAGTAACTGACCATTACTATTATGTCAGGAACAAGCTGAAAAATTTATGTGATGTCAACAGTTGTTTGATGTAAAAGTTTTGCAACATATTTCTGCCAATTAATTTTAGCAAGATATTATGAAAAATTAGATTCTTTGAAGTTATTTATGGTTACTTTATTCTGATTTTTTATTTAAACCTCTCATTCAAAACAAAGCTATTCAAATTATCTGTAAAAATGTTCATATTGCTTCCTAGGCTCTGGACCAGTTCAGTATTGCTTCAAATGAGGAATATATAAGGGAATCATAGAATCATAGAATGCTTAGGGTTGGAAGGGACCTCTACAGGTCATCTAGTCCAACCCCCCTGCACACGCAGGGTCACCTAGAGCACGTGGCACAGGACTGCGTCCAAGCGGGTTTTGAAGATCTCCAGAGAAGGAGACTCCACAACCTCTCTGGGCAGCCTGTTCCAGTGCTCTGTCACCCTCACTGTTAAGAAATTTTTCCTTAAGTTCCTGTGGAACTTTTGGTGTTTCAGTTTGTGGCCATTACCTCTAGTTCTGTCAGTGGCCACCAGTGAAAAGAGACCAGCACTGTTCTCTTCACTGCCTCCCTTGAGGTACTTCTAGACACTGATGAGATCCCCTCTCAGCCTTCTCTTCTCCAGGCTGAACAGGCCCAGCTCCCTCAGCCTCTCCTCGTAGGGCAGATGCTTTATAATTGGGAAGTCTTATTGACAAATGTGTCTTAATCCTGCAGTATTTATACAGAGTTGTAATCCGATTGGGCATAGTATTTAACATTTTCCTGGGCATAGACTGGGTGAATATACCAAATAAATCACCTTTTCTCATGGAAAGGTGATTTATCAGTCAATTAAATTATTCACAGCTAAATCATAATCTGCAAGCTGCAAGGATCCCAGTCCTGAAAAAGTGAGTACCTAGATTTAACTCTTTGCTCTGAGTTGACATGTAATATGTGGCAGATTTTTTTATTAATTTCACTTTCCTAGTATTTATTTAAAACAAACTCACATGTGCTTGCTCTTTAATATTTATTTGTATTTATTTTAATGGCTCCATAACAGATGGTCAGACTTAAAGCATCATCCTCCTGGGTATTCAATAATAGGCAAAGATACCAGAAGGAATGAAAGGGAGAAGAGCAAAACAGATGTTGTAAAGCTGCTGCTGATGTTGAGACATTGGAGGATAAGCAGATGTCTTCCAACTTCACCAATCAGTTCTGCAAAGCTGTTGACCACTTGTGCAAGATTATACTATAGCATTTGTTTTTCTGAACACAGATGAAGTATTTGTCTAGACTTTGAATATGATTGAAAGTAAATAGATTAACTAGCCCTTTTAAATTCAGCCTTGAAACTACATTCAAAATGCAGCCACCTGTAGTTCCAAATACTAGTCAAATGTCCACTAAACACAAACAAAACTTCTTCCACTTTTATGCAAATTGTTTCTTCTCAAAACAGCAATACTTTGGAGCATTTTAAACCATACTGCAGTTGATAAATAGTACATAATGCATGTAAAATTTTTGGTGTGTTAGATGAGCAAGAATATTTAACACACTGATGAGCAAGAATACTTAACACAGCTTACAATGCATGTAAAATTTTTGGCGTGTTAGATGAGCAAGAATACTTAACACAGCTTAGTGTGTTGCTCCTGTGAATTCATACTTAAGGTTATGACTGTCTGGCTAGGCTTAGAGAGTTGCTTATTTGCACCACTGGCTGCTGTATCTGGTGGTGTGCATGCCAGATCTATTATTGAAGTTATTAGTAATTTAGTACAGTAAACTATGCTTTATCTTCAATGGGTTTTCCAATGCGGCCACAATATTGTGTTATTGTAGGTACACAGTTTCAGAATTGTACAGAACTTGTTCCCTGTAAAAACCGACTAAAGCTATTGTATAAAAAATGGAACAAAATTTCAGGTTGCACAGATTGCGCAGACCTAAAACTGCAGTGTTAAACTGCAGAAGTTTCTCCAGTGATTCCAGTCTTTCCCATGGGTTGCCTCTCCCACCCCTGCTCTGCGTTATCTGTAGACAGCTGTTAGTTATAGAAAGTTGTCTTTGAGAAGATAGTGGCATTTGCAAAGAACATGATTCATTCTGTGTTAGTGGTGATCATTTCAGAGAGAATATTCTTTCTAGAGTCTTGGACTGTATCTTGTATGGTAATTGTATACATGCGAAGGAGAGAAAATATGATACGGCTATGTCTTCCTTTATTCCCTTCCTATTGCAGAAGCAGAGAAGAGGAAGAGTGCAAGGACTCTATTCACCACGTCAAAGAAATTTGTAAAGAGAAGGCAAACTAGGATTTTTACTTTCTTTTTTTTCTTCTTTTCTCCTAGCAAATTTGCTATTTCAGGTAAATGATAGGGTAGGTTCATGTATGTGTTTAACTGTTGTTGCAAATGGATGTTATGTTCTAACAGCATAAAGCTTTTGAAAATTGAGAGTTATTTTATGAAATGATGGAGAGAGGAGAGGCCTGATACTTTTGATTTCAGTCGTCTTTGTACCAAATCATTGACCTGAATTCCTGTCTTTTAGCTTGTAGCTAGAATTTACCACAGCAACGTGAACAGCCATCCTGTAACTTAGCAGTGTTGCTCGCCCATGTAGAATCTCAAGCCTTGCATTACACAGATCTAATGAGGCTCTGCTTAACTCTTTTGCCAGGATTAAACAGAACTATAATTTATTACACAGTGTTTTTTATGCAGAGGACTATAAATATTTGTAAAATCTTGTTTTTTTTTTTAATTTAGTCATTGCATAACTAGCTAACCTCTACACCAGCAGAACTAACCGTGCACAAGGTAATATGTGAAACAGCAGAGCTGAAGGCAGAGGGTATAGAAAGATAAACCATTCTGACGAGGCTAACTACATTCCCATGAACTTTAAGAACTGAGCTAGCCTTGGTTTACTGTCTTTTGAAAACTTTTGAAATAAATGATGAAATTCTGTGTGAAGAGATTTTGAGGTAATACAGAAGAGAAAGAAGTACATGACTACAAAACTTATTAATAAAACAGAACTCTGGCAGTGACAGGTTATCTTCTATTAAATATCAATATGCAGCACCAAAGACTGTAAATAACTGACTGAAAATAACCTGAACATCTTCATTCCTCTCTTATCTCTAAGATGCATGGGCCTGCAATGTTTATTTTCTTCCTGAAATCGAGGGAAGTTACAGATCTTTCTGTTGCAAAGTTAGGTGCTATGTATCAAATATTTGGTAATGATTTATGGTCTATTTAATCCATACAATCTCCTTCTGCAGGGACCAAGATAAAGAAAGGGAAGTATGTGAGGAAAAGGGGAATCATTTACGCTGTTTCTTGTAAGAACATCACTGTTTAAATATTAAAGTAGTAACAACTCAATAAAGATATTCATGAGTAGATACAGGATAGTCTGGAGGGAGGGACAAGAGTAAGAAAAAGCAAAACATAAAAAAATTTTAATAAAAAAAAATCAAAGACATACTTTGCATACAGTATCAAGCCAATTCCAAACCGGTAAAGAAATGTTAGTCTTATGAAGTTTTCTTGTTTTCTGTGACTTTCTATTCTGCATATGAATTCGCCTGGAAAGCAAGCAATTAGACTAGAGCAAGCAGAAGGATTCTTGTGGTACTTTGGACCTACACATTATCATAAAGCATTTGGAAATTCACAAGGAAAGCCATCACTAACTAAATCCGTTGAAATTGTTCTGTTGTGCTTTCTGGCCTCCAAGGTACACCCCATCAGTCTGTAGATACCTGATTCATCAAAGTTCTTAAGTTTTTCCTTCCCAAACTTTTAAAAATTCCAGCATTTATTACAACCATGGTAGTAAGAAATGAGTGTAACGGGCCAACGCAGTATTTTTCAGTGGTTCTTTCAGTGGCATTCTTATTTAAGCAAGGTGTCCGAATCTGCTCCACAATTACCAGCATAACTTTTCCTGAAGTAGAGAGATATACAACAAATCATTAATTACTATGCATCCATGCACTTTCACAGCCTTCCTAGCTCCAGACTTGCAATCTGCTTGCTTCTCAGTTGTGTTGGATGCCAATCAGACCAAAAGCAGTTATTTTTTTAAAAAAGCAGAGAATCCACAGATGGGGTGACTTTCTTAAGATTTTCTGGCTAAGAATTAATATGGTTAGGAAGTCGCTGGATTTCATGATTCCTGACAGTAGAATTGTTTCAGAAGCCCCTGCAAGACCGTGTGATTTACAAGCAACTTTAAAGTTGTCCTGCACTGAATCAGATTTGGGCCTCCAGCTGATTTAGCTATTGGAGGTAAGACATGAGCCACATTTGTTGCTTCCCCCATATCAAATAGATTAAAGACAAATACAAGGAAAACAAACAAACAAACAAATCGGGGATTAAAATGAAGTGACTAAAATGACGACACCGTAAATGCAAACTTTACAAGCAGATACAGACATTGTTGTTGTTGTTCTTTGTGTGTTTTATTTGCTATATTATACCCATCATATAGCTCTTCTGGCCATCTGGTATCTATCTCTAAGTCATGTTTATTTAGATTCAATTTTCATCTATGTTAATTGCTTTCAATAGAATAGACTCCCTATGAAGTCTGTTGAGTTTAGTGTGATTCACTATGAGATTCTCTAATAAAGTGTAAATAAATCTAATATTGTGTAGAAATGTTTGGTAAAAAAAAAATCAAAAAATAGGTAAATATAATGTGAGCATGTACATATACACATGCACACACGAATGTTTTATAACATAAAGGCATTCTCCTTAGTTGATTATTTTTTTCTCCATTACATATTATCAGTATGTTCTGAACAAGCAACCCTCTTTTGTGACAGTCATTCATGAATATATTAAGTAAGTGCTGAGGAGATGTAATTTATTTTATGTAGTTTTTGGAATTAGTGAATAGTCATTTTACTTGGTGATACCTTTTTGCCAGGAAAGCTTTAGTTTGGAGCTGAACATAGCCCACTCACTTATATTCATTTCTGACCCACTGAATGTCAAATTTAAGACACATTCTCATGCTTTGTCATTCACTTGTACCCTATGTTTACAGCACAAATGTATAGTTTTTTTATAACTTTTCTAACTGATTTTTAGTAATTATAGACTAGATATTACAGAAATAGGATGCTCTGCATCTGCCCAGGAGCAGAGGGCACTAAATCTGTGCTCTTCTGAGAGTTGTACTAGAAGATAGCTGGCTTCAATAGTATTTGAAGAGTTCTGTTTCAGAAAGTTGATATTTTAGTTAAAATGCAAATCAGAGATCAATGGAAGTGATGCATTTGAAGTTCTCTTGATTTAAAAATGAAAGAAGTCATATTCAAAATTTTTGTCACTGTATTAGTTCTTTTTTTTTTTTCTTTTTTAATCCTGTAAATAAGCAGAAGTTGGGCCCTGCTGAAATCTGGGGAATGGATGCCACAATGGATACGAGTTAATAAGAGCGCTTTGACAGTAAGGCAAACTGAGCCAGGTTGGGCGATTTACAGCTGGGCCAGTAAGGGAAATTATTGTCTATCTCAGCACTGCTGCCAAAGCTGGATCTGAAAGACACATGACAAATTATGCAGGATCCAGTAGAAAGCTACAGCTCCAGCCAAGACAGGGAGAGGGGTCAGGGCTTGTTTAGCCTAATGCACAATTTTCTTTAGGAAGAAAATTCCTCATGAGCAGGTCAGTGCATCACAAGTGTGGGTTACCTAGACAGCTTGTGGCATCTCCATCCGGGAACACGGATGGATCTGTCATGGCTCAGACCTGTTCTGCTCTCCATCTGATAGTCTTGCTTTAAGCATTGGATACCTACCAACTCTTTCTGCGTTTAATGAATTATATTCATCTGGCATTGTAAATTCTGTCAGGCTGCTTAATAAATTTGTATCTTTTAGAAATTAAAGCAAATCAGTTATTGATTTTTAAAATATCAAGGCTTTTTCATTTTTATATTCCTGAGTCCAAAAGTTAATACAATTTGTCGGTGAACTTTTAGTATTCTAGGATGTAATGCCATAAAAAAATAGATTCTTCTATTTGCAAGAAACTGCTTTCAAGATTCTGACAGCTCATTTTTTTCGATTTCTGCATAGTAAAATCTTATGCCAAAATCATTATATTCTCTGAAGAAAGACAA
Source organism: Tinamus guttatus (assembly GCF_000705375.1). The sequence continues at coordinate 137,131 of NW_010589533.1, forward strand.
GCATATACTTAGCTTTCTACTACTTAGTCAGTAAATAAAGGCAAGTAGAAAACAGCTCCACTTTTTGTTATTTTTAGGTTTTATAACTTATCTAAACTGTGTAGATTATTACCTTTTAAAATCTGGTATGTTGTGTTCAGGACAATACAATGGAAAGTGATCTGATGCGATTCCCTCTCCTTTCCCTCCTTCCCCATAAAAAATCTTTTAACTATTTATGTTTATCTCTTCTATTTTTTTTCCTACTATCAGTATCCAAACTAATATTCCATCATAGGACTCTCTGGAGTGGGGAAGTGCGGATGCTCTTTTGACTGTAGGAAAAAGTTGATGACTCAATGTTTAAAAAGGATGAACCTTCATGCTCAGCCAAATTTAACAAGTGCTTTACTTGAGAATTATTCAAATTACTTTCTACCTTTCTGATCCATTTTTCCCTCTAAATGACCAATTATAACATTATTATTATTGAACAGTAAACGTATCCCTTATAATTCACCTCTTTTTCTGGGTTGCAGGAGCTGAGCAGCCATAAATCTGACCCCTTTGCTCATGGTTGCAGTGTCAGCTCTGCTCCTGTGATGTCAGAAATAGATTTAATTAGCAGGAGTCAAAGATAGTGGGACGAAGTAAGGTTCCTCTTGACTTACAGTTAGCAACAAAAGAATATTATCCCCTCAGATGAAGTAAGAAGGAGAAGGAAGATAAAAGTATCCCATGTGGGGTAGTAACTTTGGGATATATTTCTTATATGAGGACAGAGAAGAGCGTGTCTATTCTATTATTCTTTTCCCTCATGTTTTTGCTGAAGGCTTCACGATTCTCTGGATCAGGTTCTTTTTGCGGGTCTAAATAATTCTCTCTCATACAAAACCAAAAGTGGAAAAAATGTGAGAGGAATCCTGAACTAGGACAGCGTGTGTACCAGCTGAGCCGATGGTCAGAGTCTAGTCTGAGCTCCAGAATCATCTCTCACTCATGCTTTCCAATGCAAGAATGTGCTCAGGTGTTGCTTGCACTTTGGTTCAGGTAAGCTGAACTGAAGAACAGAGCTGGGATAAAAGACTTAGCCATTAATGCAGATGGAAATTAATGTTCATATAGTCAGAATAGGATTCAAATGGATGGGATCATAAGTTTGTGCCTGTTCTTAACTTCTCAGTTTAGATTTGATTTTTTAGAGACATAAGTTTATGTCTCTGTATTATGTCCCTCTCTTTAGAAGCCTCTGATATAGTCACGCTCATTCTAGTTTCCTGCTTGCTCCTCTGGTGGTGGTAAGATTCCACCTCAAAAATCATTATTTTTCAAAAAAAGAATCCTTTTTAAAATTGTTTGATTTTAATTTATTAATAACAATTGCATTCTTATATTTAGATGATACTTGTTGACAACTTCTCTTGTAGCATATGTAGCAACTTATGATTAATATAACTGTAGAAATTCTTCTACAGTAGATCTCTTATCTTACACTAAGATACATGACTATTTCTCATATACAAAACTGGTATGGTTTTGCACATACCTAGTATATAAGAACATAAATTTTGCTATGATATTTCTTAGTCCAATATTTTACATTAATATGGCTTTTTTTTCCCACAGTGAAATTCATTATAACTTAATCTTGGTTTAGGTGCTACTTTAGGCATGATTTTGATGCAATAGTTTTAATCAGGACCTGCATTGGTGGCATATGTGCCTCCTCTTCAGCCTCTTCAGCCTCTGCTACTTACATTAAAATCTGTTGTAGAGTTTAGTGATCTGTTGACTTCTAAATTACTAACATCAATGACAGGAACACAGAGAAAGTTCTTACCAGAAGTATATAAATATAATGCCCTAATGACACAGGACAGACAGTGAGAGAGTGCCACACTTCAAGGAATCATGAACTGTTTCATTTTTTTCCTTCCTTTTCTGTTATTTTCAATGGAGCAACAAAAGTTGGAATGGCTTTTTAAAGATTCACTTAAGGGAATATGTCCAGAAACTATAAAGAAACTGCTATGTTTGGCATGCTTTTACTCTTCACAAGCTTTATTCTTATGCATTTTTTATTTCTCTTTGTTCTCTGCAGAAGTACTTCGCTTCCATACCATCTATTTTTATTCACTATTCAATCCTACATAGTTAAATCAGTAGCTTTGTGTAAATATGGCACACAGGCTTCAGTCATTTTTAACATTTACTGATACTCTGATGATTTCTGTTTTATTTTACCTAGTTGGAAAACAAATATGTATATATTTAAGATAAATTCCATGGCAGAGAGACGTTTTTTTTTAATGCAAGCTAGCAAATCAGAAGTCTAATTACTTATATATTTATAAAGAAATATTTTTATATAATAACTTGTTCCTTTTTTATTACAGAAAGCAGCTTAAGGGTATACCTCATTCAGTTGCCATGAAAAAATCCTGTCGCGTGGCAGTATATGTTCAGAGTGGTTGCTAATATAAAAACAAAAGAATGATCTATGCCCTTTTATTTACTTTGCATAGGTCTAAAGGTCCAAGCTAATCCTCCAGGTTTTTAGTTAACAAAGCTATCACACAATGTAGGGCAAAATTATTATATATGTGATGGACGGTTAGCTTTTCTGTTTTCCTTTCCCTTTCTGAGTTCTGCTCATTTCATCGCAACATTAAGAAAAATAAAAATTACCTTTCACTTGATAATTGCAGTGTTTGCTGTTAGGTTACATTGGAACTAATGTGGCAAACTCAATAGCGGGGAGGAGGAAAGAAATGAAAAGACCCAGTCTCTCAAAAGTCAACAAACTAATGGTATACTTATTTGAAAGATACTGAGAGGTGACTAGATTATAATGTATAAATATAATATTAGAAAGAGGTGCTGAAAGGTCCTAAGCAGCTCTTTAATTTGGTGATCAGCATCTCGAAGATGCTGAGATGTTAACTGAATAGCCAAGAGAGTGAGGACATTGGCAGTCTGTCATTTCCAGGAAACAGAAGGAAAGCGACCTACTAATCTGAAGTGGAGTTTCGGGATTATGTGGAATAATTTGGTTTGATCACCTAGGGACTCCTATACATGTGCAGATGGAAAACTAAATAGCCTTTTTTTTGGCAGTTTCAGAGTTTGAAATTTCAACACTTTCGAAAGAGTCATCAGGACACCAAGGGGAAAAAATGTTTCACTTAACATTGTAAATGCAGGAGTGTGTGTGTCATTTTGGAAGAGACGTTTTAGTAAAATATGAATTACTTCACTCTCTACACAGGCAACCTGATTTACAAGATTTTGGACTAGGCAATTAGTGATCCTATCCTATGCTAGAACAGCATATACCATATCCAGAAAAGAAACCACCACCAATAATAATAACAATAAAATCTAATAAATCAAAATTATTGATATTAGCAACTAGAAGCTTTGTTTAATTGCAGCTGGGCAGAGTTCACTGAGTTGAGAATGCAATTACGTGCCTTGGTGCAGCTTTAGCAGCTCAGAATGAAACCCCTTTTTCTTGCTGTAACTTCTAAGCGATGCCATAATAAAATATTTGACAGCACCAGTTGGGCACCATTTTCTGCTGGAGACTGCTTCATGTACTGCACGAACGTGGTGTTTGGAGGTAGCAGCATGGGGCAGCGGCTATTTCCTCCACAAGCTGAAAGCGCTGTCTGAATATTACATTAATTGGAACATCTGACTGATTTTCATTTCAGTGTAACAATATTTGTCATCTTTTGCATACTGGATTCAATAGAAGAGAATATCATTTATTCTTTATATCCTACGTAAATAATATTTTCACTGATTCACAGAAGTGCATAACATGAAAACAAGTTTCATCTTGTGAAGTGTATTTAGGCAGAAGTCAGGATGGCTGTGCTCAATTCTAAAGGGGCAGCTTTGAAGTAATTAACCAAATCTGGCTTTGCTGGAAAATGAACCTGTCAACATGGGGTTTTGCTGAGCATTGATAGATCTCAGATAATCTAAATAGGAAAAAATTGTGACTGGACAGTGAGAGGGAATCTTCATTTCCGTGCCGTAGGTAAATATGTCAGAAACATTCCTTTAGTGCTGGATACTATGATAATGAAGCCTTATACTTACTGTTTGAGGGTTTGTTTTCTCCTTTCTTTTCTGGAAGAAAAAAAATTAATTGCATAAATGACGAATGATACTGATTACCAAATTGTAAAGTTAGAAAATGCACCTTCTAATATTTCAAGATATTATAACATTAATTGTGTATTTGGAGACTTACTGGTGACTTGGGAAAGCTAAGGATTACAGCATTTTGATTGTTGATATTCACGTGCAAAAAGTTGTGAACATCCTTGAAGTTTGGATGTTAAATACATACATAAAATAAACATAAATAAAGCATTAAGTAAAGTTTATATATTTTATATGAAATCAGGCAAATTAAAGTAAACGTGAACGTGCAAATTTCCCATCTCTTAGCTCTATCCTGCACATCTACAATTAGAGTTGCATTAATAAAGTTGTGGCTTCTTTTCCAAGAAGCAAGGATTGCATTTAAAGCAGAATGCTTTAATGAAACCATGGTAATAGTAAAGTTAAAAGTTCTTTTTAGGGAAGGAAAAAGATAAATTACCTTCTGTGGATTTGCATGTTAATAGACAATTTGAAGGAAGTGTCAGGAAATTGATGCATTGTCTGATGAGCTGAAATTTTGGAATCACTTAAGTCAAAGCAATGCTTTTGATGCCTTTGGTGGGGGGGAGCTGTTTGATTTTCAGCCAAATGTATTGAATTAGGATTGTGCTCTGTCTTGATACAAAAAACGTGCTTTGAATATTATGTATTTATTGTGACATTCATGTAAGGAAAAGGGACTGTGCCATGTCTTCATGGCAAATGTGATGGTTCTCCTACAAACAAAATGGAAAAAAAAAGAAGAGATAGTCTGCTAGGTATAAGCATCTATGGTAGATTTATGTAATGATGAATTATATATATTGAAAATTTATATTTCCAGATATAATTCCCTTGGCTATGTCAGGGCAGTGTAACCTAAAATATATAGAACTGTTGCTATTTCCTGGATGGCAGCAGTATCAAGTGCGTGTATTTCTGCAAATGCTAAAGAGCAACATTAAAGTTTGGAGTGGATAATGTAAATGAAGGGCGATAATGAGTGAGTCAGTATTATATTAAAGTGAGGAATTGGCTGGATTATTTAACTGTTTATTTTCTGATGGCAGATCATCAGGGATTTCTGACTGTGTGTAATTTTTGCTCTAGAAATTTAATAATTTGGTTTTGGATTATAGTTGTATTCCATTTAAACCTATCATCAGTCTTGAGATACAAATCTTAGTATCTTTCAGAGGGCTTGATATAGCCTTGATATCATCCATATTGATGATTCATTAACATTTCCAAGACCACTGCTAGCACATTATTAACATATGGTCCATTGCCTTTGGAAAAATGACTTGCTAATTTAAAACTAAATTCTCTGCCTGCTAAAAAGCTGATTCACACAGTTTTCCTTTAAATGTACATTGTGTTTACTCATTGGAGAAACTGCTTTCCTAGGATCTTCATTCGCTTTGGTGCGATATGTTAGCTTAGCTAACTTCTACTTTCTAATATTCTCTAAAAGACATATCAGCCTGTTTGCAGTGTGGTCCTAATTCTATGCTTCCTTTTTTTTTTTTTTTTTTTTTTTTTTTTTTTTTTTTTTTTCTTCCTGCTAAGGGTAGTGACTGTGAGCAAAATAAACTGGATGTCTGTTGGCGTCGTATACCTTGGAAATATATTGTTCTCTAATATTGAATAAGATTATTTAATGACAGCTTTCATTATGGCAGGTCAAGGATGTGTGTATAATGGTAGCTGACATGCCTTTTCCACAGGCATCATCACCGAAATAACCCATTATAAATCCTCCGATTTGTGTTCTGAGTGTATTTTTGACTTCTACAAAATACACAGGTAACTCTTCTAGCAGAGCTCATTTCACCTGGCAAAATGATGAAGTATCATCTTACCATTTACATCAAGTGCTTTGGTCCAGTGTTATCACCCTTAAATCATCTGTACAGCTACCTCAGTACCATCTATATTTGCTTTGCTCTTTTTAGCTTTCCTTGAGCTACTTGCATCATCTGCAAGTCTGGACTCTTCTATGACAAACTGATTACAGTGTCACACTACCCCAATATTATCCAAAAACAAACAAACAAACAAACATACAATCTGGAAAGCTTATGGCTTCTTTCTGAGCTCCCATTATATATCATGTACATAATCTTAAGAGAATTTAAGTTGTTACACTAAAAATGTATTGCTACCAGGATCACAATTTAAAATAGTCACATCTGTTATGAATTGATTGACATTAAGTCAAGGTTGGTTGCAATCTTGAGATAGGATGGTTCTATGGATAGTTTTATAGTTTTAGGGGTAGAATTGCTTTTAGTGAAGACTGCAAAAGCCAACATTTGGGAAATACAAGGTCATCAGTTTAAATAATTTCAGCTCAAAAATGTGTTTCTGGTTTGAAGTATCGTCTTCTCAGAAAGTCAGTTTAAGCTTATTAGCCGTGTAAAAATGGACGTGTCATCTCAATGTAAGTAACCATATAAATTGTACGTATATGCCATACTTCTGGCCTACTTGCAAAATCACTGCTTCTTGACAGCGTACTCATGCCTATCACTGTGCAGCAACACAGGAAGGGATGAGGAATATAGCTCAGAAATGTTTGATTAAATTATCTTCAATGGAAAATACTGACTTGTTACATTCCCACAGGAAAACTTTTTTTAATTAGTTTTGATTAAGCCCCGTGAAAAAGATTTATCAAGTTAGGGATAGAATAGGTAGTTGAAACCACAAAAGAAATTTAACTCAGAATAGATGAAAGCCTTCTGGGTAAACTACCTCTCTAAGCCTCCAGAAATCCAGTTTCGTGTATCTGGAGTAAACAGGCAAAAAACAAAACTCTAACAGCCTGGAGAGGTGCTGTAGTATGAGAGTTAATATTTTATTCTGGTGTCCCAGTGCTTTGGCAAAAAAAGAGCCATGTAGACAACCTCTTTGCATCTATAAAGAGGCAAAATACAGAATATAATATTGTTGGCAAATGAAAAAAAAAGGATATATTTAAGTAGCTACACCTCCTAGAGAATGTTTAAAATATTTTAGCCATGATTAATTGTAGTATTTACCATGAACACCTGCTCACCACCAAAGCATGTGTTTGGGGCTGGTAAGTTATATTTCACATGTATTAGCAACACAAATCTATTTGCATATGAAAGAGAATACAGTACAACTGCTTTTTGGCTGGTTGATGGTATTATTTAAAACCTGTACTTTCTATTACTTTGTTTCCATATTTTCCTAATAGTTGTATTTTTTTTCAAAAGCAGAAAAATGTTACACCAAAGTATAGGTTTAGCGTGGTAGACTGAGCTAGTTATGCTGAACCCATTACAGTTAATTTTATGAACATATTGTATAAACAATTTTATGCACATTTTTTGCATATTTTGTCAAGGGAGTCTTAAAAGAACTGAAGCTGTCACATAAAGATATATTGCAAAATATGAGAAATAAAAATGGTCAAAAATGAAACTGTTACTTTAGCAGAGTGCTATTGCTGCAAGTGGGTGATTGTAGCAACTCAGTTTAACAGGTGTATTTGAGGGGAGGGTTTTTATTTTGCAGGATTTTGTCTCTGCAGAACAAGAAAGGTTCTTGGATTCACAGATGAATGACTTTATTTTTGTTAATTTAAACAATAGATTCTTTTTTTTTTTGCCTTTATGCAGAGAGTATCCAATTTGTTTATTAAAATGGAATGAAAATATTCCTAACCTAGGACGTTCCATACTGAAGATGAATGCACTATATGTTATTTATATTACAACTGTACATATATTACCCTAGTTACTGGCCACAGCATCCTGGTCTAATAATTCACCATTCTGTGCCCTCTTCCTGAAAATATGCACATTTACACACATCGTTAGTCCTTTTGAAAGCACTGCGACTTTCCAGGTGCAGAAGGATGTGGGTGTTTGTAAAACTGAAGTCCAAGTCTGCAAACATTTACATCCTCAAATCTGTATATATGCAAAAAATAACTCCATGTCAGTAGACCAGCTGATGTAAAAGCAAAATGTAGTTTATCTGGAAAATTGGAGTGCATGCAGAAATTAAACTGGAGAATAAATTCTATAATAAGCTGAGTAAAAGTTGAAAATTGGTTACTTGAACATCAGCTGAAGCATATATGCTCTTTTTTTTAAGTGAGAATCAGACCACCTGCCTTTGAGAGCACTACCTGTATTGCAAGAACATTTAGGATGATTCAAGACACAAAGGCTTCATGCTCCCTGTTTCCATTGATATGTCAACAATGCCTAGAAATCGCTTCCAGATGACTTAGCGATGTTAAACTAGTGAGAGAAAAATGAAAAGATTGGACAGTTTGTCTGTGCATTGATTTTTTTTTTTTTTTTGCTTCAGTCTGTATTACTGTGAAAACATTTTAACGTTTTCCCCATGGTTAACCTTGTAGGAGGGCGTTAAGAAACTCTTAGCATCAGTTTCTGGTAAAACTGATCATTTGACCTCTGAATCTGGGCAAACATGTAAGAATTTCATTTAGTGGGCTCTGCAGAGAGCCAGCCTAAGCCATTGGTAAATAGCAGGTTAATCCTTCAGTTGAATGCAAAAGTGGCTCCATGCTGCCTGCAGGTGAGACATGAATATGCTAATTGGGCAAACTTGAAGTTCCAGTGATTTGCAGGTGAAAATATAACTGGTGATAATTAAAGGCTAATTACCTTTAGCTGGCAAGGCAGAACCAGGTGCTCTACAGTGGAAGATTTTATGCCATGTTGCTAGGACATTCTTAGGAAGGAAAAGCAGCAGCTACATTTGATTATATTTCTTTCTTTCTTAAAAAAAATGAGCAAACAAAAATTTGTTAAGTAAAGAACATCCATGATTACTTGTAGGGAGGACCATATTGCTGTTGATCTGGGAGCTCATACTGGTTTAACTTCAGTATTATTTTCCCCAAGCGATGACAAAACTGAGCTAGGCAGTTGTCCTGGAAACATTTTGGTTATCTTTAGCATTGCCATCGCAGGCAGCCCTGCCTGTTTTGAATCCTGTTTTGGGGATTTTTTCAGGGATGCTCATTAGGGAAATCTTCAAGAGCTTACGTGCATGTTAACCTTCAAAGGCACCCTCAAGAGTGAGCTCTCAGGTTGATTTAGAGCAGCAGAGCTTCTTACATCTTTACTTCTGTCTTTACAGTGGAATATGCTAGTTTAACATCAACCTCTCTATGTGCCATGGGGCTTGGAAAATTCTTACTTTCTCAAACTTCTTTCTTTTTGTTTTCATGAGACAGTCTGGCCACTACCCTAATTAGTGCTACGAAAATATTTCTTGGTTAGGAGCCATATCTTGCAGTTATCTGGGAAGAAAACATCTCCTTATAGCTGAAGGAGGTAAATTAATGCCCTTTGGTGACTGTTTGACGTATTTACACTAGCAGTTGTCCTACACTGTATATTACACAGTGACTTCACAAATAATATGTGGGTGTGTATATTTTTTTATATATATAAAGCTATCTGTACAGAAAACTTTATGTAACTAGCTACATGGTAGGTTGTGTGTCAATATCTTGATAGTTAATCACTGTGAATATTGGGAGAAGAATCTGGAAGCCTTAAAGAGGTCACTCTTTTTCTTGCAAAGTGTTTCAGTCACAGCCACAGGTGTCTCCAATAAACATTTACCCTTAATGAGCAATGACTCATTAGACCACTGCTTGGTGGATAGGCTATTTGTAAGCCCTGTCTGGCTCAGGTTCCCTTCCTTTGGGAAAGCAAGGTTGCTAGAAGCTTGGTGGCTAAACAGGTAGGTGTCTGTGTTTTTTTTTTTTTTTTTTTTTTTTTTTTTTTAAAGTTGTCTACTTCCACAGTTGTGGATTTTCTTGCCTGTGTTGCCTTTTTTTACCTAATCTGGTAAATTTGTTTTAATTGTGCCAAATCTAGAGCTAAAAAATATAAAGTGTTGATGTATTTTTAGTATTTCAGCTCTAACAACAGTTCAGAGCTTAGTGCGTTCCTCTGGGACAGAAAGTGTGATAATTGTTCCAGGTAAAGGAAGCAAACTTTGAATTGGAATGTTTCATGTTTCATGTTTGTACTGTAAAATACAGTAGATCAGCAGTTCTGTTTCATTTGTTTGCCTTTGAAATAAATAATCTCCAAATGTGTTGGGGGAATTTTGTTTGTTTTAACCTTTCATTTGAAGTTTTCTTTTGAAAGAGTAGAGGAAAGTATGTATAATTTTTTTCTGTGTTTCTGATTGACTGGATGTAAGGGTCAACCAATTCGTATCTCAGGATTGGGCAGATAGGCAAAGAGACAAAGCTCATTTCTGACAACTTTGTCTCCATGCAAAAGTGGCAGTGGGCCCTTGGGCACGCTGGCTGACTACCCTTACCTCTCTTGCAATTTTGCTTTAAGAGCGTGGACAGAATTGAGGTATCCTAGTGAACTGCTTTGTTTTTACCATGTCAGCATCTTTTGCAGGAGAGAGAAAAAAAAAAAAAAACTCTAGTGCATTTTTTTTTAATCGCATCTGATTGTAGTTCTTATTCCATTAGAAAGAGATTGCATGTTCTTATAGCCATGCTTAGAGAGGAAGGGAATTACAATGCGTCTTTCATTTTTATGGACATACATGCAAATTGGAAAGGTGGAATCCAATACTATATAATTACATTGATCACTAAGCTTGATGTGTTTTTGTTCCTGCAAGTCTCCTGAAAATATTTCACAGAAAGAAATAACAAAGTAGTTCTAAAGAGCAGCCCTTTAAACAACAGCCAGGATAATTGTATGCCATTATTTATCAAAGCCTTGAAATGTTCAGGTTCCCTTTATGTCAGGTCAAGTGGGCCTTTTGGACTGCAAGGAGGATATCAAATTATCATCTTTATATTGCAACTACTGTACTCAATAAGCTGTAATTAGTAGAACAAATTGTGAAGAATGACATTACATGAAAAAATGGAGCTTCCATGTGAAGGTAATCTGGTCTTACAGATATTTTTCTGTTTTATTAGCTTGTTCCATTACCATCTTTTTGGATGCTTTCTCTGGAAGAGCTCATGAAAGAGGCAAGAATAAATGTTTACTTCTGACTAGCATTCAGTTCAGTAAATAATGAGTCAAATAGATATTCACTCAGATTTTCTCAATGCTGCTTTTTACAGTTCCCCTGAACAGGAACTCTCCTAAAAGGCCTGAGTTTCTGTGCAGTACCTTTGTACTCATTGCCCTGATAGAAAAGGATGTCTACGTGTTATTTTAGACCCTCTTCTCTTCTCTCTCTCTTGCCTTCTCTCTTTAAAGAAAAGCATGAATTATCATCCTGTTGTTTGCTTTGCTTTATAATGGGCATACTGGGATTTCTGTTCCTGGAAGATACCTGCTTTGCTGACTCTCTTACACTTTTGCCTTTAATTATACTTTAACTTGTAAAGCTTTGTTTAGCTTTACTTAATAGCATACCCCTCCCTCCCTCTCCCTCTCTCTCTCTTTTTTTTTTTTTTTTTTTTGTGTAGTTCAGAAGAGAAGATTGGGAAAATGTGGAGAGGATGCAACTTTGTTTTTTTGCAACTGAATCATGTTGCAGTGCCACTGCCAAAATAGGTTTCTATAGCAGAGAATAAACCTGGTGTTACAGAAACAGAATTAATAGCAATATGGAGGTTAATACAGAAATTGCTGTTTTCATTTTATTAGCTGAGATGCAGAAATTTTTTTGGTAGAAAGCTCTCCTGTTCCTCTGATATCAAAGTATGTCCTTGAATTTCACAGATACTGGAAAACTAGTTTATCACACTTCAGTAAGTTCCTTATGTCCTTGTTTTCCCCGTGATAAGTTAATTTTTCAGTGGAGTGCTGGAAAATGCAACATTTCACAAAACAAGCTATAACAGAGAAATAGAAAGCAATAGAGGGAGAATATTTTCATTTTCTTCTCTACAAAAAGGTTTTTATTATTATTGGTGGTAAAAAGACACTTGGAAATTTAAAGATTTTTTTGTTTTGTTTTTCTTTTTTTATCCTCAGGAAAGGAAGAAACTAGCAATAGTAGTTTAGTATGTGTCTCTTGAGCCTCAGTAGAACTGGTTAAAGATAGAAAGACAAGGAGCTAAGAGGAAGGGAAGAATTGGTTTCTGATAATATGGTTTTGTTATTCTTTGAGATACGCTTGGTCAAAATTTTCAGACCACTTGTGTGGCACGAGAGTAATTTTGAAATAAGCCCAAGTGGGCAACTTTGCTGTATTCCTTGGATCTCTGTCACATTTGGGCAGCTTGCTAATGAAGTTGCCAAATGTGGCTGGTTTATTGGAGATGCATGGAGGACAAGCATCTAGGTAATATGGACACACATAGATACAGTTTTGAAAGCTGCCTATGCATTTACAGTTTTCTCTCCAGAATTTTTACAAGTAACTTATGCAGGTTCATGCAGGAGAGAGGCACCTTGTTTTTCAGTTTGAAAAATGCATAGGGTATACCCAAAATACAACTCATTTCCTGGAACAACAAAACTTTTACCTTTTGTTTTTATAGTTCTTAGTAGTACTATACATTTTGCCATTAGGAAGACAGATAGCAAAACATTTATTGTTTCCTCTAGCCTATTCTTGTTGAAATTGGCTTATACATTTTGATGTTGTGGAAAGCAGTCTGAAACCACAATAGATTTGTTACTTGAGTAGATTCAATGGCAAAAGCCTCCTGATGGTAATTATCCCTAACTCTGTGCTATTTCATGCCTTTCCAAATAACTGTTGCTGGATTTCTAGATCTCTGGAGTTACTTGTATCTGCTGCAATTTATAGGATCTGTGGTTTATGAGCATGCCAGACAACAAAATTAAGCATCTTTAGAAGATTTAGTTTTCCAATTATGAGATGTCTTGAGTAGATGCTATTTCACTTGTGTTGTGATCAATATTTATAAAACTGTTAACCTTATAGAGATTACCTTTCCCCCATGCCAAGCTGTTATTAAGCTATATATTGAATACATGAAGCTGACTGGATTGGTGGCCTCAGCTCTGCCCCAGGGCCTCGTGCCCATCGCAGGCTTCTGGCCACTTCTGTGCCTCTCCTTAGGCCAGCTTTGGTTCAAGAGAAGCTTTCTGGACCCAAAATTTCCAGATTCATTTACCCATCCCTACAGAAAATAGAAAACTTAATATACCCAAGCAATAGGGGTGAATGCTCTAGATTGGAACAAAATATTTTGAAATAGTCATTTGGCTTTGACTTGGAAGGTTTTAACCACAGAGTGCTTTTCTTTATTTCTCTGTGTAAGATTCTCAGGTTTACATGAGTACTATTAATGCAGAGATGCATGATATCTTTTTGATTTTCAACAGTGAAGTTGTAGTTGTAGTGTATACTCATCTGTAAGCACCTTTTGTATATTCTTCTTCATTTGACTTCTTCATTTATGATAAATCAGTCACTAGTATAAATTAGATGCTGAGAGAAGTGAGATAGTGATTCCACAAAACTGCCAAGCTGTGCAAAAGCTGATGTTCAAGCAACGTAATGTTCCTCTGTTCAAGGAAATGATTTCCTAAGAATACTAACTTCCTAAGGTCCCTGAAGATCCTTACGTAAGCGGGATACTCACATAGCTCCTTAAGTACCTCTGCAACTTGCTTGTGCTTGGCTGCCAGCAGACCCTGCAGGAGGGTGCCCACGATGCCCGTGCGGCCCCGTTGCAGACCTGCTGCCCTGGGCTTGCGAGTGAAGAGCGGCTGCAAACCTGCTGGGTGCGTCCCAAACCTTGTGATGCCCACCCAGTGATCATCGATACTGATGGGCTTTGTGTTTGGTCTGTTGGATGCTTTAGACTGATGCTCACTGCCATTTATATTTTTTCACGTATGTGAAATACTGTTGGTTGATTCAAGTGAAATAACTTTTTTTTTCCTTGGGTTACAGAAAATTTCCCCTTAAGTTGGAAGGGTGAGGGATCTAAATGTTCGTTTTCAGCTATATCTTCTGAATTCTGACTTTTATTTTGGCAGCTCTAAGGCAAGGTGTATTCACTATTGCAAATGCAACTAGAGCTATCCTGTTAATCTGCTATCATGTCTTGTAAATATTGCCACTTACAGCCTTATAAATACACCTTGGTAATTTGTAACTTCTTACTTAATGCTTGCGATAGGTCTTGAAGTAATTATCAATTACTTTAGAATTCATAGTGAGTTCATTAAAAGGCATTGCTAGCATGAGAGCAGTGGCCAGGATGGCTGAGGCTCCACATGCTGCATGACCACTCCTATGCTAAAGTCAGTGGGAGTTGCAGCACTGCACACTTCACACATGGCTAGAATGTGACCTTTTTCTTTGCTTTACTTTCTTTTTTTTTTTTTTTTCCCTCTCCTCCCTCATCAGTATAAGAAAATAAGGCTTAGCAAAGCTGCACCAATTAGGCGTTTTCTTTGGGAAATGTGGGCTTAGAATTCACATGAAGCTGCCTTTGGTGAAAGCCAAGCTATGCAATTCTGTGGGTCTGGCTGCCATTTTAAAATAGGTGGGTCTGGCCACCATTTTGAAAGAGCAGGAAGCACATGCTGTGCAGTCAATGCTTTTGCACTTGGAATATTGTTCACACTCTCGGAACATAAATATTTGTTTCTGGAGGAGCATTTTATTAGAATAGGCTCTATTTGATAACTAGTAAAACAAGCTCTCAAGCTTAAATATATTTTGAACAATAACAACAAAAAGTTAGGATGAAAATAGAATAATTATAATCTAGCTCAATTTCTTCATTTGAGATGTTAACAATACCTGTAATATAGGAAGTCTTTCATGGTGTTTAAAAAGATATAGCAATATCTTCCTCTGTCTTGCCCTTTAATTAATAGAGCTTATATTTTTGCATGAAAATTTTTTGGAAAAGGATGCTAATAGTCAACTAAGTGTGATACATCTCCGCTATGTGTCTGTATTCCTATTTGCATCATCTGTCTCAGCCAGTGCCAGCCTCAACAAGCTTCTTTTGGGGAGGTGTTTTCCAGAAGTTTAGTTATGGGTATAAAGCTAGTGGTATGTCCATAGAAGTGGTAAGTTTCTCCTTTGCTTTGTCATGACTTTATTGAAATTAGTTGCATAACAAATTCTTCATGAAGACTTTACATTAAGCATAAGCCTAGCTAATTACCAAGGTCTTTACAAAGCAATTATTATTAATAATGTTGGGAGTTGGAACAATTTACAAGGAAACCTGATCTTTGAATTGGTTTTATAACCTAAAGTTGTGGATGTGCATATAGACTAAAAGATTTTTCTTTCTTTTTATTACTTTAATGGTAGTCAGTTTTCTTATTTGGGTAAGCCTCTTTATTTAATTGTTGTCATTTGTAGAGACCAAGCTCTAGTGTCTGAAAAAACATAATAAAGAGTTTGTGAATGCTGTATTATTTTATAATTCCGTTTGAACTGTCATGCCTCAAAAGCTGCTAGCAACAGAGACTTCTTGCATGACTGTGCAGTGAGAAAAGTAGGGAACTTAACCCCACAAAAGGTGCCTAGCTAAAACTTTGAAGGGTAAAATTTTGGGTCACCAGGTAGCTGCTTGCCCTCAGAGCTGAGCTGACTACTGCAGTGGGTGAGCAGCAATAAAATTGCGGATTCTTATTTGAACTGACAGCACAACCTGTAGTTTTCCGTTGGTGGGTCTGAAATGTATCAGTCTGGGATAAGATGGATATGCACTAACTATAATATAAAGAAATAATGGTACCACTTGTCTTAATGTAGTCTGATATTTAGGAAGCTTGTTATTTCATGTCATGTATTCCTCTCTTTTCTCTAAAATCAAGAAAAAGGATTTGAGTTAGGTTGCTCCCGAATCTCTCTTTAGTATGATCCTTCTTGTCAGGTCAGTTATTTCATTCTTGTCCTTTAGATTTTTTTTTTCTTTTCTTTTGGTGCTTTCTTGCTTGAGACACCTCTCATGCTGCTGATTCATCTGTGTTATTTCTGACTGACCTCACAAAGTGCTTTTTCTTTAGCTCACCAATTTTTTGTCAGTTCCGGTAAGTATATCTGAATAGTTTATATATGAATTAACTCTAGCTCTTTGTGTCTAGGGACATTCATTACAGCTTTCACTGCCCATGAACAGTCATAAAAGCATTTAACATTAATGCAAGTTTAAATTTAGTTGACTGGGTAATAAATCACTCTCTTTTCTTTTTATCTTTCAGATCTCTATTGCATTCATTATAAAGTAGGCATACGTCTTCTGTCCTTTTTCTGTTCTCATCCAATACAGATTTGGCAAACTTCCTTGCATTTATTTTTGTATATTTTGATTTGATTTGAAACAGCTATTTGTTATTTATTGGATATATATTGAGATATATACCTCAATAACAACCTAAACATATATGTAAGGTCCTTTTTAAGATCGGTTTGTTTCTTGCTTCTTTTTAAATCCTCCGAATGGCGGTTTTACCTCTGCGTGCTCCAGCGTCTCACATTTGGGAGCGCTCTCTTGCTGATGGGCCTGCGAGCTCTTGAAGGAAACGCTGCATGCGCCTGCTCCTCTTCTGCTCATGCAATGAAATTGGATGAGGGTTGGGATTCCCAAACAGTCTGGATCTGTTGGGAGAGGTAGCAGTGAGGTCCTGTCAGCCTCTGGGCAGTCTCTTTGCAGGTCCCAGACTCCTGCTCCCAGGTCCCTGCCTTGACTGCAGCGCTGCCCACCATGCACCCCTACAGCCTTGCTCTCGGAGAGGCTTTGGGAATGCTCTGCAAACCAGATGGATGCAATCGCGTGTGGCCAGGAGCCCCCTAACTGCCTTTGGGTCTGGCCTTCCACTTCACACACGCACAACGAGCTGTCTGCAGCTGGAACTGCCTCTTCTGAAATATTTCCACAGCAGCAGCCACACTTTTAACATGATTTATTTTTGAGGGAGACTATTTTGCTAAAAATGCTAATAAAGTTATATAAAGTCTCTGGTAAACCACGCTGCGGCAATCCTTGCTTACAGAAGAAATACTGTGTATCTTAGCCTTTTCCAGCCCAAAGGTAGCCTGGAAAGTTACTGGAGATCCACAACAAGCTCTGTAGAGCTTGAACTTCTGCTGCTGGTCACGGAGTCAAAGCAACGCCACTTCTGGCAGCTTGCATGCAGAAGTGTTTCATTATGTTGTCAGGCATAAAAATTGTATTGGTGCTGTATGCGAATGTTTTTAGAAGAAGTGACAGCTTCTTGATATATGTGTCTTTAAGATTTTAGCTAAACCAGTGATGATACGCTCTCTTGGTGAGGACTCTTTTACTTATAAGAAGTAGTATCCTCTGATGCTGCTTGCAATCCAGTTAAAGCTTCCTGTTGGGCAATACAGGAGGAATACCATGTAGGAAGAAAGCTCTGTTTCCAAGACATTGAGACATGACCCATCCCATTCAAGAAAATGTCCAGACTGTACTTTGAGCTTGGTCTTGGCTTCTGAATGTGTTGAAGCTATGTTTCAACATTTTTCTGTGTTGAAAAGATTGATAAATACAAAGCAGCTGTGGGATCCAACTCTTGCCAGAAAAGTTCTTGCATAGGGGGGAGGGAAAAGACAAACCTTTTATTTATTTCAGCTATTGTAATGTGTTGTAAACTGGAAGGACAAAAAGGAATAATAAAAAAGGGATAACAAGGAAAGGAACAGTGCGAAAAAGGCTTGAGGGTTTGGGACTTTATTGCTTGTTAGTATGAGTTAGGTTAGGAGCTTGTTCCTCTGATTCAGAGTCACTGGAGTTTTTTGTTCCTCCTTACAAAATTACCTCTGAAAATGATTTACACCAGGGAGCTTTCAGTCCTTTATATACCTTTGTTTAGTTTCAAAAGTGTGTGAATCATAAGAAAAGGAAATTAGAATTGTTCCTTCTAGTGGTGAAAGGCAGATCTTAAGCCAGATATCACTGCTTGCTTTATTTATTTATTTTAATCTCTGGTAGGGATTGCATGTAGAAATAGATACTGAATACTCAGTATTTTTTATTGCCTTTCATAATGTGATCTCTCTCTCTGTACATCCACTCATGCTGTACTGTAATAATGCTTTTTTAAATATTATGATAGTTTATAATACATGGGACTGGAAACAACAATCAGAGAAGAGTCAAAATCTTTAGTCTGTCTTTGCTTAATTAGTAGCTGAGGTATAATTATAAACAGAAAACTAGTTTTCCTTGCACTTCCTCATACGAGTCTTACCTACTTTGCAAGGAAGATAAACTTAACTGATCACAAAGCAAGCAGCCTACTTGTCTGAGCAGAAAGTGTAGTTAGACATTCAGCTTCAGTTTTTCATTAAGCCATTGCGAACTTAGGAGCTTCATGAAGATCTTCTCTTCTTTCTGCATTTGTGGTACATGTACAAGGCACATTTAATACTGGGCAGTGTTTGAAAGAAATCTCCCATAACAGACACACATAAGTAGGGAGCGCACCATCTGGTTGGTCATACGTCCTGCAGTCAGTCTTGAAAGACTTGTATGGCTCATTCCTGGGTTTAGGTTATATAGCTTGCATAATAATGAACAATATTTATCTGCTGTCACAAAGTTGAGACAATCACCTGCTTGTAGCCTGACAAGCGAACTTGAGTTTGCTTTGCAAAAGCTTTCCAATTGCAGAATAGCAGCAGCAAGTGACCTTCTCTATATGCCATGTTATTTCTCTAAAACTCAGTAGAGATGAAGCAGCATGTTATCTTTTCTGTCAGTATTTCTTTAAAACAAAATTGTCTTTGCTTTAAAACTTTTCAATTTTTGTATACTGAAAAGATTGTGAAACTGCAAAAGCCAGACTGGTTTGTGCAATGAAACTGTGTGTGCATTGTCCTTAGTGTAAGATGCAAGTAAACAGCAGATGTTAAGACTTTCAGATATTTAGGACTTCAAAGTTTTCTTTCAATAATATATATAGATTTAAATAGGTATCTCATTTGAAAAGCAGCAGGAGATATCTGGGAAACATATCGGCGAGGGGGGAAAAAAAAAAAAAAAAAAAGAAATTTCATCCAATCCAGTCAATATATTACGGTCTGCTCATGATCTCAGAGAAAAGCAAGATTGATATCTAAAAGCTTTTCAGCAGCAGTTGGTACCTAAATATGAATGGTTTTTTTTTCCTTCAAAATAAGTATTATCTCTAAGTAATCTGTGTTAGTTATGAAATACATAGACATATTCTGACCAGAGTTTGAAGATTTTTGTAGTCAGGAAAAGACTCCTCTTTCTAACAATGCTAATAATAAAATATTAGCGTCTAATTCATTAATTTGCCCTGTAACTTATACCTGGGCTTGCAACTTTAAAATTCTTTTCCAAGTCCAGCTAAATAATTCAAAGGAGGGAGTATCTACCCTGTCCCCTGGTATTTTTTTCCCTGCAAGGTTGATTACCTCCGCAGTTAAAAGCTTGCAACAAATCAGAGCGCAGCTTATCTAAACAATGCAGATCTTGGCTGCATGCTGTATTTTCTTTCTTGTCCCTTATATTTTTTTCCCTCTAAGTTGTAATTAAAAAGTGGGCCAGAAGGACAGAAGCAAGAGCACGTTTATTTCTGTATTCAGTCTTGCCATCTGATCTTTTATTTTCCTGGAGCAGTGTATGGAGCCAGTTAAAACTCTCAGGGTTTGGACGTACGTCCCATTGATCTCTCTGAGCGGGGCTAGTTTGGACCTTCAGTTCTCTGTGAGAATTTGGCATCACGCTGCTTGCTTCTGTGCTGCCTAATGGATTTGTCACAGCGACATTTGTAAAGAATCTTTTCTTGAAAATAAAAAGACTTCCTC
>NW_010589533.1:157056-187151 GCF_000705375.1 Tinamus guttatus
TGAGGGAAGAGGAGAGGTAGGAAATAAAGTAAGAACATTCTTTGAATATGGGGGTTTATGTAACAAGCAGCAGTGTGGCCAAATGGTAATATAGGGCAAGATAGAAAGAAAGCTTGGTGATTCATGCTGTTCTTGAAAATTAAAATCAAAGTAAACAAAGAATCGAGTAAGTTCCCATTCTGAAGAAATCTTTAAAAGGAAAAGTTCTAAATCAGAAATTTCAGCAATAGTTTTAATTGCTTGTGTTTTCCCAGACACAGCTTCAGTATCCTTAAAAGTAAAGTTTTATGGTGCTTCTAGTTTATTGCAGTATAGGAATGTACGTATGTTGATAAATTAATAAAACATTTTTTTAAAGTAGGATCATAATCAAAGAGAAATTTCTGTTTTAACGCAGTTTCTAGCTTTTCTGTAGGAATATATGTAATCCATTTCCTTTACACTGTCACTCTTCTAAGAAGCGTATGGATAATTATAATTGTAAATAAGCATTATATAATTAAAATATAAATCAGCATTAAAAAAAATAAAATTGCTTTTCCTTTGAATGCTTTCATATCTGCTCTATTATAGATGATGGATTAATTTCCACTCACGCTTTTCAAATACCTTAGAGCAAAAGTAATGTTTTCATTGCTCAAAATCTGAACTTCCCAGAGCAAATTATTACTTGCTGTTGTTGTTTAATTATTGCTACAATATAAACACTGGCATCTTATCTTAAACTTTTTCTGTGCAAAAAAGTTTATGCAAATCCTTTCTAAATACTTTATACATTTTTTTTTATTGCTTGTTAAGTTAAATAAGATTGAGGCACTCTGGACAATTCTGAAGTCTTTGCCTCTTTCTAATAAAAGTTTTCAAAAACTGTATAACCCCTATTTCAGATAATTTGAATATAGCCAAAAGTATTTAATTTTGAAACACTCTGTGGTTACAGGCGCTTTTGCTCTGTGTTACAATTTGAGGAGGCAGTATATCACATGTGAACATGTTTATCTCAGAAGTAGTAGGATGGGGTTATTGCATCCAGAAGAGCAAAAGAAAAACTTGCAAGGTTTCGGGTCACCAGGTAATGTCCTTTGAGCTATAGTCAGGCAAGAAAGAGTTGAGGAGGAAGCCAACCAGGATGGTTTTGATGATGCACTCATGTTGTTCAAAGCCTACACGCATATTGCTTGCAATACTACCATTTTTATATCCTGGCATGAGCAAATATTCCCATGAAAGCCTTGAGCCTTGTTTATCAGGACTGCTGTTCAAATGTTTGTGTGTTCTTGAGCAGCTGACAGTTAATTTTCTGAAGTTTCCGAGCCCTGGAACATTTGTTCATGGTTCCAGAGAGGCATTCTTGCTCTATGTACACTAACCAGGAGTCTTAGTATAACAGCAGAATATCCAGTAGAGTTTCATGCTCTTTTTGCATCTTTTTGTACAAAATGTAATCTGGTCATCTGCTTACAGATGCTTCCAGAGAGCCATTCATACACAAGCTGCCAGTATTTCTGTCTGCTATCACCTTATGGGTTTTTAGAGCATCGAGAATAAAATACTAACATGGTAAAAAGATAGCTTTGAAGTCTCGCATTGAGGTAGTTAAGCTCAACTCTGCTACCACCTTCCTTAGGATGAGCTTTCAGTTGTACTGCGCTCAAAGTACACTGCACACTTTAACTATTGCATCAGTACTTTTTTAACTATTTTCCACAATAAGGAAAGAAAAAAATATATATATACTTCCTAGGTATTCCATTTCTGAAGTGTTGAATGCAGCATAATACTCACTAGCTCAGTAACACAGAATTTGTATTTCCTTAGTGTAATCCAGGTAAATGAGTGGGGGGGGAAAATATGCTCTTATTTCTGATAGTTTTATGATTTTTGCATAAAATCATAAAATATTCTTATGGCCTTGTAATTATGTATGTGTGCATAATACACTGATTGCAGTCAAGCTTGTTTAAAATAAGAATTAGCTTTTGCAATTGTATTTCAGCAATGCTCGCCCTAAACTGTGGCTGACTCCAAAGTTACAATATTGATAGTCATATGCTGTATTTATAAAAGATTATTGCATTATGGAAAAAAATGCAAGTAACTCTTGATCAATTCCTTAATCCTATGCTTTGGAAACTATTTGCGCTAATGGTTGTTTGCAGTATCTCATTATTAAACAGAGTGAACTGTATCATGGCTAGGGATGTGGAAAGCGAGGCAGGGGAGGCACAGGGTGTGAGGTGCTGCTCACGTTCACCTGGCTGGAGACAGAAATTTTACTTATTAGTGCAGGACATACTATTAAAAGTGTGAAAGCAACATCAAATCCTGGTAGAGCAGCATGGATTCAAATTGGAAGCATTCTTGGTCTTAAAGCATGGTGGCAAATGGGGAAAATGTTATGGAAAACTATGGTCTGAACAGAATTTTGTAGGGATTTGTTGTTTCTTTCTGTTTATTTTATGCTATTCTTGCAAAGTTAGAAGAAAATGGAACGCTATCCTTGACAGTGTTTTTCATCAGCAGGATATACAGTTAGTACAATGCAGGTGCGAGCAAGTTCTGAAGTTTAATATACCAAAAACAATCTCAGTCAGGATAAATAGAAGCCAGAAATGATTTCTGTTCCCAATATAAGCACAGCAAATTGCACGGTACTTCACTGGCTCCCCAGTTATAATCCCACATCTGCTTACAAATTAGCAAATGAGGCACTGCAGATGGAGGCAGGCTTTAGTAGAGCATTCAGGGAACATCTAATGGGTTAATAAAAACTTGAACACGAGTGTTGCAAGAGGCAGCTACCCACCACTTCACCAAGGATGTCCAGGCTGGATACAAGCTGGAGAGTTTGTCCTTGCTTTCCCTGGGAGGATATCCAGGCTGCGGAGCAGGTTGTCCAGTTGTGCAGTCCCCATCCTTGGAAGTTCTCAAGACTTGCTGGATCAATCCTTGAGCAGCCTGGGCTGACCTTTGAGTGGAGCCTGGTGTGAGGACGAGGTTGGACTGAGGACCTGCTGGGGTCCCTTCCTGCCCTAGCTAAGGTAGGAGCTTGCTCACTCTTGTCCTCAACGCTGCTTGAGAGCTGTTAATGGAAATGGAAAGTGATCAAGGAAAAATTACTAGGCAAATTAAAAGATTGTAACTTTTTAAGAGGTAGAATAGAAATCCACAGGCTTATAAATTCCATGGAGTCTATAAATCTATGAATAGAGAATTTAAATGGTAATTTGATCAAAGTATGCATGTGTTTATTTCATTGGTGGGGGGGAACACTTTGATAACACAGTACTCAGTCCAGCCGACAAAAATATAATAAATATAATGAGACTGGAGGCTGAAAAGAGCTGACGCAGTGAAATGCAACATAAGCTGTCCTTATAAGCAAAATAAAATTCAAGTGAGGTCATTTAACTGAGAAGCTAACTAAGTTTTTTTGTTGATTGGCCATCACTGGTAATTTTTAATCAAGTTCAGATGCTTTCTCTAAATAAGGCAATCTGATTCATATGGAATCAAATCAGAAATCACATGACCTGTGTTATGCAAGAAGATGAATTGGATGAGTACACTGAGCACATCAATTCCTCTAATTTATGGAAATGGAAAAATAATACAGTCCTGCCTGATAGCGATGCCAACCAATGCAGCAGTTTTCTTGGGTTGAAATTACTTTAAAAAAAATCAGATAATTGCCTTGCAATCTACAAAGCGGGAGTATTTAAGCAAGTGTGCTTAAATACAGCTACACTGTGCTTTAAAGTTGAAACATAGTATTATTCCACATCCATGACGGTGGCACCAGCATGCGGGGTACAGCATCACATTAGGATGTGAGTTTCTATGTACCACTGTACGCTGTGTAAACACAGCACTTAAGGCAACGCTGCCTTGGTTGAGTACAGTCAAATTGGTTTCCAATGCAACCAAAAAGTTTAGGAGGAAGGCAGCCTGAAAGGTCTCTTTGTAGGCTTAGAAGAGGCTTCTAGGTTGCATGATTAAAAAGTGCCAAGAGGACAGTCCCTTACTATCCCTTGGATACATGGCAATGAGAAGAAAGTCAATAATGTGATTTCCACTTGTGTATAAGTGAAAGCCATAGATACCCAATGAGATCTTTAGCAGCTCTGTAACACTGGGTCCAAGAATCCATCTGTGAAAATGCAGAGCAGAGGTGGAAGAAAAAAAATTAGTAATTTTCGCTATCTAAAGAGAAAGTGGGAGTTAAATGTAATCAAGTAACTTGAAGGGCACTCAATTCCTTTCCTTTCTCAATCTAGGTTACTCCTTTCTAGCCTTGGAGCCATTAATGGTCACAATCAATAGTAATCTGATGGTTTCACAACTTTAATGTGTTCTCTTGGAAAAATAATTACTACCTAATTTACCTGGAAATACCAGAGCATATTGAATTTTTATGAGTAAGTTCTAGGCATTGTTTTTTCACAGTGCTTTGCTTGGAAACAGAGTTAGGGTGGTTTATGTTAATGTCAAGAAGTGTTTTGACCAATAATCTGATTCATTGATATTAAGATTCACCACTAATATTAAATCTCTGAAAACTCCATAAGCCCTCCAATAACAAAAATATATTTGCATAAATATGCAACTCCATCATCTAACAATCTTGGGACATATGTAAGGTATGGAGAGGAACCATGTGTAGAAATCTGTAGGATATACATAAATAGGATATGCATGTCAGCCCAATATTAAGTTCAGTCTAATAGAGAGAGCTGCATCCTTGTCTTATAGCCAGGTGCTGTTGTGCAGTCCTGGAGGATAACTGGTGTTGGCTTGGTTTCATGCAATGACACGGGAGCTGGACATATTTGTATGACAAATTCGAGAGGAGAAGTTTCTTTCCATGAAGCACTGTAAGATTAGAAACTTAGAGTATTTTTGAAGAAAATAAAAAACATTCTAAGGATTTAAGAGAAATCCCATTGCTTTTAAGTGTGTGTGTGTGTGTGTGTGTATAGAGTGTGTGATAAACACTAGGTAAGAAGCATGAGTTTGAGTAGCTTTTTGAGTTTGTGTAAATTTTCATGTTTTGCAAATATCATCTTCATATTTTAAAGGCCTACTTACAGCATATAGCCTTTTCTGAGTGTATATATAGAAAAGTTACCGCTTTTCTCCTTTGCCATATTCCACGGCAACATAAGCATCAGATTCCATGATTACATAAGCATCAGATACAGCTCTGAGTAATTGTGTAAATGTTAAACAAGCAGGTAGTGGTCATTGGGCTAATTATGTATCCTGTATCCCTCTGGAAGAGGAAAACAACACAAACAACTTTTATTCATCTAAATGAGCTGCTACTTATACATAAACTGATATAAGCCTGTGCCACTACTAGGGCTGAGTGGGATATAATATCAGATCAAAATGAAAAGCTATAACAGTGAAAAGAAATTGCATGAATCTCATTATCATGAATATAGCACTACAACAGCACTTAACAACACTCATATTTTCTGATGGGAAGCTGAACATTATATCTCATGCATTTTTTTTTAATCAATTTTTTTCCAAACTAGTTAGAAAACTTTAACTTTTCCTCCCACCCCCCTTATAAAACACTAGGGAATGCAGTGTTCAAGCCAGGCATATGCTATGGCTTCCTCTCAGCCTCTGTACTCTGTTTTTTCTTGAAACAAGATGAGGCTGAAACGGTGGTCAGGACATACCTGCTATGACTTGCACCGTAGCAGAACTCGGGAGTAGAGGTGTTTAAGTGGCGTAGCGACGTGTTTGAGAGGAGGCCCACCTGGGCGGCACGGCTGCTGCAGGGTGCCAGAGGCAGGTATCCTCCATCTGAGCCCCATCTTTTGGTTCTCTCCTGGCGTGTGGGGACTCTTTTCCTCTGGGATGCTCAGGCCTCCTGTGATGCCCTTCTGCAGGAGCCCATGGTGTTGGGAGGGTTTGAGGGAAACTCCTCTTCTCCCCCTGAACCTGTCAATAAATTGGCAATAAACACAAGCTTATAACCCCTAAAGGATCTTTTCTTGCATGAGCACTGGGGTGGATCAGGCTTTAGAGAGCTTTTTTGGCTATTGGTAGGACTCTGACCTTTTCAGAGCTCTTGTCATGCTGTGAAACTGTTTGGTGCACACCCATTTAATTGCTAATTTTCTTTCAAGACTTGTCTAATTTTCTCCATGTATTTTGTATATGCAGAAGGGAGAAGAGGTCTTCACCTTTCCCATGCCTAACTAGCACTTTGTCACTGTGTAACCCAGATTCCTGATTCCTCAGCTATCAGCTTTTTTTGAGTAGTTAGTAGCTTTTATCATGCATGGTGAATAAGTTATCCTAGCCTAGTTATCCTTTGGTACCAGGTAGCAAGAATACATAAACATATTTAAAGCAAAGAATATATATTAGAAAAATGCAAAAATTTCTTGCAAATAGTTGCAAAATATATGTGTGTGTAATGTATAGACAGGAATTGTAGCACCACCTATTTAAAAAAATTTGTGGATATTTATGTTATTTTGTTTGCTTTTAGATTCATCTTACCTTAGTCCTAAGTAGACTGGAGCTCTGTTGGCTGCACTTGCTCTGACTAGTTGATGCGGGTAAGTTAGTAATAGACAAATATTCCAGAAGCTGCATTTTAGGACTTGAATTTACTTAATATGTATTGCAATACTTTGACAGATAAAAAGGCAAGGGCTATTGAGACTAGAAGAGAGTAGGACCACTGTGCTCCGAAGTGACCTAGGTGAATGGAGCAAAGCTAAGAGATGTAGTGAATTTTTCTCCTCACAAATAAGCTCAGGACAGCCAGTAAAAATATGTAATACAATAGCATAAATATGTTGTAAAGAAAACACTGAAAAATTTCACAAGTAACATTGGATTTGCATCTCTTGATTGTCTGTGATGGATTTTAGTATATAAAAAAGGAAAAGTTGCAGCCTTATTTAAATAAACAGCTTTTAGTGGGAAACCAGTATCTGTGTTTTCTAAATGCTCATTTCTTTTGTTCGCTAACCTAAAATGTGAGTGAAACAATTTAAATGCCATCTTGTGAACAAACTACAGCCGGAGTAGGAAGCTGTAAGTCAAATTTAATCCTAATGTGATTTAAAATAGCTGAATTACAAAGCACTCAAAGGATAGATTGATAATGGGAACGGTGAGGTAACGTGAAGCACAGTGGTGCTGCCAGATTGATACCGCAGGTTGTGTTTGTGATGGAGAATATACTCAAGATTTTGATTTTTGGGGAATCTGAAAGGAATTTTGTGATGGCAGCAAATGTGTTGTCCGTCAAAGCGCAGAGTGGCGCTGGGATTTCAGCTGTGGGCTTTGGGGAGCTGGGGGCTGGTCCATGTTTGCTCGTGTGCTCACAGACCTCTCCGATCTGTGAGAGAAAGAGGTTCCTTGGGGAGGTGGTGATCAAAGGCCTCCCAAAATGTTTGCCTTTCTTATGGATCGCGTTTGGGCGCTGGGTCTTCACGACTTTAAGTACGATTTAAGCCTATAAATAACCACAGGAGGTTTTTGCTATAGATTTGAGTGGTCCTTGGATAAGGCTCTGCGTGCATCAATGCATTTCAGGCAGCATGTAGAATTCGTTTGAGCTTAAAATTTATGCATAATTTAAATAGGAAAGAAATAAGAAGTAACTGGCTTGTTTGTTGCATTTTTATCTTCTGTTTTCTTTGCCCTCATCTGTATTACATGCCTCTGTTCTTAAGCTTTTTTTTAAGAATTTTTTTTCCCCCTCTGCCTATGGTGTGTAATACTAGTTTTGTTATTGTTGTGGCTTTGAACATACTTCTAAATCCATTTTTCTTTCCTTGTAAATGACCGTTTCTTTTTTTACTATCAAACTTCCTCCCCAATATACTGCTCCCTCCTATTTCTCTCTGTCCTGAGAGGAAACGCTGAATCTGACTTTATTTTACCCAACTCTTCCTTCCCTTTTCATCTTGGATGTCATCTGTAGCGCCATACCCGCATAATCACTACGTAAAGCCTTATTCATCCTTTCCTAAAGGTCCACTAAGGATCACGTTTATCTCAATTACTACTTCAATCCTCTTAAGAAGAAATTTGCTCCTATCCTTGTGCAAATTCCAAGTTTGTGTATCTCTCATTTCAAAATATTAGCTCAGTCTCCCTAAACTCCACCCTTTGAGACCACTGTCCCTTACTTTCCTGTGTTATTCCCAGCATAACACTTTGTTTAAAGGCCCATTTTCCATTCAGATATAAATCCCTAATATGGAACTTATTTCCTTTTTTTGAAAGATGTACTTAAAATATACATCATCTAATATTTCATTCCCAATTTGCTTTCATGTGAACATTACTTGGAGCTTAGTATGAGTCAGAACTCTGTCCTGAATGAACACCCCAAGTGTTCAAGATCTGTTTTGATACACACAGTGTTTTTGTTTTAGGATGGAAACCGATTTCCTTAAGTTTCTTACAATTAACAGAACACAATGAGCCGGCAATTGTGTTTGTCCCATGCAGCTCTGAAAATCAATTTTATGATATATTCCTGATATTAGAGAACTAGGAACCACAATGGAGGAAAAAAAAAAAATCAATGACCTGACTAACTAAAATTGTTTTGCAATAGCAGGATGGAAGTGCTAGATCATTTTGGGACAAATAATCCAGATGCCAATATACATGCTTGGCCAGAAGGATCTTTAAAAATTTTGCTATGTTATTTGCAGGCTAGAGAAGTGTTTGAGTGCTATATAGTGATCATGGGTTGAAATTCAGTAGGAATCCTGGAAAACATTTTACGTAACAATTTCTTAAATTTCTATATGTGTTACTACATGTAATACCCAGAAATATCCGCTGTTACGGCAAAGCTTCCAGTATGTCAGCATTTCTGAAAAAAAATTGTTTAGCATATTTAAGCAGACTTGATTAGGGACTGAGGCCCAGTTTCTCGAAGGTGATTAAGTACATAACTCCCACTGAAATCAATTTACCTACATATGAATTTAAAATGACCATAGAAATGTATTTTTATATGAAATTAATTTTATATGTTTGCTCACAACTGTGGCAAGTGTAGCAAATTTAAAATCTGTAACCATCAACTACTTGAAAGTTTGATATGTATTGTCAGCATCACTTAAGATCTAACATTTTTAATAGCAAAATGATAGTATCTTTATGGGAACATCTTAAAAAATCTAAATTTTATAGGACATAGATACTAATATGCAATAATTATGAGTAATTATCTGTTATTTTCCATAACTTTTCATTATTTTCTCAAAGAGCAGCACTGGGCAGAACTGTCCAGTAATTTAGCTGGGAAATAACCAAATCAGTTAAAAAGCACAGTTCTTCCTGGGATTATGTTTGACTTCCCGAATCTTTATGTACTTTTGTGTTTTTCTAAATATGCTGGCAAAAAGGCATTTTTAATAACTCTCAGTCAATTTCAAGACAAAGCACCTATCTTGTATTCTAGTGATTCTAGTGTTAAAAGTGTATTTTACACTGTCAAGACAATCAACACCTTAGAGATTGAACACCTTATATGAAAAAAAGCAAATAAAAAGTGAGGAAAGTGTATGTGAACCATAGCAAACTTCATTTTATCTGTTTACCACCTCACTTTGAATTTCAAGCATGGAATTAGCATTTAAAGTGATTGTTCAGTTCTTTAACCTGTCTTTAATTCTTCAGTGGCAGGGTTTTTTTAAAAAAAAAAAAAAAAAAAAGGTGGGAAGAAACCTCCTTCCTCTGCAAGAATTTTTATATCTATTTTCTATCTTTTGGCATGTGATTTATTCACCCAAAGACTTTTCCTATGATGCTAATGCTTATTTTCCTTTAAAGTCTTTAGTGAGGGATGCTCCCAGGTCTTGTTGAACAGTATTATCCAGATGACCCATGTGCTCCAACTTTATCCTTATCTGTTCAGATTTTTTTTTTAAGGAAGGGAGCAACCAAAAAAAAAAAAAAAACACCTATATTTACCTTGTGTTTGTTTCAAATCACAGCCTTAGCTTTTCAATCTGCTGTGCTTCTGCTACAATTACTTCACACTAGGATTTCTAAACAGTAATAATCCTTCAAAAAAAGCAAAAAAATACACTGCAATGTATGATAAGAATACTGAAAGCAAATCTGTAATTCTTCTTTTATAAATAATTATAATAATGTTTGATATGTGAACTAAAAACAAAAAAAAATGCAAGAAAAGGAGACTGGAATCGTGACAACAAACTTGCTGTTAGGGATGATTAATGCCTTGTAACTTCTTGATAGCTGTTATAAGCTATTTAAAAACGTTGACTACAAATAAGAGAGTTGAAAGGCTGCATATTCCTTTTTGAAGTTTAATAGTCTGTAGTAAAAGATCAGTAGTTGTTTGGGACCCTAGCTGACTTCAATAGAGAAACTTTGGACAAGAGCTAAGTTGGATTTGGGAGGATTCTGGATAAATTCATATTACTCTTAACAACAAAGAATCTACAAGAAAAATGCACTTTAGACCACCCACTTAACTGTGAGCTGAAGTGTCTTAGATTTTACTGCGAAGTTTAATAGCAGAAAACACATTAGGCACCCTATGACCTATTCTCTTCATCTTATTTACCCTTTGTTCCCATTGACACTTTTTGGTTGGGTGACTTTTTTTTTTTTTTCTCTCCTTTTTTCAACATAAATGCTAGCATGGTAGATACAGCCCTTTCAAAAATGTCCTTTGGGGCTGAGCTAGCAGGGCTGGGAGGCTTTAGGGGTTGCTTGTTGATCATTCTGGTGGCTGGAGGAGCCATGGGTCTGCTTCTGGCCACAGCCTTCACTGCAAAATCTGGTTTATTTTAGCAGCGAGAATTTTTGCGGCCCCTGAGGAGAACACAGGTCTCGCGTGCTACATTTGCTAATAGATAGGGTATGAGAAACTAACTTAATTTTGCATCTACCCTCTTTGTTCCTGGAACATGGGGAAGGGGAAGAAACTGAGAATTAAATGTGAAAATAATGGAGCTTAGTATTAAGCAAGGCTTAATGTGGACTTGGAGTTGCACTACTGGAAACAGTTTCAAAGAAGTCTGTCAGCAGGGAGTGATTCAGCTCCCTAAATAAGGCCATCTAAAAGCTTAATGATCCAGCTTAAGCTAATCACCTTATGTTTTCAGTTACCTGGCTCATTGAATAATTTGGATAAATATCCTTCTAGCTTTTGTAATGAATTCAAGACAGAGCTATCCAGGGGAATGAAATATCAAAATAGATAGGAAGGGAGCTATTGGTAGGTATGATGGATAAGAGTGTTTTTTAAGTTTTAGATCTCCTGGGATTTGATGCTGTCATCTTTTGCCCTCATAGTTGGGAGCAAATGCTGAAGTGATGCAGAGAAAAGTATGAAACAAAAATAAGAAAATTAAATATATACCACTTATTTCCTGTCCCTCCCCTCAAATACGATATAGAAACAAAGGCTTGCACAATGCCATTGCATTTCTATTTCTATCCACCTTATCAAGCTGAGGTGAAACATGTCCTGTGCAATGGTAGGCTGATGTGGCTGGTTTTGGTTTTCCTCTTCAGCAACATCTGTTAGAAGGCATTATAACCTCCAAGTGAGGAGAATGGATGCTCAGCCATAGGACTCTAATCTAAAATACAACGGATTAAGGAGAAAAAGGCACTTTTGAGACTTGATAATCAGTTTGGCAGAAAGACAATTGTTAGTAAAATAACTGGATTGCTTTGATAGTAAGCAGTGACTGAAATTTCTATATAAATGGTTAGTTGAAATATATGGTTTCTTTGCATTGAGAGCAGGGTATTGCAGTCTATTAAGATGAAGGTGTTTTGAGTTAAGGGAACAAATAGCTATGACTTGTTTCATATTCTAGAGATCTGGATGACATGACAAATAAAGAAAAAACAATCTAGAAAAAGCTAAATTTCACTAATCCTTCTTTTTCATCTCTAATTCTTGATGCTTTGATTTTGAAATGAAAACTATGTGTGTTAAGTACAATCTGAATAGCAGAATGGTGAACTTTAATGTAAAGCACACTTCTATTGCTATGGTTATTTTGAATTTTTTGGTAATTGTTCAGTAAGTCAAGCACCCTCAGACTTGCCTGAGAAGTATGGCATAAATTCTTATTATTACAAATAAAGTTTTCCTTAGACTAAACATTTTTCCATCCCTGAAGAATTCCTTACATTCCCAATGTATGTATTAGAAATGAAAAAATTATGATGCTTGCTTACTGTTTTTACTAAAATCTAAATTGTTAATTAAAATATTACAGAATTGTCTTTTCTACTCCCAAATATTGTTTCTTTGGCTTTACAAATATCAGAGAACAACAGAGATGCATAGTTAATTTAATCTTTCCAAACAAACTAATGCAGGCAGATTTCCTTGGCACATTTTTTTAATTAGTTATTAAACAAGATATATGGCCAGATAAAATATATGCTAAACACTGAAATTCTGTATGTGAAAGGTAATTGTGTAACTTGCCTTTTTTTTTTCTGTTTTCTGATTAGTTTCCTCCTTTTCTCATTATCTTTGTAATTCCTTAGCCATTGCTATTGCTGCATCTGAAGCTATGAAGATTTTAAAGATGACTGAATTTCAATGGTAAAAGTGAGAATTTTCTACAATTTGAACCATTTTGCAATTTTACAGGAGGGAAAAAAAAAACTAATTTCCATTTCTCAGTGAAATAGAACAATAATGCATCTTGATCATTCATGAGAAAGTTCAGACAGGACCACCAGCTAGAAGCAGGCTTAGTTGTATCTTGATGGGAAAAGCAAATACACACGCAGCAACTAAAAACCCAATGCCAAGAGGTAATAAATTAGGTTACAGGTTCTAAGCTAGTTTCGCCTTGCTTCATTCCTACCCTTAGTCAGGAAGCATGAAGATGTCTGCTTATTCTGCCTTTTCTATGAAATGACTTAATTATGTTCCTAAATTAATGTAATTGCTTAAATCCCTCAGATCTCTAGCAATGTTTTTTTTAAACTCATCTATAGGAGCCTTGATAAATATAGATTTTCTTTTCTGTATAAGATTGTGATCTCAAAATTTGACATGGAAGTTACAGGTCATATTGCTGACACGTAATTACTGAAATGCTTGGTAAAATAGGCAGATTCTTTGATCAATAAGCCTCCTTATCATTATACAACCTCTTATAGCCACACACTCATTAGGAGAGTCATGTATTCAAGTCTCTTATGAGAGCTTCA
This sequence comes from Tinamus guttatus, assembly GCF_000705375.1. The sequence continues at coordinate 170,281 of NW_010589533.1, forward strand.
TTGGTACAAAATATTTGTTTCAAGCACTAGTATCTCCAATTATCATTCTGAATCAGCAGGGTTGAAAATTAATACCAGTCGCAAGATTTCTTTTGAACTTGCAGAAAGGCAGATCTGAAATGGAGTAGAGCTGCTGCCTTCTGAACTTCAGAGCAGTTTAGACACCTTCTTTGCATACGAGAGAGTGAGAGAGCGCACTTCTCTGACTCCAGCAGGATAATGGCAGGAAGCTTGAAAATCAATTACCTTTAAATACTGCACAAGGAAATTCTTTTGATTCCTCATCAAAAGCACCTGGAATACATGAGCTTTAATTGAGACTTGAATGCTATGCAAATCTTGTTAAAGGTACCAAAATGAAAATGTATTGCCCGATTGTCCCTTTTGCAGCACCAAGCCTTGTTCCTTTAGGTACCTGGCTTGTTTAGCTGGCTGTCTACAGCTTTTTTTTAAAAAAAAAAGCTGTAAAGCTGTAAAAAAGCTGTCTACAGCTTTTTTTTTTTAAAAAAAAAAAAAAAAAAAAAACAGGCTTAGCTCTTAGGCTGCACGCAGCTTGAGTAGATCAAATGGGTGAACTTGTGCTTATTTTAGCAATCCTCAAAGATATCATAAAAATCTTGGAAAAGAGGCATAAAAAGAGGCATACATTTTCTTTGTATCAGGAAGCACTGTGTCATCCGTCTTAAGCTCTTGCTTGCACTTTAAATACCAGCAGAACCTCTGAGTGGTCAATCTAGGTGGTGCAAAAAGTGTCTTCTGGGCCATGGAAGTAAAGCAGGGAGTCAGCTGACTCTTCCTCCTTTACTCATTTTCCCCTCCATAAAAGAGGCAGTTCCTGGAACCTAGTGTGAGCTCTGCTCCTCAGAAGTTTGCACAGCTTTGCAGTCAATCTGGGGAGATCTTGTTTTCTTTCAGATGTCTTGTGAGCATCTGTAGAATAAATTAAATATTCCTAGCACTAAGATCCACCAAAGCAGCACATGCAGGCAGAGCTGCTAGAGCCATGATTTAGAGTGGAGATATCCACTGCCCAGCTACCAAAACCTGAGATAAGTCTGTCTGGTTGGCCAGCTTTAAACTATGTGAGAAGTTCTACCAAGTCTGTTATTAAAGAAGGGGAAGGAAAATAATTGTCTGTCATGATTAAAATGTTGTGTTACAAAGAATTGAAAGGAACCATAAATTAATTTATAGTATAAGCCTTGACTGGTGAAATAAAAACTTTGGAAAGTTCTTCTTACCTTCACCAATGTAATTATCCCCACAATGTCTTGCTCTGAAAAGGGCCGTAAGATTTACTTAAAACCCAGACTAAGACATTTTTTAAGTTTGTCATTTATCTAAAGAGACTTCAAATTATTTTTTTTCTACTCTAACCTTTTTAATCCACATCCTATTTCTTAGACTTTGTAGGCTACTAAAGAAAATTTCACATCCGATAGTAAAGATCAAAGCAAAAAAGATGCGTATTATTTTTCATATACTTAAGGCAAATATATAATTTCTTAAATAATATTAAAGAAGGATTTGTGTAGGGAAAAACAAGTATTTATCTTTCTATAAGATTTTTTTACAGCCATCACCTATATGGAATGTGGCTGGGCTCCAGAAATCAATATTTATTCCCAGCATATTTAAGCTTCCTATATTATTTTTACGGGTATGTAAAATACCTCACTTCAAGATTGTGAATTTAGATATAAATATCTATGGTGCTTATGTGATCCTGTTGAGGATATATTGCATGAAAACAGTTGTGAAGGGTGATGTGAACATTTTCTGGAAAAAGCACCTTATTGTCTTTGTTATGTTTCACTAAGCTCTCAGTAGCCACCCTTGGAAATAGTAGGGAACTGAGCCCATCTCCAGAATCCCAGCAGCTCCTGCAGAGGGTCACTGGGATATCAAAATCATTATCAGATTAATAAATCATTTACCATTTATTGTTCAATCATTTTCATCCAACTTCTGGCTTTTGTTCATTTTTTCCCCCACTAAAAAAAAAAAGAAAAAAAATGCAGAGTAATAACAGAGAAATAAAATACATATCCTTTGTAATTTACATCCTAAAAGCCTATGATGATATTGAACAAGGATGCTGAACTCATACTAAGACGAAAGCGAAACAAACCTGCTACTTTTCTAAGAGAAGTATCTGGGCCAAATTGTTCTAAAAGTCTGTGTGGGATATCTACGAAGAGCAACATACAGTAAATATGGTGCAGCTGCACCACACACTTTCTGTAGTTTTTAAGCAACTTGAGTTGCCTCTGGAAGCCTTTCCTCCTGCAGGCAAAACTCAGGAAAAGCCCTACTGAGTGAAGACTGAGAGTTTGATAGAAGAAATGGGAAGAAGAAATAGAAATTTAGCTAGTGGTCAAGGCTTCAAGGTCTTTAAAGAAAGTGCATGCGGTGGTATGCAACATAATTAATTGAAATAAGTCATTATATCTCTTACTGTTTATGCTCTAACACCGCTGAAGCATCTTTGCTTTCTGTGCATGTCTCTGCATGTCAACCTACTTTTTGTGCCTGCTCCTTGCCTTTTCCACCCTTCAGTAGAGCCAAAAGGACAGGGAGGGTAGGCAGCAGCCCCTTGCACACGGGGATTTCTGTCAATGAGACAGAGAGTCTAAAATTTGTTTTCTCTGACATCAGTGGCTTTCTCAGAGTTTTTTTGGTTTGATTCATATATTTTTAGGAGTCTGGAGGACTTCCCCATATCATGGGGTATTGTACTAGCTTATGTGGAATTATTTCAGGGTGAAAATTCTTTCACTTATTGAAAGTTCACTCTAGGCCTGTTGCATAAACTTGCATTGTCCTGGAAGAGATCCTTTGTGTCAATGCTCCTTGAAGTATTCAGAAATCACTCCATTATTTAAATACTCATTTTTCAAGTTCGCTGTTTAGCGTCAAAGATGAGTGTATTGTTTTGTCAGTAGCTATAAAACTTAAAAGCCAATGACTGGCGGAGCCCAGAGGGTGGTGATAAATAGGGCTGAGTCTGGTTGGAGGCCTGTGGCCAGTGGTGACCTTCAAGGGTCAGTACTGGGTCTGGTGCTCTTCACTTTGTTTAGCAATGACTTGGACGAGGGCATAGAGTGCACCCTCCGCAAGTTTGCAGATGACACTAAACAGGGAGAAGTGGTTGACACTCCCGAGGGCTGTGCTGCCATCCAGAGAGACCTAGACAAGATGGAGAGCTGGGCAGAGAGGAACCTCATGAGATTCAACAAGGACAAGTGCAGGGTCTTGCACCTGGGGAGGAATAACCCCAGGTGCCAGTACAGATTAGGGGTTTGACCTGCTGGAAAGCAGCTCTGTGGAGAGGGATTTAGGAGTCCTGGTTGACAATGAGTTAACCATGGGGAAGCAATGTGCCCTCATGGCCAGGAAGGTCAATGGGATCCTGGCCTGCATGAAGAGGAGGGTTGCCAGCAGGTCAAGGGAGGGGATCCTTCCCCTCTGCCTAGCTCTGTGAGGCTGCACCTGGAGTATTGGGTGCAATTCTGGGCTCCCCAGGACAAGAAAGACATTGAGCTTCTAGAGAGGGTCCAGTAGAGAACCACCAAGATGATTAAGGGACTGGAGCATTTGTCATGTGAGGAAAGACTAAGTGAGCTGGGCCTGTTTAGTCTGGAGAAGAGAAGGCTGAGACGGAGATTTGATCAATATGTTCAAGTACCTGAGGGGTGGTTCTAGAGAGGATGGTGGCCAGTGACAGGATGAGGGGTAATGGGTGTAAGTCAAAACACAGGAAGTTCCACCCCCATAGGAGGAAGAACTTCTTGGCTGTGAAGGTGACAGAGCCCTGGAACAGGCTGTCCAGAGAGGCTGTGGAGTCTCCTTCTCTGGAGATCTTCCAAACCCGCCTGGATGCTGCCCTGTGCCACGTGCTCTAGGTGTCTCTGCTGGAGCAGGGAGGTTGGACTGGATGATCTCTAGAGGTCCCTTCCAAACTCAACCATTCTGTGATTCATTCTGTGACTCTACTATGAAATCGTAGTGAAGAACAGGAGAAAGCGGTGCTATTTGTGACCATCTTTGAAGACTACAAGTGTTAGGAAATAGCTTAGTACAGTTCATCATAAAAATTAAATGTAATTGCTTCAGTTATGGTCAAATGAAGTGGTTACTAAGTTAAAAGAATGATCATCTACATTATATATACACATACATATATAACTAATTCCTGTTTTCTTGTTTATATACAACTAAAAATTAGTTGTATAGATATGCTAGTTGTACAGAAATGCTTCTAAATGTAAGTTAGATAGTCTTTTTAATTACCTGTATTTCTCTTTGCATCAAATCTTTAGTTGGTTAGTAATATTATCTAACGTTGTTTAGTTTGTTTTAGTTCTTTTGTGATTACTTTATCTATTAAGGAAGAAATATCCTTCTTGGAGAAGGATAGAATTGAAATTTCTGTTTGTAGTTTTCTTTCATTGTCAACAGAAACTCTGAATTTCCATTAATCAATAGCTACCATTCAAAATTTTGGATAATGTCACTCAATATTAGACTGTATTGCATGATATAAAGGAGTAAAGGTGCTTTTTTCTTTCTATTTTTGTTATATGAATTCCAAAAGTCATGTGAATTAACAATACCAAAAAAGGAGAAATAGTTCAGAAATATTTTTCCTTCGTAGGCAGTTTAATACACCGAATTATTTCAATTAATTTCTTCTAGTTTAATGAAGTTTGTACCTGTTTTCTATTCTTTCTCACCAAAAAAAAAATCTTCTTTCCTTTATTTTAAAAATATTCTTAAATGTGCATGTATACCTTCTTAAATAACAATCACTATATTCAAGGGACTGTGCAAGGTCACATCCTTGAGAAACAGAAACAGTGGAAATGACTGGAAACCTTAGACAGTGCTTTGATGTGACCTATATTTATTTACCTAATTGATATAATTTTTCCCCCCTTGCATTTTTCTTGTTTCCTGTGGATTTCTCCCTATCCCCAAATACCTATTATTTGATAACCTCTCATTTTATTCAGCTTTTTTTTGTGTGTTTATTAATTTGGGGAAAAAAAAATCCTAGCAATTAGAAAGGATCTCTTAGGACAAAAAGAGAAGCCCTGCCAATACAGGATTGTAACCTAGAATACAGTCCCTTGTGCTTTATCCATTTAATTTTAATTGTTTTGAGGAAGATCTAGCATATTGTAGAATAATCTCAGGAGGAAAGAAACGGAAATACACTTTCTCACTTACATTGAGTTATTCTTCAAATTCAGAGTACATCATCCTTTTCTCAATTTGATCTCATTATTTCTAGATATATCCCATTTGTATTCTTAAATAATTACTCTTGCCCCTTGGTGTTTACCTTCTCATTGCATTTGACAGATATATCTCCTCCCTCTCCCCCTACTTAATTGTTGGTTAGTCAAGCTATACATATTTAATCCTTCTAAGCTTTCCTTATGTGTCATCCCTTTCAACCCATTAATCTTATTTTTTCTTTTTTTCCTTTGCTCTGGCTTTCCTTCAGTATCTCAAAGCATAAGAGATGGAGTTGGTTGCACTTGCATAGTTCACAGTTTTCCGGTTCACATTCAAATGGGTAGTTTCATCATTGCTGTTGTGGGAAGAAACCACAGACCTATCTTTTGTTTGTGCCAGCGTCTAGTTCCTACACTGGTGATGGAAAAATGTCTTAGTATGGGACACCAGTTACACTGGTACTAGGATAAGAGACTCTCAGAAGTTGATACCTTTTATCAACTTAATTTAAAAATTGTCCTGCTTAAGGACTAGCTCCTTTGTGATTCTTTTGCTGGTGTGTAGGTATTTATTTAAATGGTGTGTTATCAGTAAGAGACTGGTAGGAGGGTGTTTGTTCTAACTTCAGAACTGCACCATTTTATCACATTTGGAAGGACATGCTTACATAAAAGCACGGAAGGCTGCGAGGACGAAGCATAGTGACTTGCTCCAGAAGGCAATGTTAATCTCTGATAGTGAGCCACCAAAGGCATTTAGCTGCACAAATTACAGTAGTAAAGCATAGCCGATGACTGTGCTAGCAAAGTCCTTGATAGAGAGCCTTTTTATAAATAGCCAACATGTATTTTTAAATCAAGCTCTGTTTATGCTTGCCAACACTACCACCACTGAGGAGTTTACCTGATGCATTTTACAATTAAATTGTTTTCATTTAAAATGTTGAAGTTCATTTGGTATAGTTTATCTGAAACCACTACCCTACTGGCAGGTGGTATTTCAGGAGAGAGACAGTTGAGCAGTTCCTGCTGTTTCTCTGAAGCCACTGACTTTCTTATCCAATCTAAATATAAAGGTGCTGAGAACTGTGCTCTAAATCTAGGGTTTGTATTAGCATGCCTGAAGAATTAACATTGCACAGATCCAAGGTAGGTAGATGAGAAATGAGTTTTCTCAGTAAATCAAAAAATATAGCAACAGAAAGCTCTCAGAAAGAGAATATCTTGGTAATTCATGTTATGTAACCTCACCGTGTAATTTATGTATTGCGTTGTCCTGTCCGTGTTTATTGATGTGTGTGCTGCAATTTCTAAAGAGGAGATAAACCACAAAGCTTGCTTTGTATTAGATATAAAATTTAGTACACAAATATGTGTCTGTATATCAATAACACTCTCAAATACCATAAACTGAAATATGCAAAATAGTCATACTAATATGTTTATTTTTATAGCTACATGAGCATCTTGATAAAGGCTTTAGCCAAATATCTGTTATCTATTGCCAGACTGATGCTCTCCCCAAGTCATTACTGTTTAATGTTTTAAAAAATAATAATAAAAAATGGTGTATTTACATCAAAACTAAGTGTATTCTCATCAAAACTTGGTTTAAGACCAAGTCTTTTAGGTATAAAAAGAAGCATATTCAAGTGGTTAATGGCATCTTAATCTTATATATTAAGGTGTTCCTTTGAAGAAACAGCATGAATGATGTGTTGGAAATTTGCTTTCTCAAACACATTGCTTACCTGTGACTTGCAGCTTCTGAGATGGCTTCGTTATGAATCTCTTTTATTTCACTCTAAAATATTGCTAGAACTCTAGTTAAATTTCCATTTGACTCTGCCCACCAACTCCTTGTGCTTTCTACTTTTGACAGATTGCAAGGGTATCATTAAGTAATGCAAGTTCATGTCTTATTAGTAGACAATCCTGTTGACCTTCATTTCCCTGTGTCCCATCTTGTGCTGCATTTTAATGCTGCTAGTCTCATTTTCATGTTCTCTAAGCTTTTAGCTCTCTACTTAAAACACAAGCCCAGAAAACCATGAGGGCTTTGGCATCCTGATTCCATCTTGGATCTCTGTCTTTCGAAGGCAAGCTGAAGGGAAATGATCATTGTTGTTTTTATTCTCCAGTTTTGCAAATTTGTATTGGCATGCTGTTATTTTAAAGCAAGTTACTTTTCTCTTCCTGAAAAGACAGTAAACTGTAAAGGCATAGGGAGCTTGTGTTCTCATGGTCATTAACTCCAGTTAGTCAGGCTAGTTAATTTAAAGTCTAGCCATTATACAATTTTATCACCTGGTCTATTTTGTGAATTTGATATTAGAGTACCTTTGTGGAAATGTATGATCATACATATTAACCCGTAGTATTAATATTTGAAGGTAGTGGTTAAAGCTTTTCATGCAGTTTTCTCCTTCTGTGCTTCTTTGTCTTCGACCTACCTTTAAGATGCATGATGTGCATGATACTAACTGTTAATATGTAAAGCCCTGAAACGAATAAAGTCTAGTAACAATAGTAATCTCGCTCTAAAGCTCAGTAAACCTAACTGGTGAAGAGGGGAGGAAAAAAAAAAAAAAAGCAACTTCAATTTCTAGGAAAAGTTTTATTAAGCCAGTTTTCCGCAAAGTGCATGTTGTACTGCTCTTTCATTTCAAACCAATGAAGCAAGTCAAGGCATCTTCCCTCATGGTTGTGAAATGATCCCACCTATCTCAAAACCCCATCTTTCAGGTTCAATGAAGAAAACTAAAATTAATACTGCTGATACAAAAGAAGACATGAAATGGTATGAGTGCAAGTTGCTGGTCTTGATGCTTCTTTCACATTTTTAGGTGAATGCCTGTAAGTGGAACTCTTCAATCCAATAGTCTTTACTTATAAGAAGCTGTATCATAACTATAAAGTGTGAGGAAAAAGCAATTCCACATTCTATACTGAAATCTCTTTTTTCAGCTAGGGAATCGCTTGCATTAAGAATCGTTTTAGTTGAGATATCAATTTGAGTTGTTCTGGGACTTTCTTTCAGCCAACTGATATGAACTAGATGTAACATTTGCAATTTTGGGATAGAAAGTGTTGCCTATAGTGTTTTTCATAAGCCATAAAAGCCATGAGTCATTACCTGTTATTTAATCAATAGCCCCAAAGCGGTTTTCACCCTTTCTATATGTGACCATATTCAAAGACTGTCCCACACAAATACCTTCTTTCAATATCTTTAAAACCTCACAGGAAACTAGGATTTTTTTTTTAAGCCATGTATTATTTTGAAATGCTGTCTATAAAATCATCTTTGATTTAAACGCAAGTTTTATGTGCTTGAATACCTGTGAAAATTAGCTCTGTATCTAACCTAACCTTATTCCTCTCAAGAAAAGTTTACTATTAAGTATGCCCCCTTCACTGCAGCTACCTAGAATAGCCTGAAATACGGAGCTACCGGATGGGCCCAGCCTTTTGCTGTGGTGCCTATCCCCACCCCAGCATTGCTGCAGCCACACGAGGATGGAGGGCCAGAGGGCAGCAATAGGTTACTGCCAACCACGTAAGTACTGGTTTCTGTTTAACAGAATAGAAATGTTCATTTGGCTTTCCGATGATACATATTTTAATATTTGCATTTGAATGGCACTGAATTCCATTCCATTTTCGCATAATATTAGAACATGTCAGCTGCGTACCATAAAAATTTTGTGTTAAAATGTGTGTCATAGAGTTGGACAGGGTTTTCAAGGAGTGAAGAAGAGTGCTACACTGAGGAATGGTTTGAAGGGATTTTAATATAACCAGCCTGTCTTTCAGAGAGTAACTCTTTGTGTTATATGAAGTAATTACTAAATTAATGAATGCCATTATGAGGCAGACAAAATCATCGTAAGTGCATTTCTCTGAGGTCTGATCTTTTATAGAAATTAGCTATTGATGGCAGTAGGACACTTGATGTGAAAGAGCAAATCACATAGATGGCTTAACTACATTTTCTTATTTACTGGAGATATATGAATAAACATAAATTTATGTTCCATTTCTAAATATAGCTGCCCTTCCCCACAAAAAAAGGCAATCCAGTTTTTCAAATAAAGATCTTTTTGATCTTTACTGTAGATAAATCATTTTGTACTGTGATTTTGTACAAAGCAGCATAAAGGTACATTGTTGAAACTGTTTCAAGTTTGGGAGATATCTTTGAACTCTTTAAAACTACAGATTTTTTATTTTTGACCTGACTTGTGGGATACAGTCTTGCCTTTAATTCTGGAATAAGATTTTTTATTATTATTGTGATGTGATTTATTTTCACCACAGTTCAGCAGGACTTTCTATCCTACTCCTTACCAATTGTGTTGGCCTTTGCCAGCATAGCACAGATTGGTATTAGGTATGAAAGCTTGTATTGGTACTGTGGCAGTGGATATTCTCACTAAAGTATTCTTGGTCTGTGTCCAGCCTCTCAAGGAGGCTCTCTGAGCAGTTTCAGATAGAGGCTCTGACACATGGATCCCAGGAAAGGTAGCAGAAGGAAAGCAAAATGTTCCAGCTTATGTGCATCTGCAGCAAGCAGCTTCTAAAAAAATGTTTTTCTGGACATTCAGGAAGATGTGTTTTAGCTAGCACATCTTGTGTGAAAAATTCCTGTGATGAGCTTGTGTAGCTCAACTTTTAATTCTTCCCTTAATTCTGGGACGTTCTGGTCAGTAGCTGGGTCCCTTTGCAGAAAGGGGAAACAAGACAAACAGCTCGCTCCTCTTAGCCAACCTGACTTTAAGAAAAATAGCCATCCTGATCAAAGGCAAGCACTGAGGTCTGCCTGCAGAAAATTAAAATAATAATAATAATAATAAAAAGAGGAGTATGTGGTTCTGTATTATTCCTGAAGCGGAGAACATGGTAATTTGTTTCCCAGATATGAGGGGCATCAGGCTGTAGTCAGATTAGTTTATATATCTTTTATGATAGGGAGTGAGCCAAGAGGAGCAATGAAGGAACAATGTCTGCAGTTAATCTTGTTAAACTGAACTTGCCCTCACCTCAAAGGGTGCTTTTTTCCCCTTTTATTCCTGTAAGGAGGGAAGGAAGTTCAGAATGAGACGTTCTCCCCAGTTCTCTTGTTGTTTTACCTTTGTGCGGTGTCCGTAGCCCCAGGGGATTCTGACTAAGGGTCAAGTCTAATGTTCATGGCTTTGGCAATGGGCCCTAGGGATAGGGTGGAAATAGTTATGGCCATGTAGGTCTATGGGTAAACCTTGGCACGTGGAGGTTCAGTGGAAACGAGTGGTCTCGGGAGCCTGGGAGGCTAACCACTAAAACAGATGTTTTCAGCTTTGGGTGAAAGAGAGAGAGGTTGGCCTTGAGTAACAAGATGTAAAGGTGGATCTCATTGTCCAGTAGGTTTCTGTGCAAGGATGTGCAAATGTGATTTTTACCCTAGTGTTACCTTAACTGGCTATGGGTATGGGAAAGACTAAAGGAGGAAGAGGCTTCTTCAGAGGAGAAGCTGGTACATTTGTGTTATTATGTTGGCTTTTGGTGAGTATTCAGCCACATGAATTCAGTGGTCTATTCAGACCACTGCTCGCTTCAAATGCTAGAATAGTTATACAGATGGTAATTCAAAATTGCCATCTGCCTTGTAGCCTAAGCTGTACTGTACAGCACAGTAGTCATGCAGAAGGATCAAGATCAACCCAGAAGTCACCTGATGGGTTACAAATCTAATTCTGAACTGCCAGATAAAAAGAAGCCAAAATTAACCATATGTGAATCCAGCCCTTCTGCTCTGTTTCATTTTGAATCACCTGAATGTTGCTCCTTGACTGATTTGTATATCATTATGCTGAGAAAAATAAATAAGTAAATAAGAAATAAGTAAAACTTGATCCAGTCTTTACTGTTTGTCCTTGGCTGAGCATAGATGACTTTAACAAATAAATAGTCCTCACTAACCCGCAAAGGTGTCATGTATTGTTTATTTCACCTTTTAGTGTGAAATCACTGCTTGAGTGATGAACTAATGCATTTATATTCTCTTTTTTGAGGGCAAAGCATGGCCTATATTTCTGAAGCACATAATTACATGATTATGTTGGAAACTCCAGGAAAAACTGTCAGCCCAAGAGTGAAGACTGACTGTTAAACAAAACCAGACTTTCAATATTATAACCTCTGAGCGAAAATTAGTATGCCAGTTCCCTAGGCAAGCAAAGCACACACACAACACGAAGGATGAGGTTTTCATAGTGACAGATGTGATACTGAGAAAATGGTCACTTTTTGGCTCTGTGGTTATTTGCTCAGATGTTTAATCTTCACATGATAACAATGCCAACAGAAATTAATCGTAAAGCTGTCCACATGTGCAGGCAGCATCAGGAGAATTGCACTCGGTGAATCCAGAAGGGAAACAGCAGTAGGTTTAAATCATGACCTGGACACCAGGGCTGTAACCAAAGATATAAGAGCATCAGGCTCAATGCCCTGAGCAACTTATATCGAGTGCAAGAGACCTAACTGCAGAGGTGGAGGGCAGGCTTTGTCCCCCGGCGCCCTGCAGAAGGTTGCAGGAGTGAGCTGGGGCCCCGTGCCATGCTCAGGCAGTGCTTCTGCAGCAAGAGGAATCACAGCAGCACGGGCAAAGAGCTACAAGAGGTGAGCACGCTCTGGGAAAGCTCAGCCTTGGAATTACTAGTAGGCTGCTGAACAGTTTATGTTTCCAAAAGCCATTTAGACTCATCAGCTCTAACTGGTTCAAGGCTGGGAATTCATTTTCAGTGTTTTCTCATGTTGCCTTACCCTTAGATAGGTCCTGTCTTCTCAGCATCTAGAGTGGGAAATTGAAACACCTCCTTGTTTAGTCTGTTGGTTTTGAGAAGCCTATTTTTGGCAAAACATGGAAGAGTAGAGATCAAGAAAAGTGTGAGGCTGTGCACTTCTTGCAAGGGCAGTTATCTTAATCTTGCAGCCTGGGAAGTTCAAATTAGCCTGCTTGTAACTGCAGTGCTCGAAGAGCTGCAAAGATGGAAAGAACCTGCAAAGAGTCTATTTTGACTATGTTGGGGTAGGTTTGGTTATTTCTCAGGTTCGTGAAAGAGGGGAGAGTGGAGCAAAAGAAAACCAAACAAAACATCTTTTATGGTCCCTGAATAGGTTATATTTGACCTTATCCCCACAGATGAAGCTATCTCCTCTGATTCCAAGTCTGGGTGTTTGGAAGTGCTCCTTTATTTAATGTCTCTGTGTATTAAGACCCTTGTGTTATAAATACCAGAGTTTTTCAGCATCCACAGAAGCTTTGTATACTGTGCAGAAGTTTATCCTCCCCAAAAGAGCTAACATCAAAATAAAATCCTATCATTTTCACCATAAGTTTGTCTAACTGTGAGCACATAAAACTAATCTTTCTTAATTCACTAATTTCATCCTTTCAAATGTCTAAAATGAATTTAGCAAGTGAATGCATAAGGATCTAGCCTAGAGAATCCACATCAAAGTCAAATGCCATTTACATAAGTATGAGACAAAATGGGTCAGTCATGTACATAATAACTTCTCTAGTATAAAATAGTTTCCATACAATGTGTTGTACCATATTAGGTAATGTTCCTGTAGTTCCTATTTAATGCACATCATGTTATTTCTGATCATTAAAGAATAATAATCATAAGCATCAATTAAATGAGAGGTAGCATGTAGTTAATCTGCAACTTTTTAATTATATATTTTGAGTTTGACTCTAGTAACTGTATACATAAAAATACTATGGAATGAAATACACATCTCTGATTTTTCTTCAGATAGAGAGATGCAGTCCTCAAATTCCAGCACAATGCCTTCATAGTCAAGCAGCACAAATCACAGCAATGAAATATGTATGTGGTAAACATTTAAAGGGATAGATGCCATGAATACATATACAGTTCATATACATAATTTACTGTCAGGTGATTAAATAGCATGGTGAATATTTCTCAAAATAAGTAACTCCTAAATATTTTATCCTTTATTTATGTGTGGGTGCATACCCATATATCTCTCTGTAAAATGTTGTGCTCGATTCTTTATCACGCATTAGTGTGCTGGTGTTTATTTCACTGCTGTTCCTTCTGATTTACTCAAAAATTACTGAGAAGAGCAGATTCAGGTTCTCTGTATTTTGGAAGAGCAGTATATCTCAAAGACACTTCACATTTTTAAAAATAGCAGGGTGGATAAATTTTTGAAATAGGTGTATTAGCATAAAGTAAATAGTGACTGTATATACTGCTATGATCTGGTACCTGTGTCAGATGGGTTTCATAAATTACTAGAGAATTTTTCAGTAATAGATTTTTCACTTGTAGTTTGCATGTTAAATTTGGATTCAGACAGAATTATTGCAATCAAGTAGCTTTTTTATCATTATTACATTAAGTTCATTCACATGTCCGAATTCCAGAAAATCCGTTCCTGCAAATCATCCAGATGCTTCAGAGGGGTTACCTCCCCTGATGATTACAGGATAGAGAGGTGAAGAATTATCAGAAGTTTTAGACTTTTACGGAAAGTGACGTTTGGGATTTAGTGTGTGATGGATGGATTAGTGGTAAAGACAAGTACATATTGGAAACTCACCTGGGAGTCCAGCCAACATGGCAGATCAGAAAAATGCATTACCAGATTTGCTGTACCCATGATGTGTCTTGGCATTGGAAATTGAGTGTCAAAAATTGAAAGCTTGGTCCAAATAATTTGCTTTGTGGGATGCCATCCTTTTTCCCAGTTAGATGAAGTTTCATATGGAAATCACTTTTTTTTTTTTTTTTTTTTATCTATAGCTATTTTCTTTAGGAAAACACAAGCCGGACAGAAAGTCTAATGTTTAAAGAACTGCTACGAGATAAAAAGTAAACTTGGTCTTAATCCAGTCATCTGCTAATCTTGTACCAATTTCTCAAAAACTAAAGGAGAGAAAAAAGCAGGGCGGGGCGAGGGGACAAGGAGAGAGAGGAAGGTGGGTGGTTTGCAGTTGTAAAAGAATAAGTTGCATTTTAAGAAGGAATGAAGACTTGTTCTGAAGTCCAACCCAAAATTCTAGATGAGATTTAGAGAAATTTTAATGATAAATTACCTATAAAATTATGCCAAAATACAACCAGAGTTCTGTTCTCTGTCTATAGTCTCTTCACATCTGTAACAGCAATGGTGACTCTGTGAAAACTCTAATTAATATTGGTTGTAAATATAGCAATTACAGTGTGAACAAATACATTACAAGTATGTTTAGTGCTTAGATTAATTATTATTCTGTTTTGGTAATCATTTATCTTTCCCCAAATTTGAAGCTTTGTGTAGATAATGAATAGCTTTCATCGGGCTTCTGTAATTTTCCATTCTATATATTGTTAATTAACTTCAGTGTACACTCTATGAGAGAATATTATAATCTGCCCAACGGGGATGGGGGGGGACAGATCAACCCATCCTCCAAAAATATTAGAATCTAACTGATGGTGAAGTACTAAAGGATGAGGAATAATAGCAATATGGAGGGAGTCTTGAGAGTATTCATTATATTCAAAATTAACAAATGAATACAGTGCTTTGATTATAAGTTTTAACAAGAAATAGTTCATTTAAAAAAATAAAAATGGATAATGTATCACCCATATGTTTCCATAAATATTTTCTAGGCATTTAATTTCATTCTGATAAAAAGGCATTAATAATTACTTCAACTTTGCTTGTGTATGTTTCCCCTCCAACTGTATTGAAGATTTTTAAAGAAAAAGCAGGAAAACCGTAGCTTTTTAACTGTATTTAAATAGTATTAGGCTTTTTTTAATGCTTTTTTTTTTTTTTTTTTTTTAAAACTGATAGGTGAAAGGAACTCTTGTCTGCAGAACTTGAAAGTTCAGCAGCAAATTTTTACCTTCTACTTGGAGATGCCTTTAAATAACTCTTTGTCATATTAGCAGTGTTCTGGTCGTGGCCTGCTATTGTTAAGGTTGCGGTTTCTGGTATAATCTTTAATTTCAGCAGATTTTCAGCTTTGGAAACCTTCAGCGTTTGGACTGAAAACCCTCTGTTTCCTCTTTACCTGGAGGTGAATTTTAATGGAAAGTTTGAGCAAAACCGCTTTGCCTTCTGTCAGGGAAGGGAGAATGAATAAATACACAGTTCTCTTTATTACAAAATTATTGCAGCACAGCCTTTCTCCTTTTTATTTGTTTTTTGTCTTCTGTTGAAGTGGAACACAACATTTCAAAAGTGATTTCCTTTTCTCAGCTGCCTAAAGTGCAGTCATGGTTAAATTCTAAATGATCACTCAATCCTATTCCTGAGGATTGCTTCTTGCTTTTATGCGCTTCACAGTCCTTTTATAGTGCAAACCTCATATATATATTTGGCTATAAAAAAAAAAAAGGCATTGGGAGGGGATGGTCTTGTCAGAGAAGCAATCATGCAAAACCTAGGGTCTTTGGATTTGGTTTCTAACTAAGCGGTACACGTCTTGAATGGTCAAGCTGTTTAAGGACAAATTTTCAAAAGGACTTGAAGGCTTTCCAAGTGCAAATCGCATGCTTTTTGGAAAGCAAAAATCATATTTTTCTTCTCTCAGCATATTTTAAGGTGCTCTTGTTATCTTCTGAGGCAGATAGGCATGAAATAGAATTTTCACAAATTCCATTGAAATTATTTGGGAAAACTGAGATGATAGTAGCTTTTCTTTCTGTGTGTGTGGTTCCCCCCCAAAGCTCTACCTCCCCATCTTGTTCTTTTGTGAAAGAAGCTGCCGTTTATTGTGTTTGCTCAGTACAATGAAGCGGGAAGCTGAATCCTGCTCTGCTGAATAGTGATGACAATACTGTGGGGGGAAAAATTATACCTCCTATGCTATCCATTTTACAGGAACTGGGTCACAAATGTGAGCAAGTTGCTCAAGAGCGCAGAATGCGAGTAAGCTGGTCGGGGTCACAGGAGGAAGAGATGGCTAAATATTTCCACAGACCACTGAAATGAGTATAAGGAGTTGCATTCACCTTGGGGTTCATTTCGATCATGCAGTTAAGACTGCAATTTAAGTATTTAAAAACGTGCTCAAGTCCCTTTGTAGGCATAACAGCAATAAAGTTCCCAGACTTTGCCAGGACTGTGTCTCTCTTTAGTATAAATTAAAGACTGCTTTTCGTATCGACTGCTTTATCTCCAAAAGTAAAACTTCAGATATTCTGTGGGTGTCTGAAAGTGGCTTCGTATATGAAAAATGTTATGCAATTTTAACTTCAGTAGTCATTAACAGCTCCTCTCCTGCATGTATATGCATATGCAGAAACACAAATTTTCATTGCTGAGATCATAGTGTTGTAGATGCAAAAAGAAACCCCAATGAGATTTGCCCAAGTCGTTTACATTCTGCAAACTGCAGAGACTCGGTGTAGACGGCTACCTTCCTCATATTAAAAAATATAAAAAAATATATATATAAAAAAAAAACATAGAATCATAGAATGCTTAATGTTGGAGGGGGCCTTTAGAGATCATCTAGCCCAACCAGGGTCTTCTAGAGCATGTGGCACAGGACTGCGACCATGAGCAAAAGGGGACTTGCTTTAAAAAAAAAAAAAAAAAAAAGGAAAA